>JBAJFG010000116.1:0-539029 GCA_037903475.1 Ancylostoma caninum
AAATCCATGGTTATCCTCGGGATCCAGCCGGCTGCCGCGGCTGGGATCACTGAGGAGAGCCATGCAAAAATCGGTTGAAACTCAACCAAAGCTGCCGAACTAAAAATCCGGCAAAATTTCTGCATAGTTCTATTTAATTTTTTTCTTATACATCCAGCAGCTTATGCAGCCAATGTGTAAAAAATTTTATACCCAGTTCCCATCCACTTCGCCAGACTTTCGCTCTGCTTTCTGGTGAGAAACTTTTAAGGCAAAATCGGTGAAAATTGGTTTTACGAGAACATGGAGAGTTTTCGTAAATTTTCTGCCCATCTGTTATTTATTCTTCATTCTCTTGGAGAATCGTAAGAAACATTAGAAAGAGCAGTTTCTACGTGAACAGCTCCCGAAGGGCAGGGAGGATACTGCGGATAAAATTTTTACAAAGATCGTTTTTTTTTTTTCGAAAAACGCATTTGGGGGCAGCCGTTCTAAAGTGAAAAGAGCGCGAAAAAATAAGGGTTTTGGCAGAGAAATTCAATAGATATAATAGTAATCTAATAGGATGGGTAAAATATCTAGAATTCGTAAGATTAGATGCAGAATTGACAGATTGACACATGTGTCTTCAATTACTCATCTAACTTGAGATGTCACTGCACACATAATCAGGGGTTCCATCCCCGCTAGAGCTAAAATTAGGTGGTAAATGCATCAAGAAAGGGATCCTCTTACATAAATCATGGTGGCGCAACAAAATTTTCTAGAGCGCAGACGTAGGGGGACTAGCACGTGATCGCATGCGCTCGCCGTGAGACTCAGTTATAGACTGCCTCGCGAGGATGCGAAGCTGATGGGACATTCGGCGATGTTTCGTCATAGGTGCATAGACGTAGTGGAAGTCGGGTGCATTCGGGATTTCGCGGCGGGACCACCAGCTAGCGGTCTCGAGCCTTCCAGGCGAGACAGTGTTTACAACAATTTGACGATGCGTAGCAGCAATGTACGGAGCAGAGTCGCCCCTCTGCTGCGGCTTTGTTGCTGACTTCACTCAACTTCGGAACTGTGGGCGATAACCACATCGAAAAGAAGTGTGCATACCATGGAGGATGTATCGAAGGATTCACTCAGTGACCTCACTTGGGATATGTTCCTTACGCACCTCTCTTTGAGGTCCCTTGGGGATTATGCAGCTTGAGGATCCGTCTGTTTTTAAGAAGGACAATCAAATACACGGGATGAAGAACGCATCATCATATGCTGTTGTGACACTTTCTGAAACCAGTTGTGCAACTTGTGCAGTTGAACAAACTTTCTAAACATTTCCTAACTTTGTTCCATCACTTTCGAGATTTGGGAAGAGTGCAGCTGCAGTGATGACGAACAGATGAGCCGGGGTCCCGTAGTTCAGGGAAACATCAGGGGTCGTAGTAATTGCGCTGGAACCGACGGTTATAGAGGAAGTTGTGGCCTCGAACAACTGTCGGTTTTCGAGGTTAACCGACTTATAACCAAGATATAACCAAATTCTTGTCATCACTTGAACTACATCCACTCTATTTCCACTTATTTGCAAAAGACGGCCTTAGCAAGGAATCGAACGCGCGAAGACTTGCGTGCATGGCAACAATCATCGCACTGAGCCACAGTATTCATGGACATACTATTTCAACCCAGGCAATGACGAAAGAATCCAATGGTGTACACCTCGCCGCTGTTAGTAGATGTTTTCCACGATGAATCCGTTTTCTGTTTCGAATGAAAGGGTGTTTATTTTACAATTCTGAAGCAATAGTGCATCGGATCTGAACTACATTCCTAATATTGCAACTATTTCGCAGATAGTGCAGCATTACGTGCATAACTAATGTGTTCAAACCTTTTTGGTTATTTTAGTCGTGGTTAACGGAGCAAACGCAAAAATGCAAAACTACGGATACCGGCAGGATTTGAACCCTGTACCCTCTCGATCATATCCTATCATGCTACCCACTCTACCACAGAGCAACTTATTGTTTTTGGCGGGAGGTGCCCTACAAACGTATAGTATGATATCGACTGCCAATTACTGGTATACGTGATGTAGAACCTTGTTAATCAAAGGTTCAATCCATGTAGGTTTCATTTCAATCTGTTTCATTAACTTCTCGCACTTGTAAAATGGGACTGAATGCATTGCCAGAGCTATTCGGTTGTTTTAAATGCAAATAGAATAATTTGGAACTCAAAACGGAAGGAAACTGCTTAATTTTTCCAAATATTTAAAATATCGGCTTTACGGTAACAATGCATAGTTAGGAAAGCCCAAATTTTAACGCAGAATCATGCTGCAATGCCACTTATACACTTGTATAACCGGGATCTAAGAAGTCCCCTGGAGGACTTTTTAATAACCGGGATGTCCCCTTGTCTGCGTCTGAGACATTTGCGCGCTCTCTGCGCGCGCTCTATCAATATCGATATGGCAGTGGCTGGGCGATCCAACAAACCGACGGTTTTGCAGCGCCCGAGACCAGCATACAAACGGTGATATAACCTCACGGTTATATCGCGGTTACTAAAACCAAGTCGAAATTCATTTCAGTAATGGTTCCTGGTTATAAGGCGTATAACTGCCGGTTCAACCTCCTGGTTAACCGGCAGTTATAGCGCAATTACTACGGCCCCAGGATTGAGGAGTTCGTCGTGGCCCAATAGTGGAAAAACGGCAGGATACGGTTCCGTCGATGGAGAAGGGGTCCGCCATGGCCCAACACTAGGAAAACGGCAGGGTACGGGTCCATCGATGATTGGGTCTGCTCTGGCCCAATACTGGAGAAAGTGCCAGGATAAGGATCCACGGATGGGGACTGGGTCCGCAAGGGGCCGATTAGTGGGGAAAGCGCCGGGATACGAATCCCACCGATGGATCGGATCTGCGCTGGCTCAGTAGTGGGAAGAACGCCAGGATACAGATCCACAAATGGAGGATGGGTCTGCTCTGGCCCAACAGTGGGTAAGCGCCAGGATACGGATGTACTGATGGAGAATGGGTCCGCCGTGGCTCAGTAGTGGGGAAAACGCCAAGATGCACGTCTCCCGGTGGTGTAGGGGCACACTACGCGCTCATTCGTGTCTCAGTCGACCGTCTCTTCTTCCTCTTTGTTGGCTGTTCATAACGGGTCCATAGGCATGTAAGAAATGTGACAAAAAAAGAGTAGTTATTATCAGTGCATCGGAAATTAGTTTTACATGTAGGTGCGGGATTAAGAATTTGCAAGCAAGGCTAGGATGGCGAGAAGACTCGAAGCCCGACGTTGGTGAGGCGGCCACACCCATAGAGTATACGCAACTCATAAGGAGAATTTCGTATTTGAACTCAACTAATGATTAGTTTTCCTTTTTTGCTGATTTTTTAAGCATTCCACACGTGTGAAGCTTTCGCACATATCTCAAGTGGCTGCCCCAAGCCACTTTCTAGCGTCCCGAAGGGGCGCTAGTAAATTCATATCAGATCATGTATGCCCATATAAATAATATTTATTTGTCCAAAGTATAATAAACACTTGTTGTTTTTTTTTCGTTGTTGTTGCCAAAATATTGCTGCGGCGAAGCAGAACTAACCCTAGGATAACCTGTAACGAGAACGAGGTGCCTATAGGGAGTAATTCTCACCTCCGTTGGCGTTGTCGAGTGGCCTGGGTCAAATGCATAGCCAGCATTTGCGCAGAACTCAACCAACAGAAGGAGGATAAGATTGAAGGCAAGCATTGATACCTTTTAAAAACTTTTCAGAGAATCAACGACTTCTCCTAATGTGAAACCGAATATTTCTAAGGTGAAAAACACAAAATTGGCTGACGATTTAAATTCCATAAAAATTTCAAAAAAAAAAGCTTTAGATTCAGATTTCTAACGATGAATTTCATTAGCACTTCTTAGAGTTGAAATATTCCTGTTATTCTGAGCATATCAGTAATTTCACAAGTTCTGGGAGTCAATTTTGTCAGACATCGAGGCGAAAGTCGGTGTTGATTGCGTGCAAGCCAGATGAGTGGCCTCACACCCTCCCACTGGCAGAGCAGGGAGGTGCTAAGGAAGGTGCGAGGAATGGGTTCCTAAGGCCTGCCTCCCGTCATATCAATAAAAAGGCCCAGACTAACAGGTGTCACTCAACCGATTAGTCACCACACTACCACACTTTTTGGAGAATACACATCAATAGTACACGAATCATTCGTATGGATTTATTATGTGTTCGAGTACCTTCACAAAACCACAGGTTAAAGGCCTCCAGAATTCTTCCACCAACTTTCTTGAGTGAAATTTGCATCGAAAGCACTCTCAAATGTGTCCCCGGAGAGCGGTCTGCTTGCCGAACCCTGAACAATATGTAAACGTTAACGCAAGAAATAAGACTGTGAACTTCTCACATTCCACATTGGTATTTTCTAGTGCACATAACAACGGACATACGATTTTCATAGGTTCAGTTGAATCAAACAGCATTGGTGAGTTCTGGATAATGAGAGTCGTTCCAACGAGGTTCACAAATGTGAAAACTATGAGAACCAGTCTGTCAATAACATTAGCAACATACGACCAATCCGAAGAGATCTGAAAGAGAGTGACTCTACTTGTTTATTATGTACCACCTAAAGAAGGCAACTCTATTTCTTTGTTGGCCACAACACTTCAATAAAGCTTCTATTACAATCAGGGTAACTTAGAATATCGAATCTAATGTGAACGAATCAGTAAATCCGCTACACTCGCCACATTATTTGGAGAATACCCAGCAATCATGCATGTAGTTGGAGCGGCACAAGCGCCAGTAATTTTTTTTGATGGGCCACGTATTCGATCTCATGTGAGAATCGTATAGGCAATGAATGAGTATTTGCCCTCTACACTGACTTAAAGGCAGTGTCCAAGCTCAGGACCAACTTGGGTTATTGGGTAGCAGAAGATGCACGGGGCGACGCTGATTACAATGATGTAGGTAACTCAGCTCAAAAGTGCACAAAACCCCGTTTTTGAACCCTCCATTTTTGGAGGAAACAGGCATTCCTGCGCATCGACATCTCGTACACGAAGTTGTTCCGCGATCGATCAATGTCCCCTCTGCAACTTCATGCTGATGATGTTGATGATGATGAAGTTGCGGATGTGTGGTGTGGTCAAATGCAAGGGCCAATGCCGGCGTGGAGTTGCAGCGAGGGGATCGATGATCGCGGCTCATCCCGATTGCCGAGGGGCGTCGTGGCGACCGCCGAAGTTGGCGACCAGAGATCGCCAATTTTAGCGACCTACCGTCGCCAACTCAGACACTGAGTGCGTGCGAGCGGCGGTACATCCCGCCGATGCGCGGGTGATTTTAGGAACGCTTTTCGCCCTTTTTCCATGTTTCGACTAGTGTCTGAGGGATAATGCAGCAGAACAACCTCATTGAAAGGAATGAAACGATTTATTGCTAAACAACTTCAAACTTTGCTAGTAATGAAGTAACATTTGATGATGATAGCCTTTGGATCAGGGAACTTTAGGTTCTGCATATCTCTGAAGACAATGAGATCATATTTCACCAACAGCATTAGAAGAGAAATCAGCAGAGAAGTTGTGAGGATCGCCAGTGATTCCTACAAAACATAACGCCCCTGTTCACGCCGTTTTAGAGATCCGCCAATTACTTCCGTAGTTCTAGTAGCTAGCTCACGAATGTAGCTGTAGCGAAGCTCAAAAATACACACATATAAACTACTATAGCGCAAATGTAACGCTCGAAATCGCACAGGAAGTTAATTTTTTGAGCACAGTTGCTAAAATCGCAAATTGTTTGGAAACAAATCATGTCACTCCTTTTAATAAGACTGTTTTGTTACATCATTTATCACAAACACTAGTATAAACAATGAAAATGGCGAGAAACCCAATATGGAGCGGCCAACCAACCTAGTCTTATCACCACCATGCGCGATCGGGCGAGCGGCGGGACCCTAAGCGGCGAGCGGCGGGCCTCCAAGCAGCGAGCGGCGTCCCATTACCCGCGCATCGGCGGGATATGCGGCCACTCGCACTCACTAAGTATCTGAGAATGTTGTTTGTGACATCGGTACCTATGGACCGTATCGGACACCGATGTTGGCGATCGGCGCCCGTCGTCGCCAGCGACGGTTACGAAGGGTGTTACAGAAGATGATAGGGAAAGTGGACTCTACCACCGAACTGGAGAAACTTTGTAGAAGGGGAAGGTTGAAAGATTTAACCGTCTCACTTGTAATGGAGAGGGCAACGCAGTAATGAATGCCTGGAGAAAATAGACCAGATTTTCAACCCTCACCTCAAGAAATGGTAGCAGTAAACGCGAAATCCTAGGAGATTTTCGAGGAAAAGCAAATGCAACTTTGAGAGAGACAAATGAAAGACTCAACTGGCATTGTGTACCTTATCTTCCTTTTTCATCGCTCGGAAATGATCAGCGATAAATGACACATTGTCGATCATCCTTCTTATCAAGTCTGGATGTAATCCACGAAGGTGCGCCAGCTGTGATAGCCTCATCTTGAGCATACACTGTTTCAATTCCTGTAATATTCATAAAAAGAGGAATTTCGACCACCTTGTTGAGTTCTCCCCTCGTTTTCTTCTTCTCATCACCGTAAACAGGAGTTGGCACAGCTAAGAAATACGGAGAAGGGCGGCGCGATGAATCCAAAAACTGACCGATTTCTTGAAAAGAAATGAGTAATAGAAGGAATAAGTTGAAAATCTATACACAAGCACCTGATGTACTGCTTCCCCGGTCGCTAATTTCGTCCTCCTCGGCCTTCTTTATTCCAATATATTTTGGCAGTGTTTCTATAAACACGGCTTGCATCCAGTGGGGCATAGGATGAGCAGAGCCATCCCTACAATGCATAATTGATTGTTATACAGGCTGATGCAAAAATGGTGGGCGTTTTCCGTTGCTGCGCACTTGCGCAGTAATTTCGATAGTACATCTCATGTAAATACACACTATCAGAAAGCCTACTACTTCAACATCCTATTAATTTTCAGTACTCTGATGTGACTAGCGGAATTTTTAACACATTCGCGATCTTATGCTTTCGACATGGTATGCCACATGGGACATGGGCGGTTCCTTGAACGCAGCACCTCAATTCTTCGTGTCCAGGATTTTGTTCGATTTTGGGGTTTTCAAGGCCTGGAACTTATAACCTGTGTCTCGTTGCGCTCCAATGACAATCGTGGATCCCGCTACACAGGCACGTTCATGAGCGCTAGTGGGTGACGGTCAAGAGGTGCGCTCGAGAATTCCTCGCACCTCTCTCGCACATCGCTCGCACCTATAATTGCGGGTGTCGTGTAGGAGCTGCCCATATCGGCATCAGATGTTACCAGCTAGTGTAGGGTGTCTCACGAACAGAGCCTTGCCGCCAGAAACGTCGCGCGCGGCAGAAGGGCGTTGAAGGTGAAGACGGAAGACGGCACAGTATGGATCGGGTAATGTGCTGTTATTTGAAGTAGTTGGGAACTTCTGGTGCTGGGATGCCAAAATCGCATTCACCCATGCAACAAGAAAATCCACTATCAGCAGTATATACGCACTAATAATGACAAAACATATAAATAGTCAAGAATGTGGGTAAAATTTGTCGACTATGCTGAAAGCTTCTTCAAGTAATATTGGTAGTTAGAAACTACGGCCTGATTTTCCCCTTTCATCACGCACTTTTCTATATTATCAAGTACTACCACTGCAACGACGGTTCATCGCGCGCGATGATTCGTACGAGTTGTCTCACTAGCTGTCTTCTCTAGCTATGAAGGGTTCAGAGGCAGATGGATACTGTAGCCATGGCTGCCTCTGCCTGTGGGAAGATGCGGTCGAGGTGCGACATGACCCAGCTAACGAGCGAGCGCACCTCTTGTCTCGGACCCGCGCTAGTAAATGTGGCGAGTTGGTTGGCGCGGGGTGTAGGTCGTATGGCGCGATTCTTCGGGTGGCACCATAGAGAGGCTGAGTCAGTAGCGCGCTACTACCACCCGATTACGGTCATGCGTCGCGGTTTGCCTGGATCTGCCTGACGGAGCAACTCGTCCGCCGCTATTATCCGACAATGGGATAGAGCCTACGGAGTTGCAAATAACTCTACGTAACAAAGCCCTGCAATAAGGTTTCACTTCTACATATACGCTGCGCTTTTGTATAGAATTGATGGTGTTTTGAAGAAAAAAAAAACAAACCTTTACATAGGTCAACCTAACGTGAGATATTCAACCTCAGTAGGAGTCATTCCTAGCACCCCTGAAATGCTCAAGAACATCAGAAAGCCACAAGTTCGCGTAATTCAATTATTCAGCAGTTTGAAAGATCCTGGTATTAGAAATATCTGTTGGGATGTTCCAGAAAACTTCCTATCTAACAGTGTCTTCATTGGGGCTCCGTAGAAATTTCTCTGTTTTGACAGTACATTTCACTTGGTTATTCAGATGAGCTTTATGTCCAAAACTATCGTCCATCTGTATACCGTAAAAAACACTAGTACCGCTAGTTCTACGTTCCTCTCTACGGTCGGATGATGACTGGAAGGACGAGTTGGTCAAGGCAAACCGCGACGCGTGACCGTAACCGGGTGGTAATAGTGCGCTCAGATCCCGTCTGTCCATAGTGCCACCCGAAGAATCGCGCCATACGACCGCCCCCCGTTGGCGCGTCGTCGCTACGGAGGCATGGGCAACGAGGCTGGGTTCACGATTGCGATTCAGATTTTTTCATAGGTAAATCATGATTCTTTGTGTTCGTTTAACATTTATGATGCTCTTCCAGTATGTGTCACCACTAGGACGTTAACTCGAACTCCTCGAGAACTTTGACGAATGTTGCGTTTAAGAGCGCGTTTGCGTTCAACCGGTTGTGCACGCGGTCCCACGCGTCGCATCACGTGTGTCTACCGGTTGAGCACACTGTCGCATACGTTCTAAATAGCTTCATTACCCTGAAGTCCATTGGCCGCCTATTTGGCGAGGTTTGTTTGGCAACCTAGGAAACGGCTTTGCAAACGAGCCAGGCAAACGAACTCCGCCAAATGTCTTGCCAAACATGATGTCCCGCCAAATGGGTCGCCATGCAAACCTTGCCAAACAGGTCGCCATACAAATCTTTCCAAATAGGTCGCCATGCAAAAATTGCGCTTCAACATTGTACGTGAGATTTCGCCACGTACTTCTATTTCCTCCCATCGCCTGGAGAGGCCTCCAAAATTACCACAATGTTCAAGCATTACATTTACATATCAGATCCAGGAAGTAGTTTGGGTGGAGCACCTCCTCAAGCAGTTGAACCGATGAGATTTCGTGCCTGGAGGCACGAAATACGTGGACGTCGCCGTGGTGTTCAGCTAGCTGCGCACTCTCGTGCGTGTTGCGGCGAGAACCACGGAGATATCCTCATGCAAAAATCTGGCTGTGATCTTGCCTAGTAGACACTTCGAACTGACACTGGCACCCTCCAAATATACGACTCCCTCTGAAATACGTACCCCATATTTGGGTAATCGAACCGACTCATCGACTGCAAAGCCGATGCCTCGTATGTGCCTGTCCAGGAAAATGGGTCGTCAACATATTCTCTTCCCATTTGTCTTGCCAAACACCCGGAAAATGAGTCGTCAACATATTCTCTCGCACTTTCTCTTGCCAAACAGATCTTAGACCCATTCTCCCAGAAAATGTCTTGCCAAGCAAGATTTTAACCGGTGAAATGTCTTGCCAAACACTTTCTCTCGCCAAATATGTAGGTCGCCATTGAACTTCAGAGTGGTAATAAAATATCACCATCCCTGCCTCTAGGAAGAAAGGTGATACGCTTGAGTGTGGCAGCACCAAACGTTAAAGGCAGCACTCACGATCATCTTTATCTATGAATTCGTAGGTTTTTCGAACCTCAAGCATGGTCCCGACAATTCTGCGGCGGAAATGAAATCGGAGACCCTGGATCCAGGAACATATTACAAGTACAACTCCATTCCAACATTTCAACCCAGCCTGCTAGTACGAGTTGTCCTGCTGTGCAAAAATAGCCTTGGGGCGAAGCTTGACACGAATCAGCTGTTTTTGCCAGCAATCACTCCATTTTTCTATGGGAAAGTTTGTTAGGTGCAATTGTCTCCATCATTCTCATATCACTGTAGTTGTACCTATCTGCTTCGTTCCTATTCTCGCTTTACAAGAGTCGTTTAACATTGTTTCGGCTCATAGCACTCATTTCCTCTCTCTTTTGGTCTCTCTGTATTTGTAGTATTTCTTCTTGTCTTTTTCCCCAAGTTTTTGTTTTTTCACCATAGATATACCTGTGTGACATTCACTCTCCTTTCTTCCTACATCGGTTCTTTTTTTACCAGCAAAGGCTGCAAATCCAGGCGAATACGCAAATGCGTCAAGAAACGTGACGACAGATGAATCGTTATCGACTTTTTTGTCAGGCCTGATCAGTGCAACTTGACCACGTCTAACACAGCAAATCAGAAACATTCAGAAATCCTCTTTTCATGAGTTCTGACGAAATTCACTAATGCACCCGCGCTCATTATAAAAACGAAAACGAAAACTCAAGGTTACGCTAAAATCCCGATGACGAAAAATTTCGTGGGTGCTGCCTTTAGGACTTATTTCTCGTACCATAGCGATATGATCTCCACGCAGGTATTTGCTTACGAGAAATTGTTGAGAATGCAATTACAGTGTTCTAATTCAGCTACTCACAAATGAGTGGGCCTTCTCATATAAAGACAAATAAGAACATCTTTTCTCATCAAGTATCCATTTGGGAACAAATATCGGGTCCCATTCATCTAAAAAGCATATTGTAAGATTTATGTCGCACAAAGACGAGAACAAACGGCCACAGCTTGCGCTTCTACTTTTGCAGAAACATTGAAAATTACAAACCTGCGGTAGTAGTTGAGCGAAAGCACCGACAGGAGAATAGACATGGCCACAAGGAACATCGTGAACAAAAGGTATCGTCCTGAAGCGTATTTAATATAATAAACGAAATAATGAACGAAAGTGATGAGAATTCCTAATTTCAGGAAAAAAGGAACATATTTTTTCATCACATCAACCCAGGAAGTTCCTTAAAGGGACACCGTTAAAAACATGCAGAGAGTGAAATGCGAGCCCGAATAAAGAAACGAGTTGAACAAGACTAATCGAAGTAGTAGTTCACTTTCCTTGTGATTTTCTTTAAAACGTGATGAAAAAGCATTGCAGTTACTAGGGAAGAATACTTAGGGGGTCTGGCAATTCGTATAGAGATACATTCTGTCAAGTACAGTTTACGACGCCGATCGCAAATCCGTTTACCTTATCTGCTGCGGAGCAGTCTACAAAGATACGACATGATTAAAGATTGCGCAAGAAAGCTCAAGTTCAGCGTCTAAGATGTATTTCGCTGAAAGATCGCGGGAAACCACCCGGATTTAATCACTTTCAGGAAACAGCAGTCAGTTTCGATTCATCTAACAGTTTGAGGTGGTTTTTGAGCAATTCTCAGCAGAATACAACTCGCAAGTCAAATGTAGCCGGTTTGGACAGGCCACAATTATGCCACGTAACTCTTCAATTAAGACACCGAAGCAGATAATATGAACGGATTTGGGATCAGTGTTGCAAACCGCATATGGCCGTGGAGACTGGGCTCGCGTTGTCGGACTGCATTCAGAAAAGCTGCTATAATGCTATGCTAATCATTCTTGCATCTGCATCCACCATGAGTGGTCGACAACTCAATGCCTATTCTATCCGTACAGCTGAAGACCTAGAGGAGAAAACGAATGAGTTGCTAGAACTTAATGAAGCAGAAAGATATTTGATGCTCATTTCTATCCTGACCCAGGTGCTGCCGCGAAGGAATGCCACTTACGTTGAGAAAGCTGCAGTGAAAGGTGGAATCGCTGCTGTTGAAACGATTGGTCGTGATCAGCAGCGTAAAAATGAACGCTCATTTGACGACGTTGAAAGGCAGCGCTCAGTTGAAATTGCTGGCCTGCCTGAACCGACAGCAGATCTACGGGGGCAGGATAGAATGAGTTTCGAGTGGAGTAACATTTGGGAACTGTTTGAAGAGTTGGACGTGAACTTGTCCCCTGTCAGTCTGTTCCGACTTGGGATTCCTAATGGTAGCAAGCCACGTCTGCTTAAGGTAGTTTTTCCAACATCTGCCTGTCAGCAGACACTGCTTCGCTGCGCGCGTAAGCTCAGAAGTTCAATGAAGTTTGCTAATGTTTTCATCAGACCCTCGCTCACCCGTGAAGAACGCAAACTTGGCTATGCCCTTCGGCAACAAAGGAGACACCTTGTCGAAACGCAAGGTGGAAAGTATCGAGTAGACCGAAACAGCTTGTTCGACTTGAATACAAAAACTCGAATTCCGCTTGACGATACTTTCTACCCAGTAACTCACCAAAAAATACGCGATAGGACTAATTTCATCCCGAGAAACAGTCTTGAATCTTGCCCACACATCCAGAGATGCTTCTTCCAAGTCTGTCATGGCAAAAGGCTCGTATGACCGAGCAAGTCGTGGTAGGCTTCCCTTCACCTCCACAGCTTCCACACAAACCAGTTTAAACTGAGAGGACCGGACGGTAGAAGGATGAGTAAAAGAATGTGCCTGCGTGTTTACAAACTAAGTTGTTTTTCAGCCAACTGCAGAAGTATAAAGAACAAGGTGAATGAACTAATAGCTTTCTTGAAACTTTCCAAACCAAGCATAATGGCATTGCAAGAGACATGGGCAGATGAAAATGTGACAGATGGAATGATCCTTAATATGCTACCTTACAATATTATTAGACTTGATAGGCAAGGCAGAGGTGGTGGTGTTGCACTATTATTGAGAGATCACATAGCTTTTGAGCGTCTAGATCTACAACTCAACAGAGGAGGAATATCATGTCTCTCTATTGACATTGAATGCGAAAATCACAAACTTCGCATTATTAATGTTTAGCGTCCTCCTAAAGCTAGAATTCACGATTGCTCAGAACTGATGAATCATCTTGACTTGCTAATATCAGGATGCCAATTCAATGTCATGAGTTTGGGTGATTTCAACCTGGACATTGACTGGTCGAACTCCGTAGCAAAACCTCGAGATCCAAGGTCCAGTGAATACATTTCTTTGTTTGAAAGTCATAAACTCAAACAGTTTGTTGTACTGCCAACATGTGGATCGCGCACGCTCGACCTAGTGCTCTCAGATAATCACCAATTGATATCTAATGTGCACATCAAAAATCCTCTTGCAAGTTCTGACCATTCCATCGTCGCCTTCACAGCCCACGTCTCTCACAATGCCAAAGAAATTAACAATCAGTATAGAGATTTCTCAAACGCCGATTTTCCCTCAATGAAACGTGAACTTTCTTCTGTTCATTGGGAAGCCCTTTTTCAAAACTGCCTCAATATAGATTGCATGTATTCAAAGTTTTGCAATGTTCTTTACACAATCTTTGAGAAATGCGTCCCCATCCGCACACAACACACACCTAATGCCCGTTTTCCAATATACATCTAGAAGTTGTTTATGTATAGAGAATTTCTTTTCCTCCGTCTACATAAGCAAGTCGTTGAAAATAAGTACACTAAAATATCCATAAGACTGAGTCGCCTCATCGACAAGTTTTTGAGGAATCAGGAAAAACGATTGCTTTCGAAGATGAAGGGGAAAAAGTTTTATAGTTTCGTCAATTCCCGTTTAAAGGATAAACCTCCGAAAATCCCATCGTTCGTCAACAGTTTTGGCGAACGTGCTCTAACAGATATACAGAAAAGTGAAGTTTTAGCAGATTACTTTTTGTCGTTTTTCACCAACGACGATGGAACTCTACCTGATGTCTTGAACGATGGTAGAGGTTATCCACCTATAAATGATTTCCTCATAATGCCACAGATGGTGTTGAAGTTCATGAAAAAACTAAAGCTATCGTACTCACTAACTTTCGATGCCATCCCACAGGCCGTCTTCCTCAAATGCTGTCATGAACTCTGTTTGCCGCTTGCCCATATATTTAACTGTTCCCTTAGCCTCGGTTCTGTACCTACTCTGTGGAAAAAATCACTGATTACGCCAATTAACAAACATCCTTCCCCGATATCTCCAGTGGACTTTCGCCCAATTTCCATCACCAGTACTGCATGTAAAATTATGGAGAGATGTATAAAAGAAAAAAATTGACGAATTTCTAAATGCTCACAATGTCATACCCTTGCAGCAGTTCGGCTTTTGCAAAGATACTTCAACAACTGACTTGCTTCTGCAAAGTACATTTGACTGGAACGCTCACCTATCAACACGAAACAACGTTGATATCATCTACTTTGATATCTCCAAAGCGTTCGACACTGTATCACATTGTAAACTCCTTTGGAAGCTTGAACATCTTGGCATTTGTGGGAACATTTTGAAATAGTTTACATCATTCCTTATGGGGAGAACCTTCTCCGTCAGAGTGAACGATTCTTTCTCACAAGAGAGAGAAGTGATAAGTGGTGTTCCACAGGGTAGTGTATTGGGACCGCTCCTATTTAATCTTTACCTCTCTGACCATCCTACCGCATTGAATCATGATAGCAGTATAAAATTGTTGTTGTTCGTCGATGATATAAAATTGTATGCTGGTTACGGACTGAAAGAAAAGGAAGAAATAACAGAGAAGTTACAAGTAGCCATCCATAAACTTATGTCATATATGAATTCATGGCAGCTAACTATATCCTTATCGAAAACCCATATAATGCATTTTGGTCGAAATAACCCCAAAGTACCCTATTGGTTGAATTCGGACACTCAGATTTCAGAATGCACTAATACTAAAGACTTTGGAATCAGTTACGATAATAAACTATCTTTCGATAGACACTTTGAAGGAATTGTTATGAGGGCTAGGATAGTGATGTTTCGTCTACTCAAAATCTTCAAAAATAACTATCCTATGCTGCACTGCAAACTGTTCAAGTTGTACGTTTTGCCAATATTAGAACACAATTCAGTGATTTCGAATCCATACCAAGCAAACAAAATTGCCCTTGTTGAAAGTGTTCAGAGAACTTTTACCCGAATTCCCACAACAATTCGCTGAAAATTCCATGAGTTATGAAGACCGCATGCGCAAATTAGGCCTAGAAAATCTTAATCTGAGAAGAAAAGCAGTGGATCTTTTTTATTTGTGGAAAATGTGGAATGGACAAACTCGTCTTCGTCTCTCCAATTATTTTGTGATGAAACCGTGTCGGGGAAGACTTGGAAACTTTCACTTACACGTGCCAGAAATGATAAGAAGTGAAAGGCAGTAACGTTCATATTTTATGAGAGCTAGTAACTTTGCGAGACTGCTTCCAATTGATTTTTTCAGTAAGAAGTGTACTGTGAAGAAAATTTTGATGAGCAGAGAGCTGAGGTTATTATTGCAGAAGAATGAAGAACGCTTCTGATATTGGAATTCAGCAGCAGAGATCCATGCTACTACACTGTGAAAGTGATGCACTGCAAGTTGGGCCACAGAGAGATCTTCGTAGGTGGGACCATCTTGACTACTTTACTCTTTTGATTAGCAGAACGTGAGAACAGAAAGCAAATGGTGCTGTGAGGAACCAAACAGATGCGGTTCCTACGTTCATTTCTCACCTAGATTCATTCAAATGAATGGTCAGGTTTAAGAGATATTCGGGCACAGCAATAACCGCTCTGTTTGTGGGAGCAGTTGTGGTTCGAGGAGGATGTTGACTCACGGTTTCTGCTGTTTGAACCTACACTCCTATCAGCTGTTTAAATCTCCCGAATTCTCTCTGGGGCCTTTCTATCTCTACCTTCTGTAAGAAGGGTCACATTATGAATAATCATAATGTATAAATAAATAAATAAATAATTTTGGAATCTTGAGAACTGAATCAAAGTCAAGTTTCCTCAGTTTCGCACGGAATACGGAACTGTTTAGGATCTAATACGCTCGATGGCAACATTTGTAGCCATCTGGCGCTTTGGAGAAAAAAGGAATTGAAGATCCTGGACTGGTGCTTTCTACTCAGTCTAACACTCCGTAGCGGAAAAAACGCCTATGCGTCCCTCGACGATCTGAAAGTTCAATATTTACTGGCTCTGAGTTTCGTTTCGCACCTCAAAATTTTAAAGCAAAACACCAAGCCGTTGAACGCACGACGGTATAGCAGGCTTTTCATCCCAAAATATTTGAGTCTAGCCTCATAATTTGGCATTGCATGAAGGTAATCAGAGTTGGGTGCACATCTATACATCAAAATCTTAGTGAACGTTCGCTGCACTTTCTCAAGCTTATTCTGTAGTTTTCGTATGTGTAGGCTCCACACTTGAGAGCCATATTCCAAAATGGGAATTATGTATGCTTTATAAAGCTTAAGCATGATAGAGACATCATTGCTGTGAATGTTCCTGCAGATAGTGAAAAAACTGAGAAGGCATTGCGAACAATATTGTCTAAATGATTTTCGAAGCTCAAGGTGTTCGTCATGCAAACTCCAAGATCGCGCATTTCCCAACAAATATCCAGTGGTGTGTTATCGAATTCATATTCAAATCTAGGCCTCCTACCGATATGCAATACCGATGTTTTGGCCAGATTAACAGGTATTTCCCAGACTGCAGCCCATTCCATCATGATATAGATTGAGATAATAGTTGGTGAATTTCATACTGATTTTTTGATTGGTACCTTTGAGTGGATTGGGGGGGGGGGGGGTGAAGGAAGGGAAACGTGTTGTATGACTCGACAGCTTCCCATCGACACCTTTGGTTGCAGCCCGGAACTCTTTCTAATACCGTGCACTTTTGATAAAAGCCAGGACAGCAACCTTAAAGGCAGCAGGAGCTGAAATCCTCGACTCCGAGCTGAGCTGTGGGTGATGAAGTACAGACTCAGCACATCATAAATGTGAAACGAACACAGACAATTATGGCTTACCTACAGAGAAAATGGAGCATTCGTCGCGAACACGCCTGGCCGTGTTCGCGCGCGGACGAGTTTTCCCCGGCGCAAAAAGCCATTGCGGTGCGTGGTTTGGCGCAAAGGGAAAACGAAATGCATTTAATTCACAGGGTTTTATGGCGGGACTCGGGCAAAACCACGCGCCGCAATGGCTTTCGCGCCGGGGAAAACTCGTCCGCGCACGAACACGGCCAGGTGTGTTCGCGACGAATGTTCCATTTTCTCTGCGGGTAAGCCATCATTGTCTGTGTTCGTTTCACATTTATGATGTGCCGAGTCTGTACTTCACCACCCGCAGCTCAGCTCAGAGTCGAGAATTTCAGCTCCTGCTGCCTTTAAGCACCAACAATAGCTGAGGTAACTGATAAGCTTAAGCGATATCAGTGAGTTCTGATTAGTAACGATCGCTTGAGTTTCGGGTTGCTGAATTTTTTTCGCTGTGGATTGAGAGTGGCCTGCACTACCGAACACAGAAGGACTTCCGGAGAAGCACGAAAACATTTTGGAAACCATGGCATTTCGTATCCTACCAGAAATTCGGAGATGGGCCCGCTTTACAGTCCCAGCTCGAATCCACCTCGACAACTGCGTAGAACTCGCCTAGTGGCAGTTTCGCTTCAGCGCACCTTATTGAACATTTTGTTTCGATCGCGTTTGTACCGAACATCGGAAGTTTTTGGCAGCATTCTCTCGGACTTTCTGAAGCACTCCAGAAGGCTGGAGGTACTGTATCTGTACCCTAGGAGAGGTACAGTCGATGAAAGAATGAGGAATTGAACTCGTTTCATATAAGGAACGCAGTTTCGTGGGGATGGACAGGGTTTGGCAAGCAGATCGATGGAAAACATTCGCGAACTTAGAGTACCTTTACCGCAAGTTTTATCACCTTACACTTTTCGACTTCATTCAATATTCTCCGGTGAGTTTGGAAAATCCGAAGAATCATACGCTATTTTTCAATAGTTTCTGAACATTAAACTAACCTATCAGAGGAATTACCAGCGAAGTGGGCGGAATAAGCTCAATTAAAACCAGATAGAACACAGTGAGCGATACAAGAATCGAAATGGAGAATGTCATCTTGTGTTCGATCGGAGGAATATAGAATACGAACGTGGTCAGTATGGCTGGAACAGGAAATAATTTCGCTACATATTTCTACGAGCTGAAATGCTAGGCTGTGCGGGGCTATTGTTGAATTGAGAGTTAGAAACTGGAACTTCGTTGAATCATTTGGTGGCACAATCCGCCTGTGGTCACGAACGTGGCCCAAACAATGACCCCTCCTTAATTATCCCTCCTACCTTCAAAGGTGTACCGGCGCCGGGTCGTTAGATAGCAATTGGTTGCTGCCACCCGAACACTGGCCGTGCCTTACCTGCGAAAAAAAGTAAAGTGAATGAGTAAAATGAATGCGAAAAGCGTGGAACAGGTTTCAAAAGAAGATTTCAAGGGTAAAAGAAGATTTCATGGGCATATTTGGGGTAAATTCACTCGTTTGATCCACTATCACGGTGCAATTTCGAAATCACCAGAACACAATTCATTCAATTCAATTCATTCTATCTCAATTCAGAACACAATTCATAACAACGAGAAACCTAAAAGGAAAAGTTTGCTTCTGAAAAGAGTGGTGAAGTGCCGTGAGCGAGGGTCCTTATGAATATTTCTAAATATTAGTCCATTTCACATTTCTCACTCTGGAATCGTCATCCATTCGGCTGTCACAATTTCAGTTCTACAGAATCAATAAATTAAGTGAAAATTAAGAAAAGGATTGAAATTTCTGGATTAATTCAAACTACGCACAGTTCCGCCCCCAGTCCTTCATTCGTAGCTCGTAGGTAGCGCGCGCACCGACTAGCAATTGCAGGTACATACAGTAACCACGGTAATTGTTGGACAGAAAACGAAAAAAACGCGAATCCGCGTTTTTTTCGTTTTTTCTTCGTAACTCAGTTCGTTTCGATCCTTATCAGCATTTCTACCCACCAATCGATTCGTAGAGACGAGATCTACAAGATGAGCCTGACAAAATTTTCAAACTTTCACTATAAAAGCGTCAACTTCCCAAAGTACCTGCGGGTACGAATTAGCGAGCGAGACTCCGCGACAATTGCATCCTAAGGATATGCGTTGTGTGGGGTAAATATTATAGAAGAAACATAAGGAAATACTTATATATTCGGGCTCTAGAGATTGAGCTGATCATTTTGGTACCACATTCATCTAAATTTGCGATGCTTCGGAATTTTCCGTTTTTTTGAGAGGTGCTGTTTTTCAAAAGTCAGAACAGCATTGTTTTTACAGCTACAGAAATTTCCTCCGGAAAATCTGCAAATACGCTGTACGTTCTAGGAGCTGTTAGGGTAATACACCACTGGAGTAGACGCAGTTCGTGTTTCTTGAGGCAGAAAAAGGCTACTTTGCGATATCGCTTTTATATGGTGCTCTGCTCCAATGTTCACGTGTATCGCAACGGTCACGAAATGAAACACGGTCACTGCCACTGAAATATGATGTAGTACGCTTCCTATGCATCAAGCGCGGCCGGCGGAATTCACCAAGAACACCGGCTGAAGCCAAATTTGAGATGTTGAACTCTGGAAATTTTTAACGAGCGCTTGATATTCCCACTGAACCGTGATTTTCACAGTTTCTAGATCCTGCCAAGAAATTCTGAACACACCATTAGACCAGTTTCGTTGAAATCCAAGATATTCGAATTTTTGGCCCTAAGCCCCGCCCACATCCATTGCAGGCTATTCTCGCGGCCTAGGAATTCTCCGCTGGACATCCTGTGCCAACGAGAGGAGCCCCCTCCAGTAATTTCGCGCCACATGGACGTGCACTGCATTATGAATAAGAATTAGAATAGATAAGATGAAAGGACTAGAAAATGGGAAAGAATACTCAGAGGAAATTTTTTATTGATGGACCCTTTAGGAAAAGAAGTCAAATTTTGAATTCAGTAATGTTTGAAAGAAAAGACAAAAATGCTCTTGCTAAATCAAATAAAATCACATCTTTTTCTTATTCACAAATGAAAGGCATGAAAATTTGTTGAAAAGTTCCATAGTTGCACTTTGTACGTTCTTTCACCCATCGACTAAAGACTGTGTGATCGTCAGATGGTTGAAAATCATCGTCATTATAAAATGACATTGTTTGTCAACGTGAACCCAGGCTTTTTTCTTCGTTCAATTTCTCTTTCACCACTCTTGTCATGTTTAGTAGAAATGAATGATAGCCAGCATACAAAGAAACAGCTGAATGCTAGAATACAGAGAGTTGAATGAAGGAGACTCTGAACTCGGCCAAATCGTAAAGGTTCACTGACTTTCAAAGAATTGTTCAAGGCAAGCAGGGAAATGTTTAGAGTGAATTGACTGGTGCTTGTGTACTCACAATTAACAATAAGGCTTCATTTCCATAGGCATATTTCGAGGGGTATGCGAGGTCAGAGAAGTGATGACTAGGGTTAATCATAAGTATCTGCGAAGGTTATGTCAATCGTCCAGGCATTTCTCTGTTATTTGCGGTAATAGAGGCTTCGTGTGTTGGCTGAGAGTGATTGTTCTTCGAGTAATCAATAGGAGGTAGTGATATAGTGTATATTTCAAGCGCATTTCTTTCCTCATTCTCCGCCCATTTTTAAAAATTCTTCGTCCAGTATTTTCTTTTAAATTCCATGGAAAAACTATATTTTGATGAACCACTTAGTGTCGATGTTGAAGAGATTACTGTAATTTCTCTCTACTTCGAATGGCCTGAAGAAACGGACTGGAAAAGTTTCACGTAGCTCTCACTGCACCTGCTGTGGAGCTTATATGTTGGAATAGAAATGCTTCGTTGATTCTTCTCTCGTTGGAGGATTTAGTAGAACATAAATTAATCTGAATACCAGCAAAGCAGCTTTACGGATAAGCCATTAAATTTTTACGGAACAGCTCAGCGGAGAATGGAAGAAATGAAAATCCATTTCTTCGTCATTTCTTTATTCGATGGGTGAAAGAACGTACAAAGTGTAACTATGGAACTTTTCAACAAATTTTCATGCCTTTGATTTGTGAATAAGAAAAAGATGTGATTTTATTTGATTTAGCAAGAGCATTTTTGTCTTTTCTTGCAAACATTACTGAATTCAAAATTTGACTTCTTTTCCTAAAGGGTCCATCAATAAAAAATTTCCTCTGAGTATTCTTTCCCATTTTCTAGTCCTTTCATCTTATCTATTCTAATTCTTATTCATAATGCAGTGCACGTCCATGTGGCGCGAAATTACTGGAGGGGGCTCCTCTCGGTGGCACAGGATGTCCAGCGGAGAATTCCTAGGCCGCGAGAGTAGCCTGCAATGGATGTGGGCGGGGCTTAGGGCCAAAAATTCGAATATCTTGGATTTCAACGAAACTGGCATTATTCGATAGATCACGTGGAACCGAATCTAATGGTGTGTTCAGAATTTCCTGGCAGGATATAGAAACTGTGAAAATCACGGTTCAGTGGGAATATCAAGCGCTCCTTAAAAATTTCCAGAGTTCAACATCTCAAATTTGGCTTCAGCCGGTGTTCTTGGTGAATTACGCCGGCCGCGGTTGATGCATAGGAAGCGTACTACATCATATTTCAGTGGCAGTGACCGTGTTTCATTTCGTGACCGTTGCGATACACGTGAACATTGGAGCAGAGCACCATATAAAAGCGATATCGCAAAGTAGCCTTTTTCTGCCTCAAAAAACACGAACTGCGTCTACTCCAGTGGTGTATTACCCTAACAGCTCCTAGAACGTACAGCGTATTTGCAGATTTTCCAGAGGAAATTTCTGTAGCTGTAAAAACAATGCTGTTCTGACTGGTGAAAAACAGCACCTCTCAAAAAATCGGAAAATTCCGAAGCATCACAAATTTAGATGAATGTGGTACCAAAATGATCAGCTCAATCTCTAGAGCCCGAATATATAAGTATTTCCTTATGTTTCTTCTATAATATTTACCCCACACAACGCATATCCTTAGGATACAATTGTCGCGGAGTCTCGCTCGCTAATTCGTACCCGCAGGTACTTTGGGAAGTTGACGCTTTTACAGTGAAAGTTTGAAAATTTTGTCAGGCTCATCTTGTAGATCTCGTCTCTACGAATCGATTGGTGGGTAGAAATGCTGATAAGGATCGAAACGAACTGAGTTACGAAGAAAAAACGAAAAAAACGCGGATTCGCGTTTTTTTCGTTTTCTGTCCAACAATTACCGTGGTTACTGTACTCAGACATTCCACGGCTTGGAGCCGAATCGACTCCGCCCACTCTTACCATTAGCAACGCAATAGCAACTGCAGTTGCTGCACCAACGGTGGATGCTATCGCGTTGCTGCTAGCAAGCGACGGTTGCTATTGAGTTGCTATTCGGGCCACATATGGCGGCCATGTTCATCGACGGTTGCTAGCAAGTCTTTCTCATTCTCCACTCGTCATTGCTAGCAAGTCTCATTCCCAAGTCGTCTCTCGCCGAGTGCGGTCGATATCCTTTTTGTCTGATCACCTTGTTTTTGTCTGATGTCTGATTAGGTGAAACTGCATAGAGTGACTTCTGGTGAGGGTGTATCTTCTCAGGTCCCCTCGAGCTTCTTAGGGGGGGGGGGGTTCTGCAGAGAAATAATATTCCTTGAGAGGACTTTTAACCTCAAAAACTACTATTTCTCTCTTAAAAACCTAGCATTACATCATCAACGAGATGTTTATAGCCTAGGAAATATTAAACTTCTCTAAGATGGCAGCTGATGAAGTGTGCAACAGAAGTATGGTCTGTTAGTTCACAGAGGGCGCCTGATCCGACTTTGTCTGCAATTACGACTTTGCCCGCAGAATGCGTTTGAAAGTATATTTTAGCGGATGGCAGTATGGAAAAATCAGAATGGAAGGGATTACATCATATGCACTTCCAAAAGTGCAAAAGTTAGACCAGTTAGCCAAAAAGTGACGAAGTCGTAACTGCGACCAAAGTCGGTCTCACGCCCTCTGTGAGCTAATAAATTACTGTAGTGCAGTAGTGCGAGTTGCATGAGAATGAAGAATTACGGTCGACAACGCAGTAATGAGTGCAAGTAAGAGAGGTGCCGCACGTAAATTAAAAGGGTGGTGACTTTACGCGTTGGCTGGTCCTGCGGCGAGTGAGCGGAGTTGGACGAGTTTTCCCCGCAGCCTTTACTTCATTGTAGGTTTAACGGCGAGTCTTATTCACCTGGCCCTGTAGATAACATAAAAGGGCTAGTTCTGCCCCAAAATTTTGAGAAGTATTTCGCCTAACTTCACAAAGAGTCAGAGAGGGGTTATTTGGGCACTATTCCACTTATTCTGCCCGAAAATCTTAAGACCAAAAAATTCTCTGAAACTTTGTCTTAGGGGGGGGGGTATTTGGCATGCCGGCCACGAATATCACACTCATTTCGTACCGTAGCCCTGTTTGGTTAGGGTTAGGTAAGGTTAGGGTAAGTAAAGTATCTCGCAGAATTATCTGAATTTTTGTCTAGAGGGGTTATTTGATATGCTGATCACGAATATCATACTCGCTTAGTGCCGCAACCCCATTTGGGTAGAATTGCGGCAGGGTTTGGGCAGGCACAGTACATAGGGAAGCCCCAAATTGCTTTCAACTAGCAAAGTCAATGTGATATTCGTGATCAGCCTATCAAATAACCCTTCTAGACAAAAATTCAGATAATTCTGCGAGATACTTTACTTACCCTAACCTTACCTAACCCTAACCAAGCAGGGTTACGGCACGAAATGAGTGTGATATTCGTGGCCGGCATGCCAAATACCCCCCCCCCCTAAGACAAAGTTTCAGAGAATTTTTTGGTCTTAAGATTTTCGGGCAGAATAAGTGGAATAGTGCCGTTATTTGAAGTGCTGTACACGAATATCGTGTCCGTTTTGCACCACACCCCCATTTCTGCAAGGTCACGGTGGGTGTACTGCAAGACATCGAAAGTCTTTGTCTCATTTGAGGATAGTGCCGTCAGAATTACTCCTCTTTAAAGTGAACAAGGAGCGAAATAGGCTCGAAAGCAGGGCAGTAACCACTGTGGCAACGCTTTTAACCCTTATTTACCGTCATGGAAGCTCGAAAATCTGATAATTCTGAATAGCGGACGTGTTAAAACCCGACAGTGGTATCCCATGATACTCGGATAACGAACGTGTTACTACAGGTCAGCAACCGAATAGCAACCGAATGGCACCCGTGGTAGCCCGAATAGCGCCGTATGGCGCCCGAGCCCCGCCCATTTTACGGATTGGAGCCGAGGTGACATGCGACTCCAATCCCTATCGGGTTCGGCTCCAATCCGGCGAATGTCTGAGTAAGTCGCGGCCTGTGTTCGGGTGGCAGCAACCAACTGCTATCTAACGACCCGCTGCGGGTGTACCTCCCAGTACTCAAGATTTTTACCAATGAAGGCACTCACCTATCAGCATACAAGGTATCACCAAGTTCACTGTGTAAAATAGTGTCTTCCTTCTTAAAGCTATATCAAATGTGACGTCGATATAGAAATCTTGTCCACAGCATCCGGGATACAGCTGCTCATGACGTTGCGATGTGAGAGACATAAGATCCCACTCAAGACTTCTGCAAGTTAAGCATTTCTCGAGTTCTCATCAGACATATCTGAACGACGAAAGAATGCTGATGATGCATGGCAACACTAAAGTACCTACTGATAAAATCCAGACAGATCCATGCCCTTTTCAAGGTACTGGTACTCTTTCCCGCTCTCATCCTCTCGATTTATGATAGGGGAGCCGGCTGACTGAAACCGCTCTTTCATATATTCATTGTTAGTGTCCATAACACGGAAAATTGAACTTGTTATTTGAGTTGCTCACACTAGATAGGAGCGTCGTGGCTATAGATAGAACAACTGAAACTGGTGGACACGGTCAAAGATAAACACCCAGGACGGAAAGTCCTGCTCTACCTCTCCCATTCTGCACCATAATTTCAGCACTGTTTTTGGTACAAGGAACTAGTATAAGCAAGCAAAGCGAAGCTGGGATGGGACACAGCTTTCTACTCGTATTGCTATTGTGACCATGCCCCTCTAGTTGTTAGTTGAGCTATGCGTTTGAAGCTTCCTCTCCTGCGGAACAATTTTCTGGATGAGTTGTCAGTCGAATAGTTTTCTGGAGAAAAAAATGGTGCCAGAGTTATGCGAGCTTGTAGGATGTAGTATTAGGTTGTTGAATAAGTTCGTGCGGTTTTTCATAGGCATAGAAACCACTACTTCCCACGAACAATGTCAACCACGCTGAATGCGTTGCATAGCTTGTGCTCTCTTCTATTGATGCTGCGAGAGGGAAGCCTATCAGCTTCATGTCTACGGAAAATTACTTTGGTTTAGACGACTCAATTGGTAGCCTGTAACCGCAGCTCTTTGATAAAGATTATGAAATGAATAGGGAACTGAACAAAATAACCTGTGTATGACTGCAATAGAGTAGAGTAGAGCCGGCAGTAGTAGAAATCCCCTTCATTCGAGCTTTTTGTTTGTCATCCTGGTAAAATCTGAGAGGAGGAGTTGAGCATACCCGTTGTGGACAATCACCTCATATCGAGCATTTTGGGGTTTTGCACGAAATGCGTTAGCTAAACTTAAACATCGTTGAGAGTTTTCATCAGTAGTGATTATTCCTTACTTCTAAAGCAACATTAGCCGATAATTGCCTTTCTGTCCCGCATACTGGGCCTCCGGAACGAGAAGCAACTTTGAGGTCAAGATTGCCTTTTCTAAAGCAGGCATGTCTCTTCTGTGCTGTCCTTCCAGCAGTAAAGTTCCTCTGTAAACGTCATTGGGGTAGCCAGCCAATTAGGCCACATTCCGTCCATGATTGAAGTCGAACGATAGTCGGTGGCGGAGAGATCCAATTTTGTGGACTTCGATGTTCACAATCCATGCGGTAGAAAACAAGGTAAAGCGGGAATTGAGGAATAAGGTTGCAATGGTTGCAAAGTGCAAATCAAGGACTACAAAACGGCTATGAAGGCAAGTCAGGCAAAGTTCAAATCACTTTGAAAAACAAGTTGGAAAAAAACGCACGAACTTATTCCTCAACCCAATAATTATGTTTCGAATCGTATGAACTTGCGTGTGTGCATATTATTTCAATACACAAATGAAGGGGATGCGATTATGGAGAGCTCTTCACCAGAAATCTTTAAAAAAACAGGTGTTGAACAGAAAAAAAAAACAAAAAAAAAACAGGTCTTCCATACATTTCCTTTTATCTAGGAAATTTGGAAGCCTATTTGTGATTATCCAGACGGACCATTAAGGTGTATATGATCGCAGAATATGTAACTAATCATTCAGACTAGCAAATAGAAAAGCTTAACAGCCTTGCTGTAGAAAAACTAAGTATAGCCTACCGGCAGTTGACGGACATCGAGGAGGAATCCATTATAACTCCATCCTCCAAATTTCAGCGTACAAGACTGAGAATCGTAGGGAAAGTACTCGATATTGATTGGACAGAAGGATTTGTAGATGCTCGGCGGTTTCCACACTATCAAACCGTTGTGGTACACTAGAGCGTCACTCAAAATAGTGATGTGAGGCTCTCCATCAGCACTGCAAAAGAAGCTTTCTCAGTGAATTCGAATGAAGAAGAAGCTGCAATACACAGACAGCAGTGGTGGACGCAGATTTTTTTTTTTGGCGGTGGAGGGGGGGGGATTGGGCTAAAGGAAGGGAGGGGGATGTGGGTCATGATAAGGCGAAATGACCTGAACTCCCAGAAATAGGAGCGTGGACCTGATTAGAGCGATCGAAAATGGTTCGAAATCGAAATTTCTGATAATAAACACTTGAGAAATTATAGCTCAACCAAGAAAAGAATGAGCTAATCAAACATTTCCACTTTTCCGGTCTATGAAATTCTGACCCATTCTTGAGGAAGGGGGGAGGTGGTGTGTTCTGTCCCTCCCACTCTCATCCGCCTCCCAACCAGGGATGTGCGCAATTACGATTTACGGCCACTTTTTAGCGATTTTTTTACGATTTACGATCTACGAAAAATGGCCCAAATTTCGTAACAAATTCGTAAACAACTACAAGAACGAATCTCGTCACAGTGTTTGTTTTTCGGGTAAATGTACATGATTTCTCTGTGTTCGCATTTTGCAGCAAAGCTAAGAGTTAAATGTTTGTTTGAATGTAGTTTCCATTATTCGAAGAAGGCGCCATACAGCAATTTCATTATCGCGCCCGTAGAGATCCGTTGGAATAGTGGAGCTCAAAGGACTGCATGAAGTGCAGCAAGAACACCGCATTTCCAGCTCTGTTTTCCTGTTCCCGTAGGTGGGACAAGCTGTCCGCCCAGCCTATTTCCTTCGGCGAAACGTATTGCCTTGTTTTTCTGACTTCAACTGCGGTGTGATGTCGTGTGAAAACGTTTTCTTCCTGGTCGAGCTCTTATGAACCAATTAGAGTGATCATAAACAATTTGATAAAGCACAAGAAACATTCTTTTCAGAGAAGTAGCACGCATTCTACTTTATTGATAATTCCAGAGATATTGAATGTGCATGCGCCCTGAGCAGTGACTTGCTGGGAGCACTGGATACCGAGTCAGCGCTTTATCCTTTCAAACTCTTTCAGTACCAATTCACCTTCTCCACAGGCTTGGTTCACACGGAAACACATAGAACCATCGACCACGTCTACGTTTACTTCAGAAACACCAATCAGGATGAAGAGAATTTTCTCCAATGCAGCGATAAATAATACTCTAGGACTGGACAGCTTGAAATATCGAGAAAAAAGTCCAGTGATCACAATGTTATCACACTAGTGATAAGATGGCGAAGTTCAGTGATCAATTCTGCAGTAGATACATACATACCTCAGATCATTTTGAGAATGACTTTGTCGTGAAACGATTTGAAATTATCTGACTCTTGTAATGGTATTCGGACTCTCAGTTACGATTTACGAATTACGATTTACGGCGGTTTTGGAAAATTCACGATTTACGAAAATTGGAATTTTTGTTACGCACATCCCTGCTCCCAACCCCACCCCCTTCTACACCTGCATGTAGACAGAAATAAGAATATCTTCGCTCTCTTCAAATCCACCTGTATTCTTCCAAACATACTCTATGAACACCATAGTTTTATGGTAATACAATCACTCACTTGTTATACAGTAAAATGTCAGGGATCCATATTTGATCAGATGGTATGTGTAGCTTCCTAATGCCTCCCCATCTTGCAGGATCCCAAGACAACTTGTAGTCGAACCACTGCATCTCCAACCATAAATTGGTAGTCAGAACTTGGTTAACCTCGTCCTAGACATTAGAATTTTGATACTGTACACAAACGATACTAGCAGCGTGATTTTCTTTCATTTTTGTACTGTGCACTACAGTATATAAAGAAGGCTATAGCGTCAGAAAAGTGACTATGTATACATTTAAACTGGTGTCCTGATAATGTAACATTTTATAATATTTCCCTGTCTGTGTTAAATGTCCGTAGGCGCAAAAATGTTCGTGAACCGTCGAAATGCATTGTTTTTCTGCTACTGGTTCCAGTTTCATCACATTGAACAAGAAATACAAACAATTAAAATTAAACTATTAAAGTTGTACGAGGATGAGAGTTTAAAAAACAAAAAAGCGGTCTTGAAAATACCTCATTTTTTTCCTAGATTACAGGGTTTAACTCACCACATCTATAATTCGGATCAGGGATGCACCAAATTTCACTTTTATGCTTTCACTCGCATTTTTGACAGGTCGCACATTCTTATTATAGTAGTATAATAAGTCCTCGTACAACTGCTCGGCGTAACGATTTGATTCCACTACGTAGAAGATGGAAACTGATAAGCCTGAAAACATTACTACACTACATGGACTCAGATGCCAAACAGAATGATGATTTTTAACAACTGTGCAATAATTACTGAGCTGCTTCACAGCCCGCTGTTACGATAACAGAATTTTGCTGAAGCGGATAGTTCTGCAGAAATAATTTGAAATCTAGTTCTGAGAGCTTACTAGTGTCGTCGGACCAGAAAAGGGAAAATTCAAACGTTTCGTACTCTCGTTAAGGCCTAAAGAAGTCTGTAGAAGATTCTGACTGCTATGGTACACTTTCGAATGGCTCTATCCTGACGAATAAGGAAATGCAAGATGTAACGAACGTGTTCCTTTGTAGAAAATGTTTTAGGTTGTAACATAAGTTTCCGCTGTTTTCGCATTGATATTTTCAAAGGCTTCTGAAAAATAAATACCGAATAGGTTTCGCGCATATCTTGATGCTATTTTAAGGAGCATGATCCCGCGAACATTCTGGAATGTGAGACCTATTTTTGCGTCTAATTCTGAAGAAGTAATTAACTTCGGAGTGGACTCTTCAAGATTGCAACTTTGACAAATAATAATTCTACCATAACGTTGCATGAGACTAACCAAATTTGGCTGGAGTAATCTCGAGGCCATTCTTATTCTTCTTAGTACTTTCTCTCCCCATTTTCTTGTCGGATGGTCCAGGCACAGGCACTAAACCTGGTAACCCAAAATTTTGATTATGCGGTCTCTCTCTGGAGTTGAAGCGAATTGAAGTGGGATTTCTTTCACTTTGGCTACAAGCACCAACCATTTGCGGACATTAGTCGGTGCAATTTTGGGACATGTTCCAAGCGCTCTGTGGAAAATCACACCATTTGGCAACACTGCGGATAGGGCCTCAATTTTGTTGGTCGAGCTCTCCAGAAAGAAGAAGAGCTCGCTGGGGAATTTTTAATTGTGCATTATGTAGCACAAATCTGGCGCTAACAGAGCTCCGGTTTTCAGATCACAAGAATATTTATTGTGCGAGAACCGATTTGTCAAAATCAATGACCTCTAACACTGCCCGACTCAGTTCTTTGCCTCGCAGCCCACGGATTTTTGGAGCAGGGGAGTCAAGCTGCTGGTGTAAAAATGGCAAAAGAGCAGCGACTGTTGTGATCCATACCTCGACTGGTACCTCCTATTATTTGATTTTTTTTATAAAAAATTTTCACCAAGAATTTCAAATTCAAAAATCCACTACGCAGGAAATGTAACGCATTCTTCCTCGGCTTCAAAATCTCATCCTTTCCATGGTATTTATCACATTAAAAGAGAAATCTTTCTTGAACCACCGTTCTTTTGAACATTGTATATAAGCGTTGTACTGATTTCATTTGGAAATGCTGCAAAATAATCCGAAAATAAGGTCCTGTAGTCCTCCAAAAGAGCCCCGCTCACCGGTGAGCCACGCCATCCCATGCGCCCAAGAAGCGTGGCTCATCGGTGAGCCACAATGTTGTCAAAGGGTTAGACACTCATAGGCCCATTCGTCAGTAACAGGGCTGTCACATCTGTTTTTTATTTCTTTTTTCTATTCCTACTTTCTACTTTTTAACTTTTTTTTTTGAATAGACCAGAGCAGCTCTATTCATCACATCAGTGCAAATTATTTTTTTTCAACAACATTGATTAGTATAAAGCAATTTCGAGCAGGACGATGCCAGCGGGTCTTATATTTAGTTTGGAGTGAAAGTACGGATTGCTCGAACTGATGGATATATGCGTTGGATGCTTCAATATACAGGGGGGGCCATAAGTTATTGTACAACGTTTGCTCATTTATTTCTCCACCAGCAACACATGGATTATCCTGCTCTTTTCGCTGCCGAATAGAGCAGGGATCAAAGTATCTTACAGTTAAAACCCGTTTCCCGGGAGAGTTTTGCTTTGGAGCAGTTGGACTTAGAACAGGTTTTTGAAAAAAGCGGGTTGATGTGGAAATTTTTTACGAAAAATCCACCAAATCTCTAAAGTGGGGTGTACTGCTTAGATGCATCTTAAAGAGCAAAGAATGCTCTTTCTAAAAATATCAAACTGTTTTTGTGGCTGTTTTGCTCGGAAATTGCGGGCAGAGTTAGTGCATTTTGCGGCACCGAAAGTCTGCAATGAATGTTTCCGATAAACTTTTTTCGTTATCTTGGAAGTATCCAGGAGGTTTTTGTGATCAAAAGATAGAGCAAATCCAGCTCTATTAAACAGTGCCTAGTGCGGCAAAAAATATTTTACTACTGCGGAGAAATGGGCCAGCAAACGTTGTACAATAACTTATGGCCCCCCCCCTGTACATATTGGTACGTTGCCATTTAGCGGCTACGACACACAGTACAGGCTTATTGTGGAGTTCTTTCAATTTAGGTTGCTACGTAAATAATTGTTCGAGACTGTTTAGGTGGCCTTCGTAACTAGAAGGCGTATGAACGACTATCAAAACAAAAATGAACAATTTAGAACATTCAACAGCTATGGGGCTTTACTAACAGTTTAATCGATTTAGTACTTACGCGACTGAACCGCAACACGAATGGAAGGCTTCCATAGTTGTGTTTGGGGTGCAACTCTTGGATCTAGTCCTACATGCTGTTCTCGCCCTATCACGTGCTGTCTGACTGAATGAGGGTAACGAGAAGAAAATGCCCACATGGAATTCGTAATCAGTGGTGCGTGGAATTTTCCGTTTTCCGTTTTACGCTCCCTATTTTCCGCCCATTTTTGGGCTTCCGTTTTCCGTTTTACGGATTTTTGGCTCGGAAAAAGGGAAAGCCCGGAAAATTATCGAGTGAGGGATATCGCTGTTTTCGATGCATCTCGCTATCGTTGAAAAAGTTCACGAGTTTTGATGCGCAATGTGCGTGAGTTCACAAAAATGGCACCAAAATTGACGTTCGAACGCCATTTACGAAATTCACTATTTTGCTTGAGCTTTTTGTTTTAGCTGCAATGTAAATACACCGTCGCGGCTTTGCTCGTCCTCATCATTTTTCTAAATTCTCAGAGCTCCAACAAGCTGACTGCCAAGCTTCGTCCAATACAACTTGCAAATAATCTTTTAGCTAGCAAGTCGTCGTCAACAAGTTTGCCGTCATCATGCCACCCAAAAACAACTTGTCGACGAGGAAGATCTCAAACAAGTTGTCGACCCAAAGACAACTTGCAGCAAGTTGCCTACATCCCATCAGCCAGCTTATGGAAGGGAAAGAGAGACAAGTTATCTCACCCGCATAATATAGATGTATCAATTGAATGAAAAGCAAAGTTATAGCCGAAAAAAAGCAAAGCAAAGAAGTCGCATTTTCCAAAGTAAAGCAAAGGAGACGCATTTTTCGCACTTGAGACCCCCTCGTCTACTTAAACATTCAGTGGGGAAGATGCCCATTGATTACACAGGGTGGCTGGAAAGTACTGATGCGCACAAAAACTCTGTTTTCGGAAATGTGCGCTCTCGATCCTTTTTTTTAACCGATGAATAAAAACACTTCAAGTAAGGTAGCCGGTATACTCCTCGAGGAGTATAGCATCCTGCGTCGCCGTCGCCGGTGACGGTGGCCGCCAACATTGACAATCACTCATAATCGATGCGCACCGACTTCACAGTCGAGCGACCGCAGAAATGCCGGTGCTCCTCACGTTGCACTAAACTAATTCGTCCTCATCTCTGCAAGTTGAGATAGCCTAGAATGGGGAATTTGTTGCTTGCTAACACCCCTACAAATAAGATCCAAACAGAGCAGTTGAGTAGGCCATGAAGGAATATGTCGAGACCCTTCATCATTTGTTAAAGGGAACAGGTACATGGGCGTCCAAGGGAGTCAATGTCGATTTTTCCATGTGCAGGAAGTAAGTCCTGCTGAAAAAAATCTAAAGTTATTTTGCTTCTAGGGTCGTAATCTTGGTCACTGTTTTCTACAGATATGAATTAACGTAAGATATTTATCGATATCAGAAAGCGCGCCAATATTTTTCAGCCACCCTACATAAGTCTGACAATCCCTCGTAACTAGGTGAAGGATAAATACTCCTCGATCTAATTATATTCTAGGCGTTTGAAGTATGTACCATCAGCGAACATGAAGCCACTTATTTACTTGAAAAAGTCACCACTCATGCTCATCAAAAAAGATACCCAATGTTGAGGAAAACTTCTAGTGACAACCCTATGCCTGGGCAAAAGCTTCCGTTTCCCGCCCATTTTTGTCTTGGCCTTCCATTTTACATCTTACGGGATCTGAAATTCTACCTCCTCACATGCCTGATTTGGGTCCATCCCAGAATAGTGTGCACCGTATCTCGCACAGATGTACTCATGTTGTTCAACATGGGGAAATTCTTCCTTACCAATTTTGGCCAACAACCGGCACCTGTAGTACTACAAGCACAGGCATAACACCTTCATTATTAGTCTTCTCATTATAAATTTTCCGAATTTTTCCATGAGTACGGAAAATTTGAACCCAGAAATCTCCGTAAGTATGAAAATTTTTTCCGCAAGAGGACAAGCCTTGACCTGGCCTCCTTCACCTCTGTGAAGGGGCCTGGTGGTTGCCCAGTTGGCAGGCGGATCCTGGCCTCCTCGTTCTCTGCGGAGGGCCCTGGTAGCTGCCTTGTCGCGGCGCTACCCACCTCAGGTGTGGAGTGTGGCCACGGCTGGAACACCGATGAGGATTCATCCCAGAATAACATGCACCGTATCTCGCACAGGTGTACTCATGTTGTTCAACATGGGGAAATTCTTCCTAACCACTACAAGCATAGGCATAACACCTTCATTATAATGTCTTCTCCTTGTAAATGCGAATTCAAAAATTTCCATATGTTTGGAAAATTTTTTCAGTAGAAGAACAAGCCTTGACCTGGCATCTCCTCCTGTGAGGAGTGGATTGGTGGTTGCCCAGTTGGCAGGCAGGACCTAGCCTCCTGCTCCTGTGTGGAGGCGCGTGGTGGCGCGGCCGGCCACCTCATGTGTGGATGCGCCTCGGGGCTTGCCGCGGCTGGAACACCGATGTGGATCCATCCCAGATGTAATGTTTTGTTTGAGAGCAACTTTTTTATACTACTTGAAACCCAAAAAAATCGTGTCATTTTCAAATATAAACTCCATATTTGAAAATTACATGATTTTTTTTTGCTTTTAAATAGTAGAGGTATGTGAAGCGAGGACACTTTGGAACATCGAACAAATGTCATCAAGGGGCCTGTAAAGCAGGAATGAGCGGCTACGAGATATTCCACGACGCGGATAACAGATTGGTCAAAATGACCGCATAACGGATAACGGACAAGGGTTTGATAAGATATCAAAAGATTACCAGTTAGATAACGTTAGCTTTTAGTAGAATGTCATGTCAGATAACAGATAATTCTATACGCTACAGTACACCACCTTCTTTAATACTAAAAATGATGAAGTAGAAATACGACATGAATGTTGTGGAAGAAAATTAGCACGAATTCTTCATCCCTAACTCACCATCCTGAGAATGACGTTGAGCATAGCGTCGTTATAAAGAGGTATAAGTATAGTACCTAGAGTTCCCAGTGATATTTGGATGTTCGATAGTTTGATTGGTCTATAGTTGCTTGAGATGGTACCTGTCCGCGACTTTTCCAGTACAAAGATTTCCATAACAAAGGCTAGTCCTTCCAAGGTTTCGTTCTTAAAGCCACTGACGACAACGCCATTTTCTTGGGTGACCTGACAGCTTTGCTTCATGTATGTTTCGCAGATTTCTGCTAAGTTTTCTATTTCTGACAATTATGATCTTATTGAATCTTCAACGCTATTTGATTGATAGATTCAAAAATTGGTAAAAACAGTAGGATTCAATGTCTGGTCGAAATGGACCATGCGATAAAGAAGCACTTCTCACGATGAGCTGCAAGGTAATCAATTTCAATGCTGTTAATGGTCACGACTTTAGTCAACGTTGTTGATAATCTTACAAGTAAATAAATTTCGAGATTATTGCCTTATACTGTCGGACAACTCAGAAAAGTTGTGCAAGCGCTTTTCTTTCTGGGCAAGTGCATGTCTGCATATTGCCTCTTCTTACCTCACTTCAAAATTCCAGAGCACTAATGAGATATGACAGAACATGATGTAGAAAAAGTGATACGATGACTTTTCTTAGAATGAGAGCTCTCCCTTATTGAGAAAGTGTGAATATGAAGCCACTATTTCCGCCCTTATCCGCACCGTTATCCGGCATCCGGCACCAAAAGCACGGATGACGGTGAGGATAACAGATAGACCAAAACGTACGGATAACGGTGAAACGGATAACCGGATACGGATAATCCGCTCATCCCTGCTGTAAAGCGAGGACACTTCGGAACATCGAAAAAATGTCTGAAGAGGAAGCGACTTATACATGGGCGGAAAGTCAATGGTTTGCAAAATTCTTTTTTGGCGATATCAGCCTGCAAAATGAGCCTCATGATGAATTGATGAGGTAAAAATAATAATGAGCTCTAGGCTGTAGCGGTAGCGGATAGCTGTCAGAGTAGGCCTGCATAAACAGGATTCGACGTTCACAATTCAATAATATCAAGTTATTCGAGGCAACACGACAAGGAAAAATGACTCGATAGATAAATTTTTCAATTACTTTATCACCAAAAGTTCATGCCATTTTTGATCTCTTTTAGCAAACCGGCGCTGGTTGGGACAGATAAGCAGGGATGCGAATATATCTGTCATTTACTGTACCGGCCAAACCTTGCAACCTTGCTCGATTTGACTGTTACTTCTCTCAGAGTTTGGAGCACTTCTTGGTAGAAAAATGTTCGATTTTCCAGATGCTGATGGATTTTCAACACGCCTTTTGTTTTTTGCTTTTATATATCGTCAATTAATCGCCACTTTTCCTCTAAGCTGTTATCACAATCCAGCTACAGTTAAGATGGCAGTTTTGTGCCAATACTATAGCGGCATAATTGGGTTGCTTGAACCGCATCTCATTTGAGGAACCTTGCTTAAAACATGCTCATTACAGATCTGACATTTCAGATCTTGAAAACCAAATAATCTGTCATCAGCCTAGAGATCTCGAATATTACGTGTTTTCATGTTAAAAAAGAACTCTTTCAGAACTTACCTATTACGAATACAACAGTTCGCATCAATCAGTCAATACAGAATTTGTGCGCGCACGGTAGTATAATTTCGCTAAATAACGTATCAATAGGCAGAAATTAGCCGAATAAGAGAATTAAAGCAGCGGTTCATCACAAATTAAGTTCTAATGAAATGGAATGTTCCATTTGAAAAAGTGACGACAGGTACATTCTCTTGAGATGACAAGTGATCAATACCCATAGAACGGTAAAAAAGCACGAAAAAAGTGGATAAATGACTAAATAGCTGAAGAACAGGTTAACAACTGAGGAAGCGATGAGGGCAGTAAGGCCATCTGAGCAAGGTAACAGGAGATCAGGGTCAGCTGCTCAGTGGTAGCGATGAGTGAGTGAACGATCAATTGATCAGTGCTGCGGCTCGATGTCGAGGATTTTACACCAGTGGCTCGACTTCCGGCAGATCCTTGGGGTGAGAACAATAAGTACGCCCATTCATGTATGTTGCAGCAGTCGCCTCGCGGGATTCCCACAAAGCTTACCCGCAAATGAGATCAGGGAATATTTCGTTTGTTCGGAACTGCCCTGTCTAATGAAGTCTTATGCATTAGCTATGCGCATGGAGCTGTGTGCACAGAATTCGTCCGCTTTTTTGTGAAGCCAGTGTAGTCACGTGAGCGACAGCTCTGAAAAGCACGACTATCAGATAATGGATGTCACATCACAGCCGTATTTGACACCAACCTCGTCGATGCGTCAGTAACATCCATATGTATCCAACCAAATCGTCGTCAATCCCTCTGAATGAAAATTCAAAATACGGCCACAATTTCAGTCCAAAATTCCTTCGGAATTATTCGCTGATTTTTCCTCATCGCTCAGCAATTTTCAACGTGAGCACAATTCGAAAAGGTTTTCTCCTACAGGGTGGCTGAAAAGCTGAAAAGTTTTGGCGCGTTGTTTGAAATTGATATTTACCTGACGCTGATATATACTAAGAGTAAGCAGTGGTTAAAATTATGACACCCTGGAAGCAAAACAACTTTAACAGAAATTTCGAGCTGGACTGGATCCCATGGAGAGACCGACATCGACATCCTTAGACGACATGTATGTACCTGGGTTCTCTTTAGCAAAGAACGAAAGAGCTCGGAACAGTCCCAATCGTGATCGATTCGTCTGCTCTGTTTAGGGCTTATTCGCAGAGAAGTTAACAAGCAACAAATTCCCTTTGTTAGACTATTTCAACTTACAGAGATGAGGGCTAAATAGATTAGAGTAACGTACGGCGCATCGCCATTTTTGCAATCGTTCGTTTGAAACTTGCATGAATGCTGACTGTGAACATTTTGAGCAACTCAGTTAACTTGCATGAATGCTGACTGTGAACATTTTGAGCAACTCAGTTAACTTGCATGAATGCTGACTGTGAACATTTTGAGCAACTCAGTTAAACTCAGTTATAAAATGTTATCTGAGATATTTCGTCCGAGAACGCATATTTTCGCAAAATACAGAGTTTTTGCTTTGCAGCTACCCTATATGTAGTTTTGATAACTGTTATGTGCAGTAGCGTTTCAGTTTATAGCAATGGACGGCAAACACTAGCAATCTTTGTCAAATAACGAAGGCATTGTGGCTAAAAAAAACCACTTCGCATCCTTTACATTTGCGACGGTGTTTTAAATCCGAACAACTGTTTCAAAAAATTTATTTCCATGCAGTGCACCTTGGCTAAGATGGGGTATTATGCGTTGACTTGTCCTAAAGAATGTTCATAATATTGGGTTGTTGCGAAATTAATTGCCGAAATGGACACACCAGTTCAAAGGGTTGTAACTCGACTCAAACACAGTGTTTTTCATCGCTTTAGCAACCGTTCAATTCAGTAGATCCTCTTCGACAATTCTGCTAGGATCGCATGCCTCCGCAATTAAAACCGAGATCACAAGGATCCGCAAACTTTGGAAGGCGATTTCAGCATGCTCCTGATCAATCTGCTGCTGTCGCAGGATTGCATCTGGAGCTCGGAAAAAAGACGTACAGTGGGATAATGGTCTGTTGAATAAGGTCAATGAGTGAGAGCCTTGATGCCTTACTGTATCAGTTTTGCCGTGTGAATTTTGGAGAGTAAGGCTTAACGTTACTTTGAAGGAGGGGGAAATCAGTTTTTGTTCGCCACTGCCAACCACATCTATAGCAGATTTGCTGGCATCAACTCGAAATTACAATATCAGAACTCTGATGTTAGTGCTTGACTAGCTTGGAGAAGGCTATAGTGGATCACACTCTTACAGCACCACCACACTCCTGACACAACCTCCCTAGTGCGAAGTCTTGATTTAGAAAAAGTTGGAGATGGGAGGAAGTGTCTACCGAAACGAATTCACGTTTCTTTTTATCGTACAGGAACCGAGCTCCATTGATAGCTGTTACGCGGTGTAGAAATGGGTACTTTTTGAGGCGAGAAATTAAGTTATAAAAGATGACACAGCGGGTGAGACGGTGGTCATCTGTCAGATCGTGGGGTGTTCACTTCCGCACCTTTCTTGTCATGTCGATTGAAGTCAAATGTTTTGAAACTGTAGCATAGTGAGCCCCCATCCTGCCCCCAAAGTCCAAATGGTTGGACCCGGGTTAGGTTCCACGACTCTTCTCAACGCTTGGTCGTCAGAGAACAACCTGTGGTCACGACCATGGTTGCTTTGGGGATCAAAATCGACGGAAGAAAAATTTGCGACCGAATAGCTCACTGCCATTTGGGAGGTGATTCGAAGCCAAAATAAATGCAAGATTACCGCTGGCATCCGACAAAGAGTGGTCGAGTTTGAAATCATGAACCATAATCACCCGAAAATCACGTCGGCTCATGATTTGTTCGCGACATCACAAAAATCCTCAGTAAAGAGCTAGCCAGGATATTCAAGCAGCTCAGGGATGAGCGGATACCGTATCCGGTTATCCGTTTTGCCGTTATCCGTAGGTTTGGCCTATCCGTTATCCGCACCGTTATCCATGCTTTTGGAGCCGGATATTGGTGCGGATAAGGCCAAAACTAGGGGCTTCACTTCACACATTCTCAACAGAGGACAGCCTTCATCCCAAAAAGTACTACTCGATCTAGCGCATTCCACGTCCGTGTTTCAGAATCTTGTGCCAAGGTAGCACATGGTAATACAGACTTGCACCTGCCTAAAAAGAAATGCTGTTGCTCATAATTTCTGGGTCGTAGGACAAAGTGAGGCAATAAACTCGAAACCAATATTTTTAGAGTACCAAAAAGTTTCTAACCTTAACCTCCTTAACCTGCTCCATTCCTTTCTCAAAACACAGCGCTTCCTTCAACAGGTAAACACCTGCGGTTGCCGTCATTCGAAAATGTGGGTTGATATTACTAAATCAAGCATTCTATTGCCCGGCCCTGGTACCCAGCAACTATTTTCTGTTTGGAATTTTGGAACAACATCTTCGAGCAACGAGATTCAGGGACGAGAACGAATTGAAGTCCATCGTTGAAGGCTGCACTAACTCATGCAATAAAGAGAGCTTATGCAACGGTTAAAAACTGAGATCGAGACGTGAAAAGTGTATTAGTGTTAGAAGGACCAACACTTTACTAAAACAGAATTCCGTTACCGTAGACCTCTTCGAAGTAGTCTAGGTCGGAAACTTTTTGATACCCCTATACTTGTAAATTTATCAACAACGTTAGCTAATGTTTGACCATTAACAACGTTGAAATTGGTGACCCCGCAGTTCACCGCTGAGCGGTGCCCTCTTCCTCCGAAGATTCATTCCAGCTATCATTGAACTCTATTGTTTCTACTAATTTTTGAATCCATTGATCAGATAGCGTTCGGAATTCAATATATTCATAATAGTCATTCAGTACTAAAAGATTTATCAGAACTCCACAAAAGATAATATGAAGAAGAGCTTAAGCCCCATTCAGCCCCTTCCCCTCGGGGGGGGGGAGTCTAAGCTTGCCTCTCTTCCCCTCCTCCCCCCCCCTCTCCTTCTACCTAAAACAAAACCTTAGAAAGACCAGCCTTTGGGGGCCTCACTTTTGTACTGAAAAAGACACGGGCATCTATCACCTTAAGCGGCTAGTAGGCCAATTAAATTAACAAATATTAAGGCAAACTCTAGTTACTATGATTACATCTCTTAATAATGACGCCGTGCCCGAAGTCGTGCTCAGAATGGCAATTTTTGATGAGTAACATGATGCAGAATTTGTGCTAATTCATCTGCACAATACTCATGTCGTACCTTATTTCTGTCATTTTTAATATTGTAGAAGATTGTACCTTGTAGCATCTGGATCACTTATCCGTTATCGCTGTCTGGTATCGGTTATGCGGTCGTTTTTGCCCTATACGTTATCCGCACCGTTATCCGGGTCCCGGGAAATCTCGTATCCGCTCATCCGTGGTATACATAACTTGGTGCAATTTACGGAAAACCAATTTTTAAGCCCCGTCCCTCTTGGGCGGACCAGGGCGAGTGTGGAGTTCTTCCACGCTCCCCCTTGCTGGCAACACCTCAGTGCTCACCTTTCAACTTGTTAAGCGGTGTACCACCTTCTGAATAGTGCACCACTTAATGAGGAAAATTTCAATGTAAGTACAGGATTACGCTATGGTAATGTAGTTCCGTTAGCCAATGCTAGAAGTTTATAAAACTCCTTCATTTTCCACTTTTTCTCTAGTATCGACCCATACCAGGGAAAATGCAATCTAAGAGCCGTATCCAATAGGGAGGGAAAACACAGCGGACATATACTCGTTCCCACTGGTTTTTATCCCAGAATAGGATGTGAGCTCTGAAATGCTGCCAGTAAGGGGAGCGCCTGTCGAGGAAACCTCGCACTCACGCTTTGCCCCCCCCCCCCACTCCGCCAGTTTCTTCACAAAGGAATGTGCTTAAAACTGCTATTTGAGCGCATGTACCCAGAATTATGTTGTAATCAGCAGCCCGTGGAGATTCGCTCCACCCGAAAATCTCAGAAGCGAATTTGAGGTGGGATGTTGCATTCGAGAAGCCTTACGTCATCTTGCATTCATGTTCTTGTTGCCATGATTGATGTTCCATTAAACATCTCAATCTAACTGGTTTTATGATTGCATTGCACTGCCGCCAAGAAGACACCAATAAAGGCTAGACCCTTCGGTAGATAATGTCAGCAAACAGAGCGCCCTCGGGTAAACATGGCATGACCGCCTAGAATCGCGGGAGGCATGCATAACTGCCAGTATACGACATGTATACTGGCAGTTATGAACGCGCAGAACGGGTTGTGAATATTCAGACTACAATTCGTTCCACGAGCGGGATCACGCCCTCACCTGCGCTGTTGTGGAGCGACATGGTCCCATCAAACTCGTGCCGTTGATATAATTAAATTCTGTGCACTCTTCAGTGTAAGTACATCGTAGTTCTCACATTCTTCACTTGTTTACAATGTAATTGTAAGGATTGTGAACGATGCTTCCTATGTGAATATGTTTACTTCCTCGGAAATAAATAGATAAACTGCCGACACCTTCGCAGTTCGATTTGTAGCAATCTTTCCTTTCTTTTCCAGTAAGAGTGAGAAGTCGTTAAAAATCATTTCAAATACAACAGCCGAATGTAAAGCAACACTGGCTAGAAGTAAGTAAATCCGTTTATGCCTGAAATAGAGTTCAGGGAAAATCTATGAAACACACATCGGCAAATAGCGACAAAAAGGTTGCGGATGAGGATACCATGAAAAGAATATTAAGAAAAAATTGAAAACATGTGAAATGATGACAGAACAGATGATGACGTCCTCATGGTTGAAAGCTAGAGCTTGCCGGCCGCATCCTTATCTAAGAAGAAGCGGAGCTTCTTACTGAATGGCCGCACAAAAGAGGCCGGGACATGTTGCACATCAGAGTCAAGAACGCTCTGAAAGAGATACACATGAAGACGCTGCAGCAACGTCAATCTATTCTCACCATCAATCGATAGTCAGTCTTCATCTTCAACATTCAGAAAGTCCTCGTATTTGAGGAAACTCCTCCGCTGCCTAGTTGTACCGACAAATTAGTGATAGATTGTCGAGGTGTTAGAAAGAGCTCTGTTACACTCTACTGTACAAAAATCATGAGGACATGCCCTGAAGTAAATACGGAGGGATATCACTGACGTCCCAGAAGCAACCGTCCGTTGCACTAGCTAGCAAAAAATTCTTCTGATCCCTCAATCAGTCAATCAGTTACGTTTTCATTAAAGGCAACAGCATTAGAAGCTTCGACTTTGAAAAGAAGTTCCGAGGGTAACAAACACTGCCAGCGTATCATAAACGTCAAACGAACACAAAGAGTGATGAAATACCTGTGCAGAAACTCGAGTAGCAGTTACGAACCCAGTTATCTTATAAAGTGTGCGTGATATTCGCGGGAAGAGACCCAAGAATGTCAAAGAAAGTGATATTAGAAGCATAGAAAACAGTACCCCGTTTTTGTCAATTTTTCATGTTTCGCCACTGCATGTGAGACAAAATCTTAAGCATTGAGACTGAGATGGTTGCTGCCTTTCATGGAATACATATGTATAGTACAAAATACATATGGAATACATATGTATGGTACTGCAATGAAAGAGCTTAGCTTCCTTCAGGGAACAAAAGATGTAGGCAAAAAAAAAACAGAGGAAAATTGAGAACATACCTTAACAACTGATGCTTTGTCTTCACCGGTGACAATAAAAGCTACATTTTTTGCAGCATTGAGAACAGGTAATGTGAGAGAAATCCGTTGCGATGGCGGCTTTGGAGAATCGGTCACTGCCACCACCCATGTTAGTAAGTCGTTCTGAAAAAAAAAAACCTGAAAATATTCATTTATTAATCGCGACGCTTATAAATCGAAATTGCTCCACTTTTTACACATACAAGCTGTGCCGGGACGCAACACTGAGTGATACTCAGTGGATGGTACATGTGAAGTCTCATAAGACCAATCAACTGACCAACAAAGTCCGCTATCTGCTACGAGGTTCAAGACTTGATAGGAAAACATACAGGAAGCTCCCAGTGGCGGACGCAGGGGGGAGGGCCCCCCCGAGAATGGGTTGGCAAATTTTTGAAATTACTTTACAATACATATAAAAATCTTACATTAGTTTATTTTTACTATTATTTTTATTATAATTTTTATTAATTATTTATTATTATAATCAAGATTTTTATTAATTTTATTTTCCGTCCGGATCACCAAAACGGCGGAGACCCCACTTTTTTTCCCACGCCCCCCCCCCTTCCGCCAGGGCGCAGCACCAGGTGGTCAGTGTCGGTTGGGTAGTACTAAGTCCAGTCGGATTCCGAAATGGGCTACTAAGTACCTACACACTAGGGTTCTTTCAGGGAAAGCAGATAGCACTAAAAAAGTGAATTAAATAAGCGTTAGTGAGACGACGAATGATGTTTCAGCAAGAAATGCGTACCATTTGGCGAAGACAGCCTGAATCATCTCAAATTCAAGCTAAAATCCTCGAAAAACCGATCTCGGTACGGAACTGTTTGATCCCGCTAAAACTCGTTGAAACTTGTTATAGGACCTGTCAGATACAAGAAATTGTCATTGGAGCGTGTTTTTTTTCTCGAACCGGGAACTTTCCCAGGAAATTTCTCTTTTTTGAGGAAGGGTTCAGATACGCTGTCAACTCCAAGAAATGCGCCTAGGTGGTATTAATTCTCCCCCAAAGTGGCATCTTTCGTTTTTGAGAAGCTGTCTTCGTTTTTGAAAAAACCTTCATTAATGGTCAAAAAATGGTCAAAAACCATTTTTTGACCATTAATGACGGTTTTTCTCAGGAACGAAGACGGCTTCTCAAAAACGAACGGTGCCACTTTGGGGGGATACTCGTTGGTATAGTGCGCATCTACAGTCAAAATTCCAACATGATACGTCTCCTACAGGTTGAGCAACACCTGATTATCACTGGAGCGCACCAGAGTGCAGGGTAGGGATGGAGTAAATGGTTCAGCAACGGTGGTCTTCAGCAACGAGTTTGATGATCCTCTAGAAGTGCCTCTCTGAAATCTGCTTGTCTCTAACATCATTAGACGGTTAGCAGTTGGCTACGCCCCGGACACTGGTGCTAAGCCCCCTGAACCTGCAGGACGCTACTAAGTCCTGGTGGTCAATGACCACCTGGTGCTGCGCCCTGCCTTCCGCCCACTTTCTGCGTTCGCCACTGGAAGCTCCAAATGTCCGCAGTCAAGAGAGGCGTGGCCACGACGCGGCTTTAACCAGAAACACAGGCGCTCTGCATGCTGCCACCGGTTGTCTGCAGAGTCCCTCTTGACTGCGGACATTTGGAGCTTCCTGTATTTTCGAAGTAATGCTCACGAAAACAGTATTCAGCAGCATAATGAATGTAATTTCGATGTAAACAAGGAAAATATTGGGCAGATTCCATTAATGCTAACAGAGCACGATTTCTATGCTAAGCTACAAAAACCACTACAATTTCCCAAAGTACATGTACAATAAAACTTATAGGTAATGCAGGTTGGAAAGGAAGACCTACAAAGTATGTAAGTATCACTCTTGCAACTCCGCTTTCATTTCTAGAAAGGAACACTTGAAGCGGCATGAGCTAATTCGAAAAAGCACTGTTCGCCAGCCAATTTTTTCAATGAAGAATACCGATTTGCAAAAACGAGTGGTGATTTTGTCTTGTGTTGGGGTGTTTGCATCGTAGAAAACTCAAAGATCAACAACAAAGCAGAAAAAAGAGGGAGATACTGTACTTGAATTTTAACATGAGCAACTCCTCTTGGGCAGTATCCACTTAGTGCTGGGAGGTGAACTGACCTTTTGAAGCAGACGATGACCTGGAAAGAGGCTGCATGTATGCCCGTCACTGCCCATTCCGAGGAAAAGGATGTCGAATCTCGGTAAACGACCTATTTGTTCTGGACATAGCGTTGCCCGTAAAGTACTTTCGTACTGCAAAGCAGTCTTTGATGCTGGAATATTAACAAGCACTTATTACATGAACTATTTCACAAAAAAAAAAAGCAAATGCAACAATACAAAAAAAAAGATTCACCTTTTCGTAATGTTAACCTACTGAAAAATTAGGATCCTGTGCTCAGAAAATGGGGGTCACTTAACACAGCGAGTGCCGACCCCTATCAGAATGGAGTGCACCGAGGAGGAGAATGCGAGTTTTTTTTCTTTTTTTTTTTTTGAGGGTGGGGTGGGAGTGTAGAACTCGTATTCAGTGGTGAAATGTCGGAAATGCCCAACAAACTCCCGGAATTCAGGTGCTGATTTCAGTGCGTTTTCTTTGACGAGTAATGGCATTCGTGGATCCTGCCACTTGAATGCCACTCATGTCTGTCTAGAAGTGCGTAAACCTGAGCAAGCCGTCGTGCCCCAACCCCCTACCCCCTCCCCCCCCCCCTCCTTGTTCAGATAAGGCTGGGTGCTGCGTTCCCGATGGATCAGAGTATCTTCCCTTCCCTCTTCTGTCGTGTCCTGCGGCCGCTCGGCTCTACGCTCTCTCCACGTCCAGATTTCCACCAGTTGTAGCCGACTTCTACTCATCTAAGTTGGCCACTCATCCGAGTAGGAACTGCGAGAAACCTTGTGGCGGGTTTCGTGTACTAGATTCTATTCTGGCAGCAACAAGCCACCCGAACAAGGGAATTCGTAATCGGTCCTTCGCGGACACGGTCTATTCCCCGTCATTGATCCACTCATCCTTGACTTTTTGATCTTTATGGACAATCCGAAATAGTGATGGCCTCTTCTGGCGCATCTGAATTCCAGAGAAAAACTAGAAGCACGGCCGCTGTGAAGACCGGGAATACTGCTGAAAGTGGACCGGACGATGTGGAGACGAGGCGCTACAGCAGCTGCGCAACGACAAGAAAACGCCGGTATTCTTGAAAACGCTCATTAATCACATGCTCCATTTCCAAGATAGCCTCTCCTTAGTTCTAGAAGAAAACCAGAAATTGCATGAGCAAGTTAGTAGTTTGCGCGACGAGAATAATACTCTCAAGCGAGCACTTGTTGAAGCTGAGCGTTTCTTCTTCTCGCAGAGCATATGAAATGAATTCTCTGAATATAGCCAACAGTTACGAAGAGAGGGAAAGAGCGGCTTAGGTCTGTCGTTATTCATGGTTATAGTGAGGCTACTGCTCTCAAACCTACTGATAGAGCAAAGGATGACTTTCATGTTGTTACTAACCAGCTTGATAACTTAAATATTGAATGTATCCGTCAAGCAATTTATAGTCTTGGCAGGCCAGATTCTGGTAGGAATCGTCTAATTAAGGTTGTATTTCCTTCCAGTTTCTATCAGAAGCTCACCATAAAAAGGGCTTTCCGGCTGCCTTCTACTCCTTATAAGGAAGCTTTCATACGCCCCTCCCTAACCAAAGAGGGGGATTGCAACCGGGAAGCTAGGCGCACTAACCATAGTTTTGTTGATGTATCCACTTCCACTGCTCAGTCTACCCCCGTCAGCAGTGTCAGTAAACCAATAAGGGATCCTCGGAAATCTGTCTCCGGTCTTAACTGTCTAACCTGTAATGTGCGTTCTCGTCAAAAAAAAATATCGCTTCGCAAAGATTCGTCATCAAGAAACTACCTTACGACACTGTCATTATCACTCAGATCTGGCTCAATGGAACATCTTATCTTGAGCCGATTTTGGGAGATTTATGCGATGACTTCTGCTTTGCTAGGTGCGATAGAGTACACAAGAGAGGTGGTGGCATACTTATGCTCATCAGCCGCTTCAGTACCTTTGAAACTGTGTGGTTTGAGTGCATGCATATGAAAGATGCATATGAAATCCTATGTTGTGACTTGAAGCTACTCAAGTCCAGCGTTCGTATTACTGGTATTTACAGCGCTCCTTCCTGTAACTTGAATTACACCATCCAACTCACTAAGGTACTAAACGTCCTGTCATCTTGCGAAGAGTTACATATCATCAGTGGTGATCTTAACTTACCCGATATAAACTGGTTCAACAAGACCCCGACTGCCACTACCCTCAGCTCAAATCACTTCATTGAGATGTGCCTTTCACGTAACCTTATGCAGTTTGTTCGTCCTCCGACACGTGGAAGCCATGTTTTGGATCTGGTTCTCAGTAATCATACATATTCAATTAAAGATCTTGCAATAAACTCGCCTATTGGAACCAGTGACCACTGCTCCATATCATACAGAGTTTTGACCGTAGTAGATCCACCGGCTTACCGTTTACGTAGGGCCTACTCTAAAGCTGATTATGATAGTATCTGCAACTTTTTATGTTCTCTGGATTGGCGTGGACTGCTGGAACAATTCCCTTGTTCGAACGACAAATATGAGTTTTAACTATCAGTGTTACACCATTGCATCCAGAAGTTTGTCCCTCTTGAAAAACAATCAGTAAGGTATGGTAATCTTCCACCCAACTTAGCAAGACTTTTTGCAGTAAGGGAAAAAGCTTGGCTTGAGTCTCAGTCTGCTCCTAGCCACGAAAAAGTTACCTAATTTAAAAATGTTAGAGACAAATTCGATCCCCTTCTTAGGAAGTGTAACAGTTACATAGAACGGAAACTACTTCAAGGTCACAAAAAATCATCCTTTTACAGGCTTCTTAATTCTAAGCATGAGCAAACTGTGCAAATTCCTACTCTTAAGAATGAGGATAGTACAGTAGCGGTCAGCGATCTGGAAAAAGCCTCGCTTTTTGCGTAGCAATTCCAAAAGTCTTTTTCTGAGTAGACATCCGATGTTGAGTGGGTACAGGAAGCAAAATCTTCTACTCTTAGGGACGGCTCAGTATGGTTCTAAAAAGAAGACATCTATAACTACTATGTTCTTTACCTTTGTTGTACTCTGTTACCCCATGGAGTCCCACCCTATCTCATTCGGAAAGTTGCAATTGCGGTTGCTTACCCATTAGAGCATATCTTTAACTTCAGCTACCTTCACGGCGACGTGCCCGCGCGCTGGAACCATGCATTCGTTACACCCATTCCCAAGGAAGCATCTCACTGTCTAACATCCAATTACCGACCTACTAGCACCACTTCCATTTTTGCACGAATTTTCGAAAAAGTTTTAAAATCCGCGGTTGTCAAGCATGTTGAGGCTAATTCTATTCTTCCTGGTGATCAGTTCGGGTTCAGGGCCGGTAGATCTGTGGAAACGTTAATGTTGTCAGCCTTAGAAGACTGGACTTAAGCTCTTGATCAGGGTTGTAATGTTGACGTCGTTTATTTCGCCTTTGCAAAAGCTTTTGATAAGGTGCCGTTCAATAAACTTATTTCCAAACTTGCGAATATTGGCTTGCACCCCAGGATAGTTAACTGGATCAAGAACTTTATAAGTGGTAGGTCTTTCCAAGTTGGAGTCAATGAATCCTTCTTTCAGTCCTACCCAGGGACTAGTGGAGTACCACAGGGTTGTGTTTCATCCTCTGTACTCTTTATTACCTACACTTCTCAGATACCTGGTTTAGCTAGTCAGTATGATGTTTCTTGTAAAATGTTTGCTGATGATATAGAAATATATAGAAATATTTCAAGCAATGGAGACCATTCCGCTCTTCAGTCGGCAATCAACGCAAGTTGGGACTGGTCCAGAAAGTGGAAACTACCTCTTTTGAGCCCTAAAACTAAACTATTTCACCTTGGTCGGCCAGAAACGAAATATATTACTACCTTGGAGAGGTGTGGTACGAATACTATTCGTGACTTGGGTTTCAATTTAAATACGAAGCTCACTATTGATGAGCATTGCCGCATCATAGCTAGGAAAGCGGACCATACCGTCCACAATATTTCCAGATCCTTATCCACCAGATCCACTACACATTTTTTACTAGCCTATAAGTCTTATGTACGACCCATTCCTGGGTACGGTGCAACAATGTTCAGCCCAAAATCCAAGCGTTCCATATAAAGACTTGAACTGTCCAGAACAGTTTTGATAGAAAGCTCTGGATATGCCTGCATGGGTATGACTATGTCAACACTCCTCCTGCTTCTATTCGCAACCGCATTTATGATTCCCTCTCTCGATATTCGGCGAAGCAAATATGATCTGATGGTCTACAAAGTCGTCTGTGGAAGGGTTAATCTCCCAATCAATAAATTTTACACGGTAACCTCCTCATGTACAAGAGATGGTTCATTCAAGATCACATTTCAAATAGCAAAGATCTCTTTACGGTCTTCCTTCATTACGCAGAGAGCTGGCTATATTTTCCTGAAATTCTCGAAAAAAAAAACGCCCCTCCATGCTCTCTAGCACAGTTCAAGAGACTAGTAGACAGGTTCCTGAAAAAATCTGCTCAGTAGTTCATCTCCTTCCAATTGTTTAGTTCAGTTATCAAGTTTTGTTTTTTCAACGCCTGTTTGTATCGTTTCGCGTGGTTTACCCACGTACAAATAAATAAACAAATAAATCACCACATTATTCTTAATGTTTGTTTCACATTTCTGATACTCAGACGCGTTGCACTCTTGCATACTTCGACAGATGAGGTCTTTCAGACAAATTTGCGGCTGAAGATCATTTTAAGCCCGCACTGCGTGGAAGTGAAATGCGTTGCAGGTGATTTGCATTTTTTTCAGTCCTTCGTAAGCGAAAATGTTAACAAGATTCGGGGACTTTTCGAATCTGTGGAATATCTGCAGAACACCCTGTTTCTTCCTTCGTCTGGCATGGAAAACTTGATTGTGAACTTCAACGACTGCTAATGTGTCTTATACGAGCAAGTCTTTTGTTAAGTTCCTGCTCACTCATCTAAGTGCCATAGTATTAGCACACGTTAGGATAGCATCCGATACTGATCGAGAATTCAATTTAAACACATGCTACACGAAACCTTCATAATGGAAGAATAATCATCTTCAGTATTATTACGCAGCCGTACCTGTGCAGCTTGAATACCGAAAGCATTGGAGAGGAATTCAAGTGGATTTAGCGTACAACGTAAATTACAAACCTGAATCTGCTATTTCAACAGGAACAATGTACTGGTGGCACTCTGACGGAAGATTAGCCAAATATTGGCCATAATTGCTTTCTGGATCCGTCACAGGAACGATTCTCTCATCCACCTGCAAATCTGTGCACATTTGATGTAACAATGAGAGTGTCATGAAGAACGATAGGTCGTGACAGTGGCTACCTGCAGAGTGTACCTCATGTGAAAGTCACCACGCCCATATTGCAGGATACTTATGTTAGGCTACCATGTTCAAAGAATCCATGACTTGTTCTGTTTGGAAATGGGCTGAACGTGAATGATCTAGGACCTCATGCAAAAAAGTAATAACCCGTAGCAATCCTATCATTGGTTTCAATGAAAAATTAAGCTTCAACTGCTTTTCCACTGGTTTCTACTTGAAGAAGAAGTAATCACCTGACATGCACTCCTCTCACTCTAATGCCTTCTCTACGTAACTGGGGGTCGGGCTGCAGTTGCACGGTATACTAACACACGGTTTCATAGTAGCCAATTATTGCCCATAACTTTCTTACATTGGCGCTATAGTCCACGTGGACCGTAGCATTCTGCGTCGGCGGCGCCGGCAACTGTGACACCGGTGCCTGTCGATTGTGAGCTAGGCGTCGCGGCCGCCGTCGCCAGCGATGGGGACGCAGGGTGCCATACTCCACGTAGGCTATAGCGCCAACCTTATATGTACACCCGAACAATCATGCTGCTTAGCAGGGAATTCTACCCCTGTACATGATGAAAAGATATTTACACCAGCACTAAAACCCTAACGTGAGTTTGCCGGCGAGGACATGGTAAACAGCGGCACTCACTGAGGTCCCAAGAAAATTTTCCAACTCCAACTGGCAGCATAACGTTGTCACATTCAAAGAGTCCGAAAATAATGACTATCTTTTCAACGCTAACAGCTACAATAGAAACAAAAATAATCATGAATCTATCCCAGGCCCCAGCACAGGTCTCCCCGGGGGCAAGCTGGGCTTCGTAAAAGGGCCGAAAAGCAAAGGGGGCTTCGTACTGGAAAAAATTGCGTTTGTTACTTTTAAGGGAAGCATCACGTTCATCAGGCGAGGTAGGGGCATCAAATAAGTTAAGTGACCTCATCATTGAGCGTGGAGAGGCTGCTCGTGCTTTGAGCGGCGCAACAGGGGCGACCGATGCCGAAAAATGGCTTGCAACGAGGCTGTTCGCTCTTTGAGCGGCCAGGCGACTGTCCGGTCCAAGTATTTCGATTGGAGCACATATTCTACATACACCGTAGGATTTAAGAATTCCTGCGCAGTCTAAACGCAACCAAATGACATGATATCTTCACTAACAGAAGAACTAAGGGAACACTACAACTGTTTGAACGGACGATCAAAACTTATGTACCGCACGAAAGATATACGCGAAAAACCCTTTTCCGGAAATTTCGTGGAGCTGCTGCGAAGTCCAGACTTTAAGATTGGGCTTGAAAATTGGAGTGTGGGGAGAACTAAGGGGGCACTACAACTGTATGCTCAGTATTGCCACAACCGATGTACGGCGCGAAAAATATATGTGAGGGAGACCTCAGGTCGCCCTCCAGGTCGCCCAGGGCGACCTAAATCACAAACTGAGCATACACTTTTTTAGTTCACATAATTTTTGGGCTTTTGCAGCATACACTTTTTCTTCAAGGTCCGCTTCATCGTTCAAGCACCTGATGGATTCGATCCATGAAGTATGGAATTCATAGGAGTTCTCGGAGTGTTGCTAACTTGAGGTAATTTGGCGTTCAAAATACATAATGAGCATACACTTTTTTATTTCACATAATTTTCGGGCTTTCGCAGTGAACACTTGTAGTACCCCTTTAGTTCTTTTGTTACTGAAGATATCAAATCATTCCGTTGCGTTTACACTGCGCAGGAATCCTTGGAATCCTACGGAGTCCAAGCCTGTAGAATATGTGCTCCAATCGAACGACGCCGCGGACTAGTTTCAACGCGTTCTCCCTTGTAACAAGAATCACCTGTTCATCCTCACACGTTCCAGTGACCGTTCCATTTCCTTCCATCATCGTTTATAGGGTAATTTACACCAGCTGCGTGCGTCAGACGCACGCATCAACTTGCGAAGGATCGTCCATGAGGACCGTTCGGCATGTACATCCTCAATGAAAAGAATGTACGGCCGCCTCGAGGCCGTAAGGCGGTATTTATGGTTGATGCGCGTCAAATTTGACGCGGCGATGCACAATGCAAAACGAAGAGGAGAAGAGAATGCGCGGCAGGATGCGAATGTTCCTGGCTTTGCCGCGAACAAACTGCGTTCTAATCTTCGCCGCATCGACACATCGCGAAAACTTCGTGAAATTTCAGGCCGACGCGTCAGATTTGACGCTCATCAACCATAATAGCGTCTAAACGCGTGCCCCTGAGCCGCGTCAGCGATGCGACTGGCCCTATCCTTCATCATATAGACGCACGCGCGTCAAACGCACGCATCTAGTATAAATTGCCCTTTGGTCTGCCCACTTTTTAATCCGTTCCTTTTCGGATTGAAGGTTTTTTCTTCAAATCTATGCCTTTTTCAATTTTTTTTTGCTTCAGAATCAGAATGTTGTGTCTTTACGTTCCTCGGATTGTAGTTTGCACTATGAACTCGTGCCCCACCATGAGCTGTTCCCCGGAACTCCTATTTTTAGAGTGGGTTAACGTTTTCCTTTCGTTTGCATGTTCAAAGGGGGCTTCGTAAAATTTGGTTTTTCAAAGGGGGCTTCGTTTTGATTTTGGCCCGGGGAAGACCTCGTGCCGGGGCCTGACCTATCCGCATGTCACATTGGCACTGACGTAATGTGTGCAACGTTGAGGACGATGCATTGTTTTCAGTGACTATTATTCTGAACACCTCATGCTTCATTTGTTTTCTACATAATTATTACAGGTCAAGAACAAAACAAAAAACATTGCTTCATGTTAATTTATCTCTGAACATGAGCATCCTGCGTTAAATCCATGGAGTTTCCTTGCCGCTCCAGGTTGATAAGATGGAAAACCTTGTTGCAGCCTTATGTTTCGACAGAACTCGTATTCCGTAGAGGCCTAGAGATTGTTCCAACGGTTATGCACTACCGATCGGATGTCCCATACTACTTCGCCAATTTCGCCGTTGTCGGGGGCAAGATACGAGGAGAACACTCAAGATCGAGGTCCAACCCATTAGTAAATTCCACCTTTCCGCGGAAATATCCACACAGCTCAAGGTCACTTGCAGCAAATGGATGTTATAGTCTGTTCCACCAGGGAAGATAGTTGGGAAAACGCCGCGGAGAAGAGGGCGGGAAAGTGCGCAGAGGTTGGAGAGGCCGCAGAGAAAAACAGCACGAATACTCAACTCTCATCGTTGGCGAAACAGACTATACTCGACGCTCGGATCTCATTTGATCTGCACTTGATAGCTCATATCCATTTCTGTTGTCCATTTCCCGGATATTAGGCGAAAATCTGAGCTGCTCCTATCACCGCTTCCACAGCAATATCGTTCTTGAATGCCTACACTTGAGATTGAAATCCTTATCGTTGTGCATCTCAATGCTATGGCGCAATGACTTTACAACCGCTCTCAAAAATCCTGGCCTCACGACACCGCCCATCTGCTGAGCCGCGCCGCATCACCTATGCACTATCATACGTGGTGGGACGTGGATCAGCTGAGGGGCGGTGAAGCGTGAGGCAAGGATCTTTGAGACTATAGATTTCCTCGTCCTTTCGTAGTTGTGTGTTCCTTAAAGCAGCACCCTCGATAATTTCCAAGTATGAGAACTTGGATGTTTTGCAGATTTGACGACAGTCTCAGTAATTCTGCAGAAGCTGGATCGCCGAAGGCACCTGCATTCTCAAGACATAACGAGTTGGATACGTTATCCCCGTATTCCCGGACGAGTTGTAGCGTGATACGAATCAGCTATTTTCGCCGCCTTACGGATAAACTAAAGTGGCCGGCAACGGCGGTGGCCCTTCTGCTGCCTCGACAAGGACAAAGCGCAACCGCGCCGCGCGCGCCGGGATCGGTGTCGTCACCTGCGGAATGCTATTTCTAGGGTCTTTTCTCCCCGATTTGCTCGAAAATCCTTAGAATCGAGTAGAAAAGCTATAAGGAATTGCATAACAGCAGCAGAATACATGGGTTACGGCGCGCGCGGCGCGGTTGCGCGACGTCCTTCTCAAGGCCACAAATGTCCAACGCCATTGACGTCCACTGTATGTTTTCTGCACTTCACTCCACTACCACTGTAATAGTCTGTTCCCTTTCATTTTCCTTTTCAAGAGTTTTTAATTTCCAACACATAGCATTCGTTTCTGCTCTCTACTGTGTATTTATTGTACTTGCATTATTTATTGTATGTTCTTTATCCTATGTTGATGTTTCATTCCACAAGCACACGTGTGCGGCCCACATCCTCCTTTCTTCCTATTTCCGTTCTTTTTTTTTTGACTGGAGACGCTGCAAAACCAGACAAACACCCAAATAAGTCAGAATATGTGACAGCAAAAGCACCGTTAATGACTTTTTCTCAGATTCAATCCTCACAACTCGGCCATCTTGGTCTATTTTTTTTTTCAGATTCAATCCTCACAAATCGGCCATCCTGGTCTAACGTTGCGAACTACGAATACAGCTGTAGCTGAAATCCTCGACTCCGAGCTGAGCTGTGAGTGATGAAGTACAGATTCAGCACATCATAAATGTGGAACGAACACAGACAATGATGGCTTACCTGCAGAGAAAATGGAACATTCGTCGCGAACACGTCTGGCCGTGTTCGCGCGCGGACGAGTTTTCCCCGGCACAAAAGCCATTGCGGTGCGTGGTTTGGCGCAAAGAGAAAACGAAATGCATTCAATTCACAGGGTTTCATGGCGGGACTCGGCCAAAACCACGCGCCGCAATGGCTTTCGCGCAGGGGAAAACTCGTCCGCGCACGAACACGACCAGGCGCGTTCGCGACGAATGTTCCATTTTCTCTGCAGGTAAGCCATCATTGTCTGTGTTCGTTTCACATTTATGATGTGCTAAGTCCGTACTTCACCACCCGCAGCTCAGCTCAGAGTCGAGAATTTCAGCTCATGCTGCCTTTAAAAAACCGTCTCTTCATAGCTTCTGGCGAAGCTAACCAGTGCGCCCGTGCTCACCATGGCCGGAAACCCAATTCTGCGCTAAAATCTCGATGAAAAGACTCCCGTGGATGCTGCCTCTAATCCGCCCATCCAATGTCCTTCCCATTTCTCCGGTATAAACATCAAGACGAGTCAAACATTCTGACTGATATGCAACTCCCTCTTCATCACAATCACCTACATTTCCGGGCGAGCAAACTACACATTGCTCCGATGTAGAGTTCACCGCAGAGCCTGGAATGAATCAACTGTCTTTTTGATATTTTCTTTCGGGATGTTCATCAAGAAAAGATCGTCCTGAAGCTGGGCTCGAATTAAGCCGTAAAGCCGCGCTCACTTCGTAGGAAAAGAAATGTGTGCAAAGTGGAAAATCGCTGTTTCGAGGTGTTTGACTCTGGATACCAGCGCGTGATGGTTTACGCTGGCATCGCGAAATCAGGAAGCCGTTGCTACTTGCCACCTCTAACGGTGCTCCTCTTGACTCACATCGTTCACGTTCACTCGTGCACGCTTTTGTAGCTGTTTGACACATACATACTACGCACAATAGCATGTTAAATAGAGTGAATCAGGGTGTCTTTGGCGCTTTCCTTTCCGTACGATTTCACAAGCATGATGCAATTCGATAATTTAGCCTGGGTGATAAGATATGAAAGGCAATCATCACGCAGAGCTTCTCGTATAAATGAGATGCACTGCGAATGCTCGTCTATGTAAAACATTATGTAGAACATCCATCCATTCAAACTTCTTCGACGCCACAACGCAGCAATAGCCAATGTAATGGCAATACATTATTTGTAAATGATCAGGCAGTTCTAGACATGGAACACGTCGCAGGAACAAGCGCTAGCCTTTGGTTTATAGCAAGTCCTCGAATCTGAGTATAATATTTCGCAGACCACTTAAATATACCCCACCTTAGACATTCTCAAATGAGGACCAGCATGCACCTTGATGACAGGATCATAAACTGCATATAAGAGAATACATCTCCCTGCGAATGGCTGACGACTCCCCCCGCCCCCGGTCGCAAGAATCCTTCCTTTCTGAGCCCAGAAGCATTTGAAGCATTTATATACCGTGCATATTTATGCAACAATCTTGACATCGTCTGTTTGGGACAGCCTGTATCAATACAAAAAAAAAAAACGAGTTTCGTGACACATCCTCGCCAGAATCACTAACAAAGTGAATCTATTCGAAATTGACCTCTTATAGACTCGAAAGAAACTACAGTGCCGATAGATGGAAAGTCGACAATAAGAGAGTATATGAATAGAAATAACCACATATTTGAGTTCACCTTACCATGAATAATCGAACACGCTTCCACTCAAGATTATCGATAGATTTCAAGACATCACATAGAAGTTTTGGCATGGAACCACCTAAAATGAAGAAAAAAATCATATACCGATCGAGACTATATGTATGAAGTAGTGGCAGTGGGCGGGAGGGGGGAGGAGGGTGGGGAGAAGAAGTAAGGTCTCCGCTACTTTGTGGAACGGATTGGAAAAATGACAAAAATATTGGTAGTTGTATTGAATGATTGATTGAATAATAAAAATTTAAAAAAATATGAACAATTGAGAACTAACTGATGCAAAGTTACTTATTATTTTATACAGAAATTTCGAAAATTTGGCGAAAATCCATTCCCGGGGGAGAGGGGCGGGTCGCTCGCCCATGCCGTCACCCACCTGCATCCGACACTGGTATGAAGTTTTTACGTACACCAAATTGCAATGACCGTACAAGTTCTGAGTCAAAAAAAAAACTATAGCTAGGCTATTGTGGGTGGCTGCACTTAGGTGAGCTCGAGCACCAGTTGTCAACAAAGCTTATTGTCATGTTTCATTAGATTACTACGATAAAACTTCACAGTAAAAATTGATCATCGTAAAAAAAGCAGTCCCTTCGGACGGTGTACAAGAACGCATTAGTAAAGGTGAAACCAATAAATATAGTGTACATGCTTCTCCATGAATGTACAGTAGCCAAGGCGGGCACAGAGGGACCATCAAGCCTCAAATGTACACCGTTCTGCTAAGCTCAAGGGTTCGATCCTGCTGCCGACAAGAATTTTCGCAGAGACCGTGACGATGCAGAAATTGGTGTAATTTCAAAAAATAGTGCACATAATCGAAAATTACTTGTTAAAAACGGTACCGACTGGTTTCACACACAAAGACACGGCGGCAGTACTCGTAGAAATGTGAACAGGGGGAGGGGTTGCCAAAGTATAGCGATTAGTCAGTATCAGGAAATAGAATTTCCCACATCCACAAAGGAGGATTTACTTCATATTACTTCGAAGTTGTCAGCTCTCTAGGCCTCCACATCTCCTTGAGAACCTGATGAGAAGTGGATGGGAAGTTTCCCATCGATTTCCCATCTACACTGCCGAGAAACATGGAAACCTCTCGAAGTCATCGTCTGCTTCGTCAGCCAGTGGGGAGTTCCCCCCCCCTGAACACATGGAAGAAATTGGTGCTATCCGCAAATAACTTTTCCTTCACTTTCTGGACGGATTTACACAATTTTCGCCACTTCATGAATCCTATGTTCTCACTTCTCCGGGCCTACACTGGCGCTTTAACTACTACCGAAATTCCACAAACACTTTGTAGGATAACAGCATACAGCTTTCTAATGTCTAAATTCCTTGGTTTGAGGTTTATTTGTTCTGGAGTTAATCAGATAGCGTTCATACTTAGTGTTTGAGAATCGGTCGCTACTATACTTGCATCCGAATCGAATAATTATTCGGTTATTCGAATAAATTTTTCGAATCGAATCATTCGAAAATTCGAATATTCGAAATTTTCGTTTTTCGAATATATTCGAAATTCGAATATTCGAAAAAGTCAACTTTCGAATACATTCGATTATTCGAATATTCGAAACCCCCATTACTCGAATGCGTCACCCGAATATTCGATATTCTAATAACACGAAATGGATCGAAGACGTTTGCCTTGTGCTGGCTTAGTTTTGTATCGGAAGAAGGCATCCTAGTGTACAGAGTAGTCCTACGTGCATTTCCTTTCGGGCAAACAACTTGCAACACCTTTTAGTCGTCCATTACGCTCTCAATGAAGAGTTTAGAGAGGATTATTGGATGTTGACATAAGTCTTGCGCTTTCTTCCGGTCGTAATTTTTCCCGTACCATTACCATTCTTTCACAAAGTCCTTACAATCGTACGAGAGCGCTTTTCTTTTTCTGCAATTCTGTCATCATGAGGTCTTCCAAAAATGTTAACTCACCAAGTTTTCACGCTTACGGAGGAAAATGCCAAGTTGAAAAAAGACATCATTTTCTCTCTAAATTTAATAGGAACAGAAAGCATGCGATGCTGCGCCAACGCGTAGGTTCGATGGAACTTAAACGTGAAAGAACACTATAAGCCAAGTTCTCGGAATGCAGCTTTGATGATTTTGGCCGAGTGGCATCAGAGGTTACCAACGGGTAGGATTTTTGAGCCGATCCGATTGGATTTTCTGAGCGGACAGCTGAATTGCTCCACTTGAATAGTACCTCTGAGAAGTGCGGTGCTCACCTAGACCATGCAACTCCTCTCAAGTTATCCCCACGCCTTCAAGGAAGAAATTTGGCTGATGGTGATGGCATCTCCGAGACAAATGTGGAGAAAAATGTGTCTTTTTGTTATGAGGCAGCCGATGAGTGACTGTTTCAAACACAACTCGCATAAGTAGTTTGAGGAGTTTTGGTGGTCTTTTGAACTTTCTTACTGAATGCTAAGAGAAACAGTGTCGATAAAGCTGTTTTTCATGCACTCAACACTCAACCTCGTAGTGCCGAACCTCAAGCAAATTGTTTAAGAAGAATCGGTTGTAACATTCTTGTAGAGCAAGACTAGCGCTTTCGAATCGTTGTCTCATAGCCAAAAGGTGAAAAAAAACCAGTGAGCGTCGATGGCAGTGCGTTTTTCGCGGATATGGCATGTCGCGCAGCCGCGTCGCCCGCGCTGGAGTCGCCGCTATAGTGGCAAATCAGAGTATTCATGGTAGTTTTTCAATCACATCTGATGTTAGCTATCAAGAAAACTGGGCCGCGTGCTTTCCGAGTGCGCAAAAAACGCACCGCCATCGACGCTCACTCTGAGCGGTGAAAACTGCAGCTGAAAAAAAAAGCGCAAAAACTTATAGCAACACCCAATACCTTGCTTTTGCTTTTCTTGATACTCAAATTTTTCTTCAAAATTTAATTTTTGATTCGTTTTCCGGATTCATTTGCTCGGAGTAGTTGAAGTCACTTGAAATTTTGGTTCTTGAGTTGATTTGTTTGGATTACATGATGGTCTTCTGCCGGTTTTTTGCGACAATAAATTTGAAGGTGGCAGCAAAAAGTGTTACGGATTGCTAGTCTTGAGTCTATCCAACATTTCAATCTAGGACCTTCATTCGAATGATTTATTCGAATAATTTATTCGAATAATTATTCGAAATTCGAATATTCGAAAAACCCGATTTCGGAATATATTCGAGAATTCGAATATTCGAAATTTTCGTTTTTCGAATATATTCGAATATTCGAAAAAGTCAACTTTCGAATATATTCGATTATTCGAATATTCGAAATTTTCCCAAAAATGTGCAAGTATAGTCGCTACCGACGGTTTTTTTTTCTTCGGCGAGCAAAATTAAACCTATCAAGTCGGAAATATGAACGCTATGATGATTAGTGGAGCTGGACAGCTGCGTCCACCAACCGCTGCCACGAAAGGCGCATAAGCTTTATTTACAGGGTCAAGCGTCCGATGGGAATTTCCCATGAGGGGGTCGTATGGGAGGGGGCTGGGAAGGGGGGGGGGTCGTATTGGGGAGGTGTGAGTCGAGTACGTATAGGGGTGGCTTGACCATTGAATGTAAATTAATGATTGTTTTATGACATGACAAATGACGTTCCGCCCAAGAATGATCACGTCATATCGAGTTAGAGCAGGACTGGTTGGCAGCGTATGAGAGAAATCCGCTTCAGCGCACTCGCAGGTTCGATCCCCGGCGCCTTCCATAAATTTTTGCACGCGTCGGAATCACTTCAGAATCAAATGTGGAGTAAAGAGGGTGGAAATGTTCAAAAAATAGAGTGTGGGTAGCGAGATCAATCGATTGCACATGCTAGCATTCGCCTGCAGGGCCCGTCAGAACGTGGAAAAGTAGGGTGACCTAAACCTCGTGCTGAAGTCCTCTGACTCGAAATCAGCAAAGATATCCATAGAGGACGATCAGCTCTACCTTTTGCCAGAGTTTTAACTTTCTAGATCATCATATGCTTTTGGGAGCTCGATGGGAAATTTTTCAATTTTTCGGGTCTCCGAGGGGAAATTTCCCATCTAACTCACGCAAGCAGGAGCAATTATTGGGGTGCGATAATGGGGATGAAGAACCAATGCTTGGAGCTCTATTAGTGAAATTTAAGTAAAAGGCAAACCTTCTTCATGGGAGTTGAAGAAGTGAAAACCTCGCAATTTGAACAGATGATGAAAATGGAGTAAATCTGTTTGGCAAATCACTGAGAATCAATTTGCAGATATCACGAAAACTTTTCTTTTATGAGTTTTAGTTGAGGAAATTTCCCACTTGAGTTCAGAATCTGGCTCCACGAAGTTCGCTCGTTTTCTCGCAATTTAGATGGGAAATCGATGGGAAATTCGCCAAATTTCCCATCGATTTCCCATCGAGCTCCCAAAAACATATGAAGGTCTAGAAAATTGAAACTCTGGCAGAAGATAGAGCTGATCATCCTATAAGGATAGATAGAAGAACATTCGCTGATTTTGAGTCAGAGAACCTCAGTGCGAGTTCTAAATAACCTAATAGTTTTCCACAAACTGACGCCCCTTGTAGGCGAATTCTCGCATGTGTTATCGATCGATTTCGCTTCCCTCACTTCATTTTCTAACCTTTAAATCCTCTCTACTCCACACTAAATCCTGAACGGTTCCAACCAGTGCAAAAATTTTTTGGAGGCGCCGGGAATCGAACCCGTGGGCGCGCGAATGCCAACGCTGAAACCGATTCCCTCGCATGCGCTGCCAACCAGTCCTGTTTTGGCAGGTACTGACGTGATCGTTCCTGCATGCAGTCTGGTCCGATCGAATAAGGAAGGATGTATATCGACCTCAAGGTTGTTTTAGTTCCAATTTTGGGTTTTTAAAGTGTTTCTTTTGTGTGTTCTTCCTTGAAACTGTTCAGTGTTTCTGTGAACAGAGAAAACATGCGGGGGCAGGAGGCGGAGGGGGGTCGTGAAAAGATGGGGGTTGGATGAGGGAATAGGGGGGGGGGGTCGTATTGAGGGTCGGTTTTTCCCATCGTCATGCTTGACCCTGTTTATTTATAGTGCGTCGGAGATCGCATCGGATTTGTGCTGCGACGGTCGGGCACGAAATTGGAATGACGCGTTGTGGCTTTGTTCATAGTCCGCAAGCACACGTTTTCACATCAGCTGTTCCCATCCATGGACTTCGCATGTTTTCATTGCAAATCAAGCGGTTTTTATCGATTTCTGACGTTTTTTTCGAAGTTTTCCTTTCTCCTACACGCATTAAGGATCAAGATAATGATCGTCCCACCATAAATTACGTGATTGGAACTCGAAAACAAAAGATAATCCCGAGACAGAACTGTGTAGTGTATATCCTTCTTTTGGTATTTGTTTTATGCAAAGCTATTTATGAACACACTAATTCCAAAACTTGGCAAATCGCCTACACAATCTTTACTCTCATGAAGAGAGAAAAACAAAAGAAAATAACGAAACGGGCGAAAACAGTTGAGAAAATACGCCCCACGAGGTTCTATCGACTGATGGATCGGAGGCAAATCGTTTCGATGGAGTAAAAACAGGGGTCGTCGTCGGATTCCGACGAGGATCGATACATACCTTTTGTGATCCGACGGATGGGACTTCAACGCACTATAAATAAAGCTATAAGTCGGGAATATTTTTTGGGTAAGCATGGGTAAGCATGCGCTTACCCAAGTCTTCAGTAGAAACACAGCTCTACGCCCAGATTGAGTTGCCATCCTAGGTTAGTGGCATGTAAACTAGTTCTTTGCCCCCGAATCACAGCATCTGCGGGGCCATTGCAGCTCGTGGGACGACAAAATAAGCTTTGATTTCGCAGGGTAACTGCTGGTGAAACATGTTCGGCCTGTTTCCTTTGTTGATACAGCTGCTTTTCTTGTCCGTCTCCCCGAGTACCGCGCACTTTACCCATTTTTCTCTGCTACTATCCCTCTAACTTTTTTTTCTGGTAGAATGAATGAACAATTGTAGCTTGATTCACTGCTTTCCAATCATCTAGTAATACTAAATATTTCAAATATGGAACGTGCTATGCACTTCCCAATAAAACTTACTTCCAAAAGTAAAAGTTTAAAAGACAAAACACACCAGAAACACCGATCGAAATGAGTCCATTGTACTTTATGAGGTGAGACAGCGTTTCAACAAGGTACTCCTTGATGTTCTGACACAACTCCTCTCGTGTCTGAGCAATAACAGTCAGAGGACGATCCTTCACAACAGTCATTACGAGATGATACAATAAATAGGAGAACCACCTGTCGAAAACAATTAATAGTGAATGTATACGAGTTCCTAGATGAAGATCTCGATAGGTGTTGCGACAGCACACAGGCATATCCAGGAAATGCGAAAACATACTCAGTTCATAACTTCATTTGAAAGACAATAAAGCGAATGATACAACACAACATCTTCAAACTAATGTGTGCCTTCCGACTTTTTCATTCGCTGCTTCTTTTTCTCGCTGCTTCTCCTCGTCAAAAATCAATTGCTTCACCTTTGGAATCAACAGCGCTGAGATCTCCGGACGAGCAAGATCTTTGATCTGAAACTTGTAGTTGGAATAAGGTACGGTTTGTCCCATGCATTCACACTGAACGTAAGAACGGATGACAATAGAGTGGCATCCCTACGAGACTGTGCCCTGTGACTGTATGTTATGTTTTCTTCTGTGCACTGTGATTTCAAATTCCGAAAATCAAAAAAAAAAAGAAAAGAAAGGACATTTTCAAAGAATGGATTTGGAGGATGTCTGAAAATTTCAGTAGTTTGTCCGATCAGAAGTATTAGGAGGCGGAAACAACTTTAATAATAGAAGACTCATAGGACACTGCATCGTGAGGCGTTGAGTAATATCTTCCGCATTTTTTTTTATTTGCGACTCGGAAGTTAGAAATAAAACAAATGGTATGAAACAGAAACGCACAAAGGGCTATCCTTGCTTTATGAAATTACCGCTTGCATGTAGTAAAATGACGTTATAATGGAGTCGCAAATATGCTCACCATTTGGTACCGTAAGGTTCTAACGATGCAATAATCATTGGAAGGCATCCTTGTTTCGACTTATTTGACTTCGGCTGTAAACAGCCTCTCAGAATATCTTTATCCTGTCATGTACTGAGTGTAGCTTTAGAATCACAGCGTCAGTTGAGGCGGAATCGGGAGAAATCAGTACGTTATCGGCATATAGTGGAGTCGTTTTGACAGTGCGTTGTCCGCGGCAGCGGCCCTGCTGGCATTGGGGCACGCAGTGCGGTCGGTCAAACAGTTGATCCACGATGGATCCGGCTTCTTTGACGAGTTTTATCGTCTGTTCCCTTCTTCATTTGTTCTTAGAGCTGAGGAAGAACAATATAAGAGGAAACAAGCGATAAAACTGTTCAAAGATACCAGATCAATCATAGGTCAACTTTTTGACCGACCGCACTATACACATGTAGGTTCAAAACGTTTGTGGATTGAAGGCAGGAAATTTTCGCTCCAGAGCTGAATGGTCAAACCTAAGAATTATTTCCTACACATCATTACTGTGAAAGTGGAGCAAAAAAAAACCTACAAATAGGCTACAATAATAGAGCAAAGAAAATTAACGTCTTTGAAGTGTGGCAAGGAGTCTGATTACGCAAACTTCTCTGATTTTATTTGGTGGTCTAATGTCCACAAATTATTTAATTCAGTATCGTTTGAAATTGAAACGGATATGAAGAGAACTTGCCTATGCCAAATGTTTCTGGGAGCAATTGCCTAAGCAAATCAATAATTATTTCCCAGAAATATTAATGGGAGCAGAACTATTTGAATTTCTGTTTTTTCTGGTGTGAGTGTCAATGTTTAACATCCCATTCACCTTGAACGACAGTGATGATTTATATGCAGCAATTATAGAAATGTCATAAATACATATGAGATTCTTTGCAAGGAATCTAATACAAGCAGCAACCCTGACCATCGATAAACGTTTATCCATTGGAATAGCCTAAAAGAAAAGCAAGCATTTTTGATCAAGTGTAAGCACTTGTTTGTAAGAACTTGTTAGCATGCTCACCAAAATAATGTCCTGGCTGTATCCCCCGTCAGGATCGGAGCTCATACCCGCAGAAATCCATATGGAACCGTTGCAACCGATAATCACGCCGATACCAAATAATTCATGCATATACTCCTTCTGTGGCTTGACCAGACTTGGAAACACCTGCAAATTAAACAGGAAATTAAAAGCGAAACAGGTCAAGGAGTCTGCCTAACCTTATTTGCTGATTTAGCTCAGTCACAGTGAATTATGCACAAGTTGTCGCGAAAACAGCGCTGCTACAGAGGTGAGCGGCTGCCTAGCCTAAGTGAGTGGAATTTTTCATGAACTCTTGAAGATAAATGAAAACATTTAGAAGAATAGCGAACTTTCAAGCAGTGGAGATGCTAAAGAACTGCTAACTATTTTCGAAAACAAGGTCTATCCGACATAAAAAGAAAACTGCTTCGCCCAAACATGGCTGCAAATTTCACATAGCGTTTGCTACATTACAGCATCCTTTTCCAACGGTGCGTACAGGATCCACTCACTCATTATCCTTTTTTTCGTTTCAATTTATTTTGAGCCTTGAATGTCGCAAATCCATTCAAAAGCATTTCCCGGAGGAGAAACGTGGAAGAATGAAAGGGCAGCTCATGCCTCATCATACACTCGAGCTTCGATCCGATGGCTAATTTCATGTCTGAGATATGGATTTTTTATCTCCATCAATTGATCGCCCAAAATGGGCGGCGTGCTAAATACATGACCGTCACTGTATGTTTAGAACATCACGAGCAACTGAATAAGGGTCAGGGGCATAAATTACCTAAAAATCCAAGAACAACTAAAAATTTCAGAAAGAAGAACATTCATAAAACTTTTTACCTGTCATCCTGTAAGGAACAAGCGACATCAAACGAGAATATCAAATATCATGTGGAAAAAACATGCGCTCTTTGATCAATACATAATATAAACATACATATAAATAAATATGGAATGAAAAGAGAGGGAAACCCATGTGAAATGAAAATGAGTGATGAAAGCAACCGTACCAAGCACCTCACCTTGACTAGAATTCCCTGTCCAAGTTTCCCATATTTCAAATTCCTCGTGTGTAGTTGTAGCTGACCCTTCGCTTTCATCTGCTGAACTTCCGCAGTTACCATATCGCCAACAACAAGATGTTCAGTCATGGCAACCTCATCCTAGAAAATAACGCGTCAATGTGCAAACAAATGACGTACATTATGACAACTTTATATCTCTTACCTCCAAGTCCTTGCGCCTGAGTTCACCACCCGGAAGGTTGACGTTATTTAAATGCAATATTGCAGACATTCTGTAGTTTACATCAACCTGAGTAAAACATAATCCTTCATGATAAAAGACAAACGAAGATAACTAACCTTCCAGCGGGCCTTCTGCACACTGATTATGCGACCAACAACAACATCACCAACTTTTGGAAAATATCTGCAACGAAAGCTAGCAAATCAGTGAGTATCATTAGAAGGAACCCATTGCAGCTAACTTTGACTTGTATGGCTCCACCATGTACAACTGGCTGTACTGCACTTTCAAACCAGATACACTAGCTAGCAACTGATCCGCAGCTACGATCGTCCCATGTCCACTAAATCAAATTTCAAAATAAGCAAGTGCGTGAAAATTCAGCAAGTCAAGGATACAACTCTAACGAGAGTGTTCTACAGAAGCTACAGCGGGCGTCCCGTGCTTATCATTCTGCGGAATTTACTTTGAACAACGACGCAACTGCATCGCGCGCTGTAGACGCTCTCGTATGATGCTGTAACAGCCAATCGCAGCTATTATGTTCAATGTTGTTGTCGTATTAAATGCTCCTATGACAAAAGAAAACTGAAAATCACTAGAAATAGCAAATGAAACAGCAAAGGATAACAAATGCAGCGCACTCTACAGTCATGCCGCGATCGACTTTCAAGCCCGCAAAGTGACCAACTCCATCGACGCTGACTGCAAATGATGCAAGTGCGTAAAAGGAAGTGTTTAGCTTCTGCAACGTACCTCAACGCATTACCGTCGTGAGCCAACAACCTCCCGCAGTGAACAAAATCAGCAGATGAAGTGTTCTGCTCGTTGCCCTCACTCCGACATCGTAACGGTGGCGGTGCAGTCACAAGAATGGACATCTATGGAGAGTTAAACAGCCGCTACAACCGAGTTGCGTTGGTGTGCAGTAAGAGCTGCCCAAGACAAAGAAAATAGATAGGATGGCAACAATGTGTTCGAAAATTTCCAAAAATATCAAGATTTATGATCTTATTTCCACATCAATCCACGATTCTCACAACGCACAACCATAAACGTAGTCTAAAAACGAAAAGACAAAAATTTGAAACCACGAAAACAAAGAAAATATAATTACAATTAACAAACAAAGAGTAACGAAAACACATCCTGTCTTCTTACAGAACCGCTTTTGTTCACAGGGTAGGAGGTTCATAAAACTACACAAATGCCACAGAAGGAAAAATCAAATTTGACAGTTCACAACTTTGAAACAGGATGATGAAACAGAGTGAAACATGTAAATCTACAGGGACACAACTCTGCCAATATGACAGTAGCAACTTTTACGCGAAAATAAACTGTGACGGAATCACCTTCAGTGAATATAAGTTTTAAGAACCGAGAGAAGATGCGAGACACGTCTTTGAACGGGACATTATTTTGAAACATAAAAAGAAACAGACGTGAAGTGACCATTGCAATTTCCAGAACGATCAATGAAAATGTGTACTTGAGCCATCTATTGGTAATCATTTAATGAAGACAACAAAATTTCTTAAATGATAGTAGGCGAATTACATAACCCCACTGTGGTTTTTTCTTCGATCTATGCGATAGCGTTTGAGACGATCAAATGCTAGGAATACCCAGTAAATTATGTTTAACAAATTAAAGAACAGTGGCAGCGGATGGCGCTACTCCTACAGTAAAAGACAGTAGCCAACGTAAGGCGAAAACGGAAATGGATTTCAAAGGTGCTGAACGGAAACGGAATTGTCAATACGTGTGCAATCTCAAAGAAAAAAGAGCAGGAATCGCATCAAGAAGCTACTTCTTTGAGCAAGTCGGTTTCAGTTTCGGCAGACTTCTCACCCTTGGAATCGCAATCCTCGCCGGTAGTTTCGCCTCCGGAGTTTTCCAGTGTTTCCTTCGTGGTTTGACTTTCCTCGAGCTTTCTCTGTTCTTCTTCCTCATACGTGCTATTTTCTTCTTCTTCGCGACACTTCTTTTCATCCTCGACAAGACTCCTCTTTTCTTCTTCCTCAAGCCTCTTCTTTTCCTCTTCCTCACGCCTCTTCTTTTCTTCTTCCTCGAGCCTCTTCTTTTCGAGATTATCCTTCTCGAAAGGCCAGTAGACGCCAGCATCCCAGCGTTTTTGCTTCTCTTCTTCTGTTTCAGATTCCCAAACTTCTTCGTCCTCATTCGTGTGCTCACTTTTAACCATGTTCGGCTCATAACTACCCACTTTCACGCTGCTATTAAGCTGGACTCTCAGCTTTGCAATTTCCCTGGCAGGATTGCTTTTACTACATTGGTAACGGTAACCACTGCGTCCGCTTGCAGGTGGCCGGCTACGATAACACGGAGTGTAAGCGCAATCCATCTAAATGCAAGAACCATATGCTTAAAACGCACAAAATTCACAAAAAGGAACGCTACGTACCAAAGGGATAGATGGATAATTGATAGCAAGACTTGCATCTAGCCATGTATTTCGAAAGCGTTGATCTTGTTGTGGTATGCACACAAACGGAGGAGGTCGAGCAGGATAGTAAGCGTTGCGAGACACCAACAATGGAATGCCTTAAAAATGGAAGCATCAGGAGCCGTGTCCGGTTAAGACCACATTAAGAAATTCTCACAAACCTTGTCTGTAATTAAGAGGGGTTTGCGCGTCCATCAATCGTGGTCCCATGTCGAAGTTACACAATTTATCCACAACACGATTTCCACGAGACCCAAAACTTCGGGAAGGATGATCACGACTACTTCGGTTTGCCGTTGGACATCTCTCCTACAGTTATCATTGTTTTTTCGTCTCCACCTGCGCGTAATGAATAACAGTATGATTTGAACAAGAAAAAAATAGAAAAGGAAACTAGTATGAAACACGTCGAGTGGACCCACTACTTGCACAGGAGGAAGTGATTGATCCTTCCCATTGTTTTCAGCTTTTCCTGTACCAACTGACCGACCGCTACGATGGCCCTTATAACGACCATTTAAACTGTTGTTTTCTCGATTATCACGATCATTCCTATCTGTCCTCTCGAAACTGAAGAGCGAAACTGTGCTGGAGGTTATCATATGATTAGAAAATGGGTGAAGCTCATTACCCTCGTTGTTCCACACGTTCTTTCTGAACAGCTCCCTTTCGTATGCGTTCCTCCCAGGTCAGTTCCCTCGGAGAATCCCGTGCCCGACGCTCCCGATCGTCCAGGCGGCGACGCCTTCCGTGACCACCAGAAGCGCTTCCACTGTCTCCATCTCGCCCAAGGTCAGGCCACTGCTGAGCAAACAAAAAAGTCCGTCCAATGATGACTCGCAACATGCTCCTCTTTTTGAAAACCATTCAAACTGTCAGCAGAAGACACGTACCTTGTCGTTCACAGACATACTGTTGAACTGTTCCGTGAACGCACTAACTGGCGGAGTGAAATCCATGGACGCACCAGTGGTGAGGTCATCACGCTAAAATCGTGGAAGGATTCGTTATAATGCACTGCTAATATGCACTGCGTATTCGAATACGGCGACCGACCTTCTCGAATATTTGACTACTCGAATACCCGAATTCGTCGAATATTTATTCGGATACAAATATTTGGTTACAACAATAGGATTTACCTTAATATCGACTTCCTCTCCTGTTATACAATTATTGTATTTACTGTCGTTGTACTTGTTCTACTTTCTCCTCGTGATTATTTGCAAGATCACCAGGCTCATGTAAACGCGAAATAATAAAAAATGTATAGAAATAGGATCGGTACAAGCAATAAAGGCTCTCTTTAATGCGCTGCCATCGTGGGCATTTCTGATGACTCAAACTTGAAAAGAACTTCTGAGGACGCCAACGCCAATTCAATGCTCGTATTCCTTCCTGAAATCAACGCTACCATATCCAAGAGTGCGCGCCGGGACCCGACGTGTCTAGCCTCATTACTCGTATCTATTCTATACATTGAAGCTCAAAGCAGCTCGGAGGATAGCCCATGCCACTGATATAGGACCATCTATTTATCTAACTTCTCCGATAACTGTGCAGCACGAACGCAGCCCGAACGGCGTCATGGTTCGGTTAGAAACGCTAGCAGCAACGGTTCCCAGTTGCTGCCATCCTCCCCTTGATTGCTGCCGTCTTTCAGCAATTGCTGCCAAAGGGCCGACAGCTTGAGCAGCAATCAAGGGGAGGATGGCAGCAACTGGTAACCGTTGCTGCTAGCGTCCCTAACCGAACCATTACGCCGTTCGGGCTGAGTTCGTGCTGCACCGTTACCAGAGTTAGTACTACATTCAGCACTATATCAACTATGTAGTTCTGAACTGTCCTGTTTGAGGACATACAAATCAGTGTTTTTGATAATATGTTTCGTAATCAAATGGTGTCTCTTAAACCCATTTTTTTTTCAATTTTATCTATTTATCTAACTTAGTTCTACATCCAGGTAAGTTCTCCAATCTTGCAATGAATGGGGATTACTATTAATTTTACATGGCAAACTAGTAGAGAAATATGAGGACAGACACATCGTTAGTTTCATTTTTGCACGTAGGTATACAATTCACAAACTTGCACGAATAAATGCGGAGCAAATGCACCTAACAATTAACGGATATCCTTTCGTAAAGTATAGAACAATCAAATATGAGATATTCTCGAAAGAACTACCACTGCAATGTTTATATATGCACGGACAGCTTCCGATGGTGTTGAAAAAGCATGAAGAGATAACGAGCATGCGCTTGAAGACCAATGTGGACCGATTCCACTCTTATTTTCTAAACATCGGAGTGTGCTCTGCCATTTATGTGCAGATATACTCGTTGGACTGCATATAAATTCCTGTTTAGTGCGGAATTAGTGCGAGCTAGCTGGTACAAAGTGGGCCCGGAGCGCGCTTGTGCATACGGTGATGGTTAGAACAGTCGGGTCCGGGTGACAATGGCTTCTCCGGCACTATTCGGCTAGTTCTGCCCCAGAACTAGTCGAATAATTACGGCCATAGGTACAAAATTTCCATTGCGCGAATAAAACAAATATATCCTCGAACTCATTTAAAGATGAAGATAGATGAAAATACATAAACATAGTGTAAACCATTCGGCTCCCCATTCTATACACGCATAAGCTGGAAAAACAACAAGCTGGACGAGCAGAGTTGATTGTACTACTGCAAAAAACGCAAAGAAATAAGGTGCACTAGCCCCCTCTCAGAAGTTTTGAAACAAGATGTTTCCAACTTATCGGGCCCAAAACAAGTCGTATCCAACTTATCTAGAGCGGAAACAAGTTGTGTCCAACTTATCGAGGCTGAAAACAAGTTGGATACAACATATCTTCGGCCCTAGCCTCAGCTAAGACATGTTGGTTCCAACTTATCTCATCCGAAACAAGTTGGGAACAACTTATCTCCCCAAAGTTAAGTTGTTTTCAACTTATCCGAGGCAGAGACAAGTTGGATACAACTTATCTTCCCGGAAACAAGTTGTTTCCAACTTATCGAGGGCGATGCCTCACTTGTGACAAGCTGTTTCCAACTTTTCTGAGGCGAAAACAACTTGGATCCAACATATCTCGCTGAAGACAAGCTGTATCCATCTTATCAAAGGTGAAAACAAGTTCTCTCGGGTAAAATGGAGTTGGGGGGGGGGGCACTTGGTGTAAGTCGCTAATATGACCTGTCCTGCACGTACAGACTTGTTAGCTGACACGTCCAGAACGCTCTGACTTGTTAGGTCTCTTAATGTACAGTAGTTACCTGAAATGCAAACAAGTTTGTACGTGCAGGACAGGTCATATCTTCGACCGATACCAAGTGGCCCCCCCCAATTCCATTTTACCCGTTCTCTCTAACCTATCTTCTCAGAAACAAGGTTTATTCAGCATATGTAAGTAATGCCTCAGTTGCCAAATGTTGTTTCCTAGTAGAAAATAGGAGCATTTATTTCCACAGGATAATTATATTGCACTTCCACTGTGATTGAAACACTTTTGGCCTCATGTAATTAGCGGAATGAAGTGAATAATGCTTGTGAATACAGTTGAGTTCGGCAGTGTTAGCAGAAATACCAAGACTCTGGGAGCAAGTTTAATAAAGATTGAGAGAAGAGTGTATTACGAAGACATGTGTAGACATGTGTAGCTGGCAGCTGTCACGACCTATCGTTCTTCATGACCGCCACCCGTTATGTTGCATCGGTATAGTCTGTCCGAAACGACGAGTCCGCCCACGCACGCGGGGATCGAAAAGCTGCCACGTTTGCCAGCGCTCCACGTCATCATCCCTGATCTGCGTATCACGTTTCATCGTTATCTTCATGGTATTGACCAGGGATGAGCGGATTATCCGTATCCGGTTATCCGTTTAGCCGTTACCCGTGCGTTTTGACCTATCCGTTATCCGCACCGTTATCCGGGCTTTCGGCGCCGGATAACGGTGCGGATAAGGCTGGAAGTAGTGGCTTCATATCGCACGTTTCCCAACAGAGGAGAGCTTTCATTTCAAGAAAATCAATGGTATCCCTCACTAGCGTGTTTTCTATCATACTTCATTGGTGATTAGGAATGTTGAATTGAGGTAGGAAAAGGTAAAACAGACTTGTACCTGCCTGAAAAAAAAGGCTCCTGCTCAGGTTTCCTGGGGTGACCGACAATGTGAGGCAATAATCTAGGAAGTTATCTACTTGTGAGATTATCAACAAGGCTGCCTAATGATGTGACCATTGAAAATGTTGAAATTAATGACCTCGCATCTCACCGATGAGCAATGCTTCTTCTTCGCGTGGTACATTTTAACCAGACATTCAACCCTACTGTTTCCACCAATTTTCGCATCTATTAATCAAATAGCGTTTAGGATTTCATACGATCATAATAGTCAGTGCCAGAAAGTTCACCAGAATTCCGCAAAAAAAAATCATGCAAGGCTTATATGAGGTCACCCAAAAAACTGCATTGTCATCGTGGATTTAGGAAAGAAACCTTGAAAAGTTTTTGTCATCGAAACTTTTGTATTGAAAATGTCGTGGACATGTATCATCTCAAGCAATAATATACCAATCAAATTATAGAACATCCAAATATCACTGGGAACTGTTGTTTTCATGTAACTCTAGCTACCATACACATACACCTTTTTATAACGACGCCATGCCGAACGTCGATCGAATGTCGAATTTCGATGGTTGACGAGATGAGGAATTCGTGCCAATTCTCTTTCACAAAATTCATGTCGTATTTCCCCTTTATCATATTTGGTATTGCAGAAGGTGGTGTCTTGTAGCATATGGGACTATCCATTACCTAAAATGTCATTCTGTTGAAAGTTAACGTTGTCTAACGAATAAGTGTATGATAACTCATTCGTTGTTGAACACTTATCCGTTATCCGTTATCCGGTATCCGTTATCCGGTCATTTCTGACCTATCCGTTATCCGCACCGTTATCCGGGTCGTGGAAAATCTCGTATCCGCTCATCCCTGGTATTGACAAATGATTTGGCTGTGACGTGGACGACGTGGCAGCCAACAGCATCCGTCCCAGCCGCGCCGCCTCTCGATCTCCGCGTGCGTGGGCGGACTCGTCGTTTCGTACAGAATATAGAAAGTTGTTGGGGCGGAGCGAGACTGCAGTGCGTGCGCGGGCGCCATGCCTGTGGTAAGCGAAGTCGGATTCGCTGAGCTGTTCGTGGACGTCACTCATTGGATTCAGAGCCATAGGTTTCAACAATACACACACACACACTTCACTTTATGAAAAAAAAAACGGGAAGAAAAATGCTCACATGGGCCAAAATCTAATGAATGGCGTACTTGAACATGCCGCGCTCAAATATCACAGGGGCACGCCCCGCAGGCTGGCGTTCTCGAAGGGGGGCGGTCGTATGGCGCGATTCTTCGGGTGGCACTATGGACAGGCTGACTCTGGGGCACGCTACTACCACCCGATTACGGTCATGCTGTTTCACCCGGTGTAGCGGTTTGCGTGGATCTGCCTGACGGAGCAGCTTGTCCATACAACCACCATCCGACCGTAGAGAAGGACTTTGAACTAGCGGTTCCAGTGGTTTCGAGGGTATACTGATGAAAGAACGTTTCGAACATGAAGCTTATCTGAATACCCAAGTGGATGTACTGTCGAAATAAAGAAATTTCTACGGAATCTCAACGAATACTCTGTTAGGATAGGGAGTTTTCTGAAACATTCGAACGAATACTCCTAATACAGAATCTTTCAAACTGCTGAATAATTGAATTACTCGAAATTTTGGCTTTCTGAAGTTCTTGAACATTTCAGCGATGCTAGGAATGACTTCTATTAGGTCGTCAAGTATGAAATGTCCGATTTTATGAGCGGTCAGTTTGACAGTTTCTATCTTTGAAGATTTATTAGATCTCTTCTCGTGTTTATTTTCATTATGAAGGTACATCCTTTTCCTTTCAAAACCACTTGCTGGCTTCATATATCTTATACTGCATCTTGCTTTAGAAACAAAACTCGAAATCTTCTCATGCAAAATCGGACATTTCATACTTGACGACATAATACTGAAGATGAATACCTGACGCCCAGTTGATCTATGTAAAGATTAGTTCCGTCAAAATTCTATTAAGTCTATGTAAAAGTGCAGCGCATATAGGATTGGAACCCACTTCCAAAGTTTCGTTACATAGAGGTATCTGCAACTCTGCACGCTCTCTTCCACAGTAGGATAATGGCGGAAAGTGGATGAGTTGCTCCGTCAGGCAGATCCAAGCAAACCGCAGCGCGTGACAGTAATCGGGTGGTAGTAGCTTGCCCCAGACTCAGCCTGTCCATAGTGCCACCCGAAGAATCGCGCCATACGACCTACACCCGTTCTCGAAAACTTTCTGCCGATGGTGCGGAATGGTGGCGCATTTGAAGCGGTTGGCAGTCTTGCCAAACTGCGTTTCAAAGGCACGCTAACGGGAAAAATTGTGTTCCAAGGGTCTAGCTGTTGTTGTTGTTGTCTACAGTCATGATTTTGGGAGCATCACTTTCATCCTTTGGAAGAGGTTGACCAAGTTGAGCGGGTGTGTTAAAGTACGATTGGTGGAAATAAGTGAAGGAAATAAGGTTCATCGATGGAAACCAGGGTGGAGGCAAACAAAACAGCCAATTACTGTTATGCTACTACTCATTTAGCAGATAGAGAGGTAAACATCCACCCTGTTTCAGAACGCTACTTGTTCGACTAACTTTCATCGAATTATCGGGGCTATTTCTTTTTTGGAATTATCAAGTCCTAAGATCCTAGGACATGAAGATTTCCGTTGATCTTGCCTCTGAGGTGCACTCAACGATAAACTTTTATTTCCGCTGCAGGAAGTTCTTCACCGGCTTTTCCTGGTTTTCAAATTTGGCGGGTGAACGTGGTTCATCGGGTAAAAAACGTGTCTTTTACACGTAAACAAGTACATTCAGAAGCATTGTGGCGTTTCAGCGCGTTTTGACCAGTAAATACATGTTTTCTCCACGTGAGCGCATACAAGGCGCGAGGACGCTCACTTTTGCTTCAGTGTGCACTGCTCCGCCGTTTGGGTTCGGGTCTCGAAATCCTTTGAAGCCTCTCTTGAAGGGTATTTCCAGGCTTTGTCACCAATTCATCCGTACAATTGCCATTCTCTTTTGATGGTAACGGTGATCATTGGTGGTAGCTGCGATTATGGTGAAGGGAGACAAAGTCTGGGGAACTGCCTGATATTAGAAAAGTTATTTCTTTCCTGTTTTTCTTCATACTCACTATTTTCAGCTCTTCAAACATGATTTCGAGAGATCATGCGGATATCATACAGTGCGTTTCATAAGTATAGACGCACCCCAGAAAACACTGGTACACAGTTCCACGTAACTTTTTGGAGAAAACCACGAGTGCCAATCGAATGAGCGTGCCCAAAAACCCTTGTTTCCGTCGTTTTACCCGAAGTTATGGGAAAAAAATAGGTAGATCCAGCACTTCCCCCTCATAGGGACCGTTTCATAAGTATAGACGCACTTCCAGAAACCGATGATTTCACAGAGGGAACTTCTGTGCAATAGCAGATTTGTAGCTCGTAGGTCTCCGCGATTCCCAAACAACTCCGAAAACATGGATTGGCATAGATTTACCCATCCGTTCCAGCAAATGGCTATCAAAACGCTGTTAGTACAGACAATAGCATTTTTCGGGTTTGTTGTGCCGGAAGATGTTCGGTTCTGGCCATGAATGTCATCTGGTAGGATGCTGCAGGGATGTTCGATGTTGCTAGTATTAGAAGGCAGATAGTACCGTCAAATAGGGCTTCTCAAAATGCTTATTTCTTGAGCGACTGGTATAGGTCACGCCAGTTTTTCGATGGAAAGTGAGGTTTTTCCTTCTGTGTGCTGCAAGAAAACGTAAAAATTGAACACTAAACGTGCTATTGTGATTTGGGGAATTCGATTATGTAGAAATGGAGATAATATCGCGGATGTCGTTATGAGAGGGAACATCTCCAACTTTGGCAGCGCCTACCTCCAAAGGTGCTCGTTTTGAGAGAGTCTGGCTCTCCTTGTATGTCATCCCAGCGGCGTGCATTCATTATAATACAGTCCGAATAAAGCTTTTCTCATCCTGTAAACTCATTTAAACATAGCATGGGCTTCCAAAATATCCAAAACAACCAACTCTTTTTTTCGAGATGGCGATCACCACGTTCCTTCCGGAAAAACAAAGCTGTGAAGCTTTTTGGAACGGGATAACCCCGGGTATGAGATGAAGTCAACAATGAACAATGGTGATGTAGCGAATAAATGCCTTTTTAACCCATGCACTGCATGACGGAGCCGATGCAACGGCTCAAACACCACTAATGCACATTATGTGCTTTGAGTTCGGGCAAGGTATGCGACGCCGTCTTTGATGCGATGTCTTCTTTTGCATACCAAAATTCTTCCTCCGATTGTAGGACTCGATATCTTATACATATTTGCAGGTGAACCCCTAAGAACCTCCCCCTTACCTGGAGATCCTGTGATTTCACCAGCCTACTGCATGTAAATATTTTAGCTGCCCCAGCCTCGCTCCAAAACGTTGTGATCCAAGTTGAAATGCAGATTTACATTGTAGACGCTTATTAGTTCTTATCAAAATATTGAGCCCAGTTTTTCCCCTGAAGATAAGATTTATTTGTATTTTCTCATAAGCTGCGTCTATACTTATGAAACGGCACATTTAATGGTGATGTGCCAAATCTATCCCGTGTTTTCCATAATCACTAGTGAAACAACGCAATCTTAGGTTTTCCGGCATGTCGAATCGATTGATGTTTGTAACTTTTCTCATGGACCTGTGATGAACTGTGTACCGGCATTTTCTAGGGTGCGTCTATACCATATCAATGACCGTTCACTCAACGGGACCTACATCAACGACCAAAGAGTATGTGCTTCCTTCCTCATTCGTCCTGTTAGGTTTACGGTCTGCTTAGGCTGAGGTGTAAAAGATGGCCTCACATTTGAGGAGTGGTACGCTAAGTTTTGAAACAATATCTGCCTGGCCACACATAGTCGACCATCTTAACTGGCTAACTTGATGAAATCATTTGTTGGTTCACTTAATTCCTGCGAACAGGAGATGCTATGATCAGTTCTGTGGAGGCAAACGAACTTATCGATTGCATGCGGAAAAAACGCGATGTGAAACTTGCTGTTCAGCAGCTTGACGGCACATCCTCACAGGCTGTCAGGAAGTAGTGAGGAATTCTCCATAATATCAGAACGAATGTACATAACAAGCATTTGCAGGGAAATTTCGATTTCTCCATTAACCTGATTTTCTCAGCGCGCTTGATCTGGGATGGCTTGAACATGTAGCAACCGCTCTGCAGTACAGCCGTCATGCAGTTTCGCTGCGTTGGCCCAAATTTTCATCATGTTTCCACGAGTGTCACATAGGTGCAAACGGACTAATACGAATTACAACGGTTAAAACGCGTTAGAGCACATGTGATGCGTTTCAGAACTTGTAGGTAACAAATCGCCGCATTGAAACAGCGGCACAGATTCTACTCAGCGGATGCAAAGGGATGCTGGCGGAGGAACGAACAGCAACCAAAATGATCGTGACTATATGTCATTTCGTTGGCGCGTGTACATAGTTGGCTAAAGAAAATGTGGCGCTCGCCCACTGCAGACAACATTTATATACATAACACATTTCCATTGCAGAGCTTAGACGCACAACTCTAAAATGAGAGCACCAAGCTATCGACAACAAAGTCAGAAGATGATAGACATTCTAGCAAAAATTATTTCTCGTGATCCTTCGACGTACCTACGTATGCTCAAGGGGGAGGGGGGTGACTTTGCTTCCAGACTTTGCAGCGAAAATGGAATTGGGGGGGGGGGGGGGTACTAACACCAAGTATCCCTGACCGCGCGGGCGGACTCATCGTTTCGGATAGACAGTACTTGCAGACAGACTAAGTCTATTATTTTATAGCATGATTCTTCAGTGAAAAACAATTGTTGCAGGGTATATCCGTGCAATTTGTGAAGCTGCCAAGGTGAATGCTGATGGTGTTGAAGATATTGTGGCAGATATGCTTAAAGTGGCACTGTGAGTCTGTTCTGCAACCCAAGTTGAGAAGTGAATGTAGACCTTAACGTATCATGTACATTTTTTTCAGAGTTAACTTTAGAAGGAAAGTGCGGAGCGATCGGCAGTTGTATTTTGAAGGAAGAAATGATCACTCAGATGAATACACAACCTACACTTCGCTGTAGTCTCTCCAAGCAATCCATAGTCGGAGTAATTTCCCTATGTTGGAGTTTGCTGTATCTTATATCATATCATTTTACATGTTGTTTGTTGGCGGTTTTGCGCTCTGTTTTCTGTTTTTGTGAATGACATGTGAATGTGAATATGTTTTCGTGAATGAACTGTGAATGTGAATCACTGTCAGTACCACTGCTTAAAAACAACATGGGAAATAAGGCAAAGCTTGGATACAAGCTCTGAGTTAAGTTGGAAACAACCTTGAGACAAGCTTGGACACAAGCTTAGAGTTAAGTTGGAAACAACCTTAGGACAAGCTTGGATACAACCTTGTGGTCAAGTTGGAAACAACCTTGAGACAAGTTGTCTGAAGCCTTCAGACAACTTGTAAAATTGCTTGTTTCCAGGTTGTTTTCAGACATCTGAGCTGTGGAGCCGGTTACTCAGGCACTTTTAGCGGACGATCCGCGTGCCAAAACTTTGGTCGCGGACGGGCCGCGGATCATAAAAGTGGGCGGGGCTTTGCAGCGGACCATCCGCGGACCAGTTTTTCAAGTGGACCATCCGCGCACCTTAATTTTGGCGTGAAATGTGAAGGATCAGGGACGGGCTATTGCACAAACTTGTTCATTTCGATAATTTAAAGCTGGAAAGGGCGCGAATTCGTAAGTACTGATTTGGCGACGTTATGTTAATGATCGTTGCTGTACTTCTCCTTGTTTTGGGTGCTTTGTCGGCTATGTCAGTATACTATTGTAAGTCCCTGACTGAGAGTTGTGAAATCCGTGGTGTGCCAATGAGCACATGTTTTTGTTTTCAAACCTTTCTTGCTTTTCTTCCTTTTCAATGCTCAGTTCTGTCAGAATACGCGGTGAACATTGTTTCTTCATGAATTGAAAGAGTTACTGCCTTCTCTTCGTTTATGCCTTCGTGGTATCTTTGTGTTTAACGGTGCATTTGTAATAGGAATTCTCATGCGCAATGATCATTATTTTCACTTTTGTAGTTTCAGAGATGCCGCGCTATGGTGTGCCCGTCCGCGACAACACCACCACCCCCCCCCCCCATTGAACAACATCGGCATTCGCAGATATGGAGGTACGCTTTCGTCAAGTAGTAGTGAAAAGGTAGAAACTGGGATGGGCATTGGAACAGGTAGGAATCTGGATGATAATAGAATGAAAAGTCAATCGCGAATTAGTGTAGTATGGGAGCAGATACATATTCGAAAATACAAATACTTTGATGTATATGGCACTGAATAATGTCGGAGCAGATGTTCTCCCGGATTGTCATTAAGTTTCTGTCCTCTGTACATTACATTTTATTGTCTACATGGTCATCTACGAGTATCATGCACCGGTTGACGTCTGTATTCGCATAGTTCTTGAAGTCACTTTTTTTGCGTTTGTTTCATTGTTTTTGCTTCTCTTGAAACCAAACTGTATTTGAAGGAGAATTTGTATTCGAATTGTCTTTGAAGTCACTTGTTACTTTGTGTCCTTGTTTCTACCTCGTTTGAAACCAAACTGTATTTGAAGGAAGCTTTGAATAAATATAGATTATAACATTCGCGATGTTATAAGCTTATTTGTTTGAAATACTAAGTGAAAAAAATGGTATAGAACCGAGCTATCTATCCAATGATCCTCAAAGGTCTTCGAACAATCTTTTGTATCGCAAGCCTGTCCAGTGCAGCAGAGCGCTCAGCGGTGCTTTCCAGTCATGGAAGACTCAATTTGGTTTTCAAGAGACGAAATTCACACCCTACTATCTAAGTGGCCTGCGTCTCATTCAAGAACACCCGACAATATTCCGTTGCATTTCATTAAGGGCGTTGCTGATGTCATTGCTGGGCCTCTCGAGCTAATATTTAACCTTAGCATATGAGGGCAGAAGTGCCGAAAAGATGGAAACATTCGTATGTTACACCTATTCCGAAAAAACCCCCTTTTCTTCCCCCCAGAATTACCGCCCTGTTAGCATAACATCATTGTTTGCTAGGACATTTGAAAAAATTCTTAAGAAGAGAATCGTGAGCCACTTGGATAAGCACCATATTATTTCAGAAAGCCAACATGGATTTCAAAAGGGTAAATCTACGAATAACAGCTATGCTACAATCTCTCAATCATTGGACTAGTAATCTGGACTGCGGTAGCAGTGTTGATGTAATTTACCTCGATTTTGCGAAAGCTTTTGATAGGGTATGTCACACAAAATTAATAGCCAAACTCAATATGGTAGGTGTTCATCCTAGGATTTGCTCATGGATTGACTCCTTTCTCTCTGGAAGAACATTCTCAGTACGAGTAAATGCAGCTTTTTCTACTCCTAGGTTAGCCCCTAGCGGCGTACCTCAAGGTGGAGTTCTTTCGCCGGTACTGTTTAACATTTACACGTACGACCTTCCCCTTCATGTTGAAGCTTTGAAAGTAGAATGTTGTGCTTTTCCTGACGACTTTAAATTATATCTACCTGTCAATAATGATAATGAGCGGACGCTTCTACAGGAGGCAGTCGATATGGTGGTACAGTGGTCGAAAGACTGGGCTTACCGCTGTCGGAAACAAAAACTAAAGTTTTGCATTTAGGAGCCAAAAATCAGTGTTTTCACTAAAATATCGGTAGTCAGGAGTTACATTCTCTTGATGAAATTGTAGATCTGGGATTTCTAATCAGGAAGGATCTGAATTTTCAAGCACATTGTGAGCGTATAGTTAAGCGAGGTACAAGTATGGTTTACAGACTATTGAGGCCTATGTCCACTAGAAATGCAGCAGTATTATTGAGGGCCTTTAAGACTTACGTTAGACCGCTAGTTGAATATGGAACTACAATCTTCAGTCGTCATAAAAGCGGTATTATTGCTAACCTGGAGACGGTTCAAAATAACTTCACAAGAAAATTCATGACTCCGATTCTGGGCTTCCTGTATGATGGGATTCCTCGCAGTGATGTCAGGAATCGCAACCTTGGATTGCGTCCCCTAGCCTTAAGAAGAAGGATGTTCGACCTTATAATGTTCTATAAAATACTCCATGGATGCACAGGACTGCGATCAAATAAGATGTTTGAAATCAGAGCATCAAATACTAGGGGAGGCCCCTTCAAAGTAGTAATTCCTAGGGCGAAAAGCAACGTAAGGCATTACTTTTTCGTAAATCGTGCCGGATCTGAATTCCAAAAACTCAGCAAAAAACAACTTATTCCGCCTAAGTTGAGTTTATTTAAAAGTATGTTGGTGAGAAACCTGTGATCCCATGAATTCATTTTATTCTTCTCAGACTCAGATAGGTCAATTTTGTTGTGTTCGCATTGTGGTTGTTTTCATTTCGTGTTGTTCATGTTCACATGGGTAATCCATGTAATAAATATCAATATCAAAGGTGCGCGCGGATGGTCCTGTAATGGGTGCGCGGCTGGTCCGCTGGCAGGTAAGAGCGGACGGTCCCGCACCCAAGTCCTCCCCAATTCTCATCCCTTACGCGGGCCGTCCTCTGTTGGATGCGCGCGCCGTCCGCTGAAAGTGCCTGAGTACGGTAAACTAAAGGACGAACTAGGTCGCGCGCGCGCTGGTCCCGCCGCGTTCCTTTGAGGTCAAATCTATGCGGTTTCCGTAGTTCAGTCCGGAGACAGTCCGTAGTGGAAGAAGAACGCAGACACATCTGCGTTCTTCTTCCACTACGGACACTACGGTAACCCTATCTTTTCCCCCATTCAAAGGAAGATTTCCGTGGGTGTTGCCTTTGGCCGCGGCGCGAGAAACAATCCAAGAACCATCAAAAAAGGAGAAATTACTTACGAAACCACCATGTGCTGAGCCATTGAATGAAGGCACCTTAAAAGCGCAAACAAAAGCTTGGTTCCAAGTAAATTGTGTTATAAAGTGACCACCTCAGGCTCATCTCTCAGTTCCGGAGGTATGCTCGAAGTACTGCTCACCCAACTAGCTGTATACGCGGCGGCAGAATTCTGCGTTGCGTTTTCCAACACAGATAAACTTGCTGAAAAGAGAAATTTGAGTTCAAATGAGTATTACAAGCTGAACCAACCGTGGAACGTATTGTCGCTGTTATCAGTCTTCATACTAGGTGGAGGACGAGTAGTATTGGGCATACTCGGACGTTGTCGGTCGTAACAATCCTTAATAGAATACAGATTCACTAAAGATGACTTGATTTACGACCATATAAATTCAAATATATGAGAAGTTCAACCAAGACTTTCTATAAAGTTGCAAGCCGGAGCTGTGAAAATCAAGCATTTTATCTCCACAGCAATTCTGGTCGGTTGCAGGATAATTGAACTGCACAGCGTTGGAAGGGACCGTATTCTCGTAGTCACCATAACTCAAACGTAGTTCAAATGGAAGAACTGCTAAGCAGCCGCATGGTGGCCCCGTAGCGACACCATAACTCTGACATGACTTGATACGTTTCATTTGCTTCCAATTGGTTAGGATGGGTGGAGACCGGTAGGACAGTTGTGCACGGAAGGACCAATTATAACAGAATCAAAACGGGTGTGGGTCATGGTGAGGCAAAGCAGGGCGGTTCCTGGGCATGGACCTTTCTTTGCACCGGTCGAGATTCCTGCTTTACGGACTCGATGGTAGACGACGTCGCAACTGCGTTGCACACTCGAGTCACCAACCGACTGCCGTAATAGCTATTCGTAGACATGTCTGGTATTGCTACGTCGTATTCAATGGCTTCACGACAAAAAGAAAACAATCATCGTCATAAATAGCAAGGTCTGCGACCAATCCTGTAAATTGGCCAGCATCACCGACGATCACTGCACCACTTCAGCCCGTACAAAAATGTAAGGCCAGTAATCGATGAGTGTTTGGGGGAAATCACGATTACTGAATATTAGCACCCCAGATTGTACTCGTATGGCTTCGCCGTCCGATGGAAATGAAAATCGTTGTAATCGTTTTCCGTAGAAGGTGGCTCATTGCCAACATCACTCTCAGAAAACTATGGAGGTCCAGTGATGAGATTGAGTTCTTTGGGAACAATTCTTATTGAGTTTTATGTGAACAATTCTTAGTTGACTTCAAAAGCACGTGAGCGTTGAGACGCCGCAGGCCCTGGGGACGGTAAGCGCTCGATGTTGGAAAGTTGTACTCGTTACACAAATATGAGAATTGTGAAGGGAAAAAAAAGATACTGGGTGAATGCTGCTTCTGGCTCTCTCCGACCATATGAGAGCAGCAAAGGCAAGTCACAATCCACAACTTTATGAGGACAGATTTTTGTGGCACTGAGTAAAAATTTTCTAGGCTCTAACTATCATGGAAGAGAAGATTTTTTCGGTCTCCCACCCACGGTAAAGGGGTGGTTGAATTTTTCTAATCATAGCGTAGCAATGTGGAGGAAGCAATAGGTGAGCATGTATATCCAAGCAGCGATGGATTTCCTTACAGCAGTACCGAGCATTATCCGGGAAACGCCGCCGAGATCTATAAGCTGTCCATTTTCCATTTCGTTGGACGCATTTACACAGCGTGAGCATGAACTACCGGCTAAGTTTAACTGTTTTCAGTTCTAAACATGTCACAATGGAGGTATCCCTGGTCCCATCCTCTGCGGGATTTGTAGAATTTTGTGGTTCCTTTCCATTTGCACAAACATAATCTACAGGTTCTGCGCAACGCTGAATTCACACTTGCACATTAGCATTAATTTTGCAGAAATGTGATTTAGGTATAGACTCGCTAGCCTAGCGTTAAAATTGAACTCAATGGTACCGTACTCGGGTGTTCAAGGGCCAAAAACGTGACGCGAAATATCACTGGACCGAGCCAGAGGACCCGTGTGCCACGTTACCTCCGGCTAGGTAAACTCCGAGAAGAAAAAAACCCCGAGCCAGAGCTCGCGGCGCTCTGTCTCGGACCCGTGTGCCACGTTACCTGCGGGCTAGGTAAACTCTAAAGCTTCGTCGCGCTTCGCGGATGACAGTGATTTTCTGCGAAACTGCACAGCTCCTAAACGGTTTGGAGGTTAACTCTTATTATGTTCAATATGAAGAGCTTCTTCATGGTCCGTTTTATGTATGAGTAGCAACACAGATCCTCACATGGTCAAGTCGTTTTCGTTTGTGATAGCGCAGAAAGTCAAAATTTTTATGGTTCGGGCACAATTAGCTTTTGACAGGAAAAAAAAAAACTGCGTGAACGTTCTCTTCCTATTTTGTAAAGACAATATTAAGCCCATGGAATGCCCCATTTGTTTCCCTGACCATTAATTTCTAATTGCTCCTGCTACTTAACGCTTCAGAAGGAATGCAGTAAAAATTTTCGTTAAACTTTGCTGTATTTGGATGATTCACGGCTACGATTGCGAAATCACACTCTTATTCAATGGTTCCCCTACTCTGCTTTAAAGATCCAAGATGTTCCGTTCTGATTGCAAATGTCCTAATTGAAGATTTCCATGTTGTACACATACATATACCATGGGCGTGTCATTGGGCGGGTCAATTTTCGCAGTTGAGCCTGTGGCGGCGGGCAGAGGAGGGGCGAGGCGAGGCGATCAATGGCAGCGTGACCTGTCATCATCAATGACAGCATGACCCGTCATCCCTAGCGCTGCGATGGGGGAGGGTCTGCGCCTTATATAGAGTAAGATTCCAACACTTCGCTGAATTTCGATAGAACAGAAATTTCATTTCCATCAGGTGAAATTAAAGAGGAACTACAAATACTAGTAGCGTCACACAAAAAAAAAATCGATTCTAGCGTTTTGAACCCAAGCCTACTGTGGGTCACTTAAGTTATATAAATACTTATATAAACAGACATGATCTAGTGGAAAGCAGAAAAAACATGTACGGGAGAGTGAAACACGACTTAGTACTCCCTTTTATGCGAGCACAAATGAGAAGTGTGAGTCGGAAATAGTAGCAACCTTGCTAATGCACAAAGCTCTAAGGGTTTATGCACTATGCTTTTTTCCGTTTGGAAGTCAGTTGTGAATTTTATGCAAGTGCATGTACAAGGAGTTCGAATGTGGGCTCAAAAGTAGCAGTTGTACAAACTATTCTTGTGCTTAGGGACCTTATCACGCCTAATGACAAGACTCGCGAGTTCTCCAGAAATTAAGAAATCTTCCGGAAAATATGTACAACTTCACATGGAGCAAAAAAAAAAGAAAATTACAGCAGCTGCAGCGATACCCAGTTCAGCCAAATCAAAAGGACGTCATTTGAGCACGTTAACACCCCTAATTTGAATACCCCCTAGTGCGTTTTCTTATGTCTTCTCGGTACCCCTTATCACTCTCAGTAGTAAATGACGATTCATTAGCAGGAGAGCGAAGATAGAGGGAGGAGGCTGATGCCTGCTCCGGCAGAGGAAGCAGTGTACCAATGGCAACAAAGATTTTGTGTGGGTAAAAGTTCAAACTTTTTCGACCTGAGTACGGCTAGGGTTCTCACGGAAAGCGAAAGAGATTGGATTTTGCAGTGGACGGTGAAGGGTTCGATTCTCACCGGAGCAAATTTTTGCAAAGCTCATGAATCGGGCGGAAATTTAAAATCAAAGAGTGATGGTCCTACACTATCAGAAATGAGCTCCAATGAACAACACAAACTACACAACGGTACATTTGCTGCCGTTTTTTTTTCAAACAATAGCTTTTTGTATTTTTCACTATAATTTGTTCCACGAATGGACACTAGGAGTTCTGCCATCTTGTGCCTTTTTGTTTCTACCATGTGCGTGTTCAAAGGGGACTTGTAAAATTACGGTTTTTCAGAGGTGCCTCCATTTTGATTTCTGCCCGAGAACCTCATGCTAGGGAGTGATTTTCGCTCGATCCTCCTGCTTTCTCCTGTGATATGTCCAAATGGTTAGCGAGGCGAGTGCGCGCCAGCGTCGACAACACACGGGGGGGGGGGGGGTGGCCTTAGCAACATAAAGCTATGGTATCCACTTTCGAACTATCTCGACTTCTGCGATTTCCTTCTACAGAATACTTCTCATATAATTACAATTTTATGCATGCAAGTAGATGCTCTAGTTCCTCTACAGAGCCTGGGTTAGCATGAGATGTATCCATTTCTGAGAAATAGCGATAGCACTTTTCAGAGATAGTTTTGCATGGTATGCTGACATCAAACGTATTCGAAGCCCGTATCCGCTGCTAACGGCTCGGACAAAACCAAAATATTGCCATGAAAATTTAATGGGCACCAGATAATAAGTATGATTGGGTAATCACACGCTACTGCATGATTGTGTATGTAATTAGATGTAATCGCGTGTGAAGAAAGCACTGTCGCCGTCATTTTCAAGACAGGCCTAATCATACCGCAACAGAGCGGCGATATTGTGGCGTAATCATGTACTGTTGGAAGGCCGATTGCGTCCACTGTGTAGGCTGGAACATCAACTGATCAGTGGGAGCCTAACATGAATAAAAAAAGCAACAAAACAAAGCACACCTGAGAAGCTAGATTTGCATAAGACTGTTGATAAAAATCGGCTTCTGCAGCGGCATAAGACAAAGCTGGATATCCACCTGTGAAGGTTGCCTTTTCCACGTAGGTTGCTATCTCTGGATGAGCAAAAGGGAGTGCGTATCCAATCCCCTGAAAATTGCAAATACCACCGATGGAAAAGAGACATTTGGATGCAAATAAGGGACAGCAAATCACCCTCACCTGTGGGTTTTGAGGGACTGAAGCCTGATTCCAAACTCCTATCGTATTGTTGTGATAGCCGGCGTAAGAATGATTCGGATACATAAGTGATGCTAAAAGAAAATTAAAATCCGGTCACAGTCTCTTCTAAAGTGATGAAACAACGCTTAGTAAGGTTTTCGACAGGGTTCGTGAGGAATAACGCCAAGGAGAAAATAAGTCGTTCAATACCAACTCATCACTCACTGAGATTACTCTCCCTGCGTTCCCGTGTGCAGATTCAGAAAGTTTGCGCTAACAGACACAGATAGTTCAACATACAACTTTAGGGAAGATTTCAACAAGCACTGCCTCATTGTCGAGCGCATTGTCGTTAGAAAGCTTCTTCAAGCCTATGCAGATGCAAGAAAAAGGCCAATAGAGAAACTAGTTGGTTTTTAATGCTGAAAATAGTCCAGGAAAAAATTGAGTTGTAAACTCGTATTTATTTATTTATTTATTTATTTGATGCACCCCGAGGGCGCGCTTATGATAATTCAGGACATGATGGTGTTTCACAGCCACTCTAGGGAGCTTCAGGAGTTGTGAAAGTTAATGAGCTAACAAAGGTGTCGTCTGATGACAGCAATTATGTGCAAAGTGTAGCCCGGCCATTCGCCTACTTTCTGAAGTAACGTTAGGAAAACCAGCACATGGGCGGTATATGATCCCTGGCCCATTATCCATACGTAAGAGGCAAATGGCGCTAGGGATAACGCCACTTTCTTCGAGGCATGGTTGTAGTCGGACACGAATATCAGAAGATCTGGCCCGTTGAGGTCCCAATTTTTTTCAGGTTTCTAATAGTCGAAGGATTGCGCTTTCAGGCTTTACAGCTCGTTTTTCTGCAGCTGCTTCCACCGCGATTCAACTCCGTCGATAAAAACATGGAAAAAAGGCCATTTTTATCGACGAAACCTCATCTCCGCAATTCCCGTGCTGAATCTTTCTTCTTGAAGCTGGAGACCTGAAACTTGGGGGTAGAGCACTATTGGGTAGGGTCCATAAAATGACTTTTTACCGGCCTGCAAGACTGGGTAGGACTTTCAGTACGGACGTGCGAAAATTTTAGCCTAAAATTTAGACTCGTTCAGAGGCATGGTTGTAGTCGGACACAAATATCAGAAGATCTGGCCCGTTGAGGTCCCAATTTTTTTCAGGTTTCTAAAAGTCGAAGGTTTGCGCTTTCACGCTGTACAACTCGTTTTTCTGCAGCTGCTTCCACCGCGATTCAACTCCGTCGATAAAAACATGGAAAACATGGAAAAAAGGCCATTTTTATCGACAAAACCTCATCTCCGTAGTTCCCGTGCTGAATCTTTCTTCTTGAAGCTGGAGACCTGAAACTTGGGGGTAAAGCACTATTGGGTAGGGTCCATAAAATGACTTTTTACCGGCCTGCAGGACTGGGTAGGATTTTCAGTACGGACGTGCGAAAATTTTAGCCTATAACCCCCCCCCCCCCCACTTTTCACTATTCAAATCATACTGTTAAAGTCGTTTAATCACGTCAAAACAAATTCTGTGTATGGATAATTCAGTGTCCCACTTCTTCCGTTTCCCCCCCCCCCCATAGGACCCCCGCTCCCTTGATAATTTATGGACACACGCTTGACCCTGTTCGGAATACAACTACAACTTTCTCACCTTTCACACAGGAACTTAATGACAGGACGGGGGGGGGGGGAGGAGACATCTGATCCGACAGTACCTAGGAGTCTACACATCAAAGTCTCTTAAATTCTTCGCGTGTACGTGTTTGAAACTGTCTCCATTCCATTCGGAAGCGAGTAGAAGTCATTTAAGCGATGTTCTTTTTTTCATTTTGGCGGGTCTCTTGCGTTAGGATGTAAAAATTTCGTTGCGTCTGAGGTCAACTGAATGGTGGGATAGGCGTAGGCGGCTGCGTGACAAGAGGTACGCTGCTGGTCTGTGATTGATCGATTAATTTGCGCGTCGCGGCTGCAACAGGGTACGAGCAGTTCTGCGTGGATATGGGCAACTTTTCCGAGCTTGAGTGGGCAGATTAGTGTCATCGGAACCCACAAATTGTGAAGAGGTGGCCACCGATGTCATTTAGTGCGTAGAATTTGAAGAAACACCTCGAACTTGAAAAGCGTATACGTGCGGCGCGGTCGCGTCGCGGCATACGTCTTGACCGCCACCCGGTGTAGGCTAGGCGGAGATTCTCCACTGTTTAAAATCGCCTTGAAAATGACTTTCGTAGACTAGAAGGAACAATAATTCATTAGTTGCATTTAAAACATTTTGCATTTGAACAAGTTCCCATCGATCTTCTTTTTCTTTCGGTCGAAATACTGATGTAGTTTCGCACTTCTTGTATATTATTACAATTTTGGCATGCTGTCTAAACACAGAAGTCGAAGTCGATTGTTTCAGACATACTTGAGGGGCTACTTTGAAGGATTTCGGTGAGTAAGGCCCTGGGTACTGTCGGATCAAGTGTCTCCCCGCCCCCCCCCCTCTTCCCGGACTGTCATTAAGCGTCTGTACTTCTCGCTGCTTTTAATGATGTAAGTGCAAAAGGAATTGGATTGGTGGGGGCTCTATGATTGATCGTAGGCTTCTTCCAGGGCTGGGATTCAAGAAACGTTAATGAGGCAAACCAACGATGTTTAGCATGATTTGTGATCGAGTAAAGCACAAAGGGCTCGGCGTCGATCAATCCCGTTTGTGAGATGCGCCACGTATTCGACTTCATGTGAATGTCGTGAATGCGTTGAAGCGTATGTGCATTATAGTAACTTGCCGGGAACAACCGACGTACCAAGTCAGTGCTTCATCCTCCCAGACTCCTCTGGTACCAATTTACGAACCCCGGGGATGCAGGGCTTGGTTAGCCTTGGGCAAGATCGGACCATAGACCGTGTGCATGCGCGGCGCGTCTCTTGCCACTTCGCCACACGCGCCCTTGTTATGCAGTAGACAATGTTAGTATGTTAGTAGACACCAGAACGTCTCGGTTATGCCTTCATGAATCCTAGCCGTGGTAGCCTGAACCCCAGCCTGAACGTAAGCGTAAGCCTATAAATATATGCCTAAACACCAGCATAAACCAAAGACCCCCACCCCTTCCTCCAACTCCCTTTTCTCCAGGAGAGAGAAGAGGACGAACTTTCGGAACAATCTGAAGATTTTTTTACCTGAAACTCAGAGGCTTATAACGTGCGGTGCACCATGAAATGGGATAGCGCCAGAAAGCTTCCTTTCCTTCTTGGCAATTCAACAAATTCGCACAGACAGTTACCACAAGATCTGCAAACATAATCAAATAATTTCCAGGAATGGATGGGTTCAAACAAGTGATTACGAAGTAGTATAAATAATTGGAGAAAGAGTATGTGCATACCACCAAAAGCAAGAAGAAAAACCGCGAGGAATCCCTTGAAGTTATAGATCCGCGAGTCAGGGAAACCAGCCCGGCATGGATACAGAAAATACGACTACATCAACAACCTTACATAAGGTACAACCCACTCGTGATAAGTTAGATTTGGATGAATTAGTGGTTAGACTCTGTCCTCTATGGTTGAACAGTAAGATTATCCCAAGCAATTTTTTTGCCTTCAGACATTTCCACATTGCTAGCTTTGATGCAGCATGACTGATGTTTTATATAGAAAAAGATGATTCCGAGAGAAGAATCAATAGGAAGACTCGCGATGCGAGAGATGTTTGTGCTCTACGTTCATCTGGACGATAAAATTACTTGCAGCTCAAGCATCAAAGCCTCAGACTTTCATTCGAGACGTTATTCTAGTAGATGGACCGTAGAATCCTCTTCGTATATAACCTCTCCCTCTCCTTGTTTTCACGAGATCATTTCTGATCTTTCGTAACCAATAAGGTGCTAGAGTGAGTTTTAAAGCACGTTTTGAACCATGTTTGGCTGTTTCTTCCCAAGTTCAGAAAGGCAAAACGGCCTGATGCTATGCGTGCGGGTGGTAAGTGCCCGTAGACGTTTACGTGATGCGGATATTACGAGAAGCAACTCTACTCAGACACTCGGACCGGTCGAGCGGCGCACGAATTCGGCCTTCCGGCTGGGCGGGTGCCAAAATTCTTGGGCGTGGCTTAGCACCGGCCGACCGGCCCGCAGTGACAGCGCACCGGTTGAGCGGTCCGCGATGAAGGTGGTGTAACAAAGCGCAAGTTTCAAAATGCTTCGAAATAACAAAGGGTGAATATATCCATGAGGTGCTTGCTCTCTATAGTCTTTTCATTTTTTCTTTTGTTCTTTACAGTCCTTTCAGTTCTTCTTTTGTTACTGAACGTCTTCGTATCATGCTGTCGCGGAATGTTTGATGTAGTTGAAAAGAAATAGTTCTGCTTGCAGGCAGTTGCATGTGTTGGTGCAACGTCGGATCACAACTACGATCGCATCGCAGTTCGACGTTGTGGAGGTAAGTGTTTGATTTCAGAATGTTGCAATATTAATTTGAATAACTCTGACCTCTTGACGTAGTAACGATAACTCGAACGGTGCTCTCGTTATAAACAGATCTTGCAGGCTTGCAGTTAGAAATATATAGAGTGCAGGCTAGCGTAAATTGGAAACCATTCACTTTTGTTTCATAGATGATTTAATGAAGTAGTCGTTTCGGAGCGGCCGCGTTCTGGACTGAGAGGTGTTCCTATGGTATTACGTGCATTCTCAATGTCTTGGTGAGATAAGTTTATTTTCAGAAATTGGTGAAGAGCGAGCGCGACAAGAAGAATTAGAAGAGGAAATCGGGACATTACGTGAAAATCCTCAACGAGGAAGTCAGCGAAATGTCCGGCGATGGTCTTGCATCATGTGAATACGAGAACCGTGCTCATTTTGTTCCATGGGCACTGCTCGGCAATTACCGTCCCAAAACTTCGTAAGAAATTTTTCCTGATGGGTTATTTGAGGTGCTGATCACGAATATTGTAGCTGTTTTATATCGTATCTCCACCTTGACATGGATACGTTAGATGTACGGTATGAGATTGAGGGAGAATGCCATTTTATGAGGAAGACGAAGGTAGATTGTGAAATAATGTTGAAATTCGTGATGAGCATCAAAAGCAACCTCTCTACGCAAGATTTCGGAGGATTTTGTGAGATGCCGTCTCTATAATGTACCTGCCGTATCCCTGTAAAAGTGCGGTTACTGTGCAATATTAATACGTATGTACGACATCAGCAACTCAAACAACCCCCGTAGGCGAAGTTCTAGCGAAGTTTTGGGGCGAGTATTGTATGAGATTCGTATCGAAATGCCAGTGCCGCATGGTAGGTGTAATTACTGCGAGGAGTTAGAAGGAATGCCGATTTCATCAAGAGAATTGCAACGTCATGTGAAGTAATGTAAACGTTCTTAAAGGCAGCACTCACGGAAATTTTCACTTCTGAAATGAGTCGCTTACCATGTAGCCGGCCGCTGGACAATCGCAACAGTAAGTTGAACACCTTGAATGGCCACCTACCTGCGAAGATACTGCCGTGGACACATCCATCGCTCTGGACATTAGGGTTCCATCGCGCCACCTAACGCCGTTGACAGGGTGTGCGCATGTGGTTCAGCGGGGGCGTGTCTATGAAATTCGTACATTTTGCAGGGTTCCGTGACGGGACCCATCACGGAACACTCGTCCGCGCTGTGGACACACATGAAATACCGCCATCATTTTCTGTGTTCTTCGCGTGTTTCACGCAACTTCATCGTTGTCAATGAGTTCATCGTCTCTAAAAACCCCGATATACCGCGAAATCCTACTATATTAAAAGATTTGGTCGCTAATTCCCGAGAACGCGTCTGTTACTGCGCGTCGACTCTTAGCGCATTGTCGATACGCAGTGTTGTGACGAGTCTTTTAAAAAAGGGGCCTCTGGCCTAAATTTCCACATTGTGCGCTTTTTTCGTCCTAGATCTTCATCTTCCTTGTTATAGGGTGGAACTTCCCTAAGGGCCGGCGTAGGTTTTAGGCTACTTCGCACCTGGGATTATCGATTCGTTTATCGATTATATCGATTTTATTGATTTTTCGCTAATTTTGCCCCGGGCGCGGCGAAGACATGTCTACTAGGGCATGTCAATACGCTGAACACGAATATGATAACCGTTTCGTACGGCACTATCGATTTATCGATTTTATTGATTTTTCGCTAATTTTGCCCCGGGCGCGGTGAAGACATGGCTACTGGGGTATGTCAATACGCTGAACACGAATATGACAACCGTTTCGTACGGCACTATCGATTTATCGATTTTATTGATTTTTCGCTAATTTTGCCCCGGGCGCGGCGAAGACATGTCTACTGGGGTATGTCAATACGCTGAACACGAATATGATAACCGTTTCGTACGGCACTATCGATTTATCGATTTTATTGATTTTTCGCTAATTTTGCCCCGGGCGAGGTGAAGACATGGCTACTGGGGTATGTTAATACGCTGAACACGAATATGACAACCGTTTCGTACGGCACTATCGATTTATCGATTTTATTGATTTTTCGCTAATTTTGCCCCGGGCGCGGCGAAGACATGTGCTAGCTGGGGTATGTCAATACGCTGAACACGAATATGACAACCGTTTCGTACGGCACTATCGATTTATCGATTTTTCGCTAATTTTGCCCCGGGCGCGGTGAAGAGATGGCTACTGGGGTATGTTAATACGCTGAACACGAATATGACAACCGTTTCGTACGGCACTATCGATTTATCGAATTTATTGATTTTCCGCTAATTTTGCCCCGGGCGCGGTGAAGACATGGCTACTGGGGTATGTCAATACGCTGAATACGAATATGACAACCGTTTCGTACGGCACTATCGATTTATCGATTTTATTGATTTTCTTGGTATTAATGCTCACAGGTCAATGAAACCGTGTCTTCTGGGATTTCCCGAAACTTTCAGCGTAAATATGGGAAGCATTTTAGAAGAATTTACCAGCCAAACAACTTTACCTTACTTTTGAGGGAACGGGACGGAATGAAGAAGTGTCATTTAGGCTGATCACTAAGTGATGAATATCTCGATAGGTTTCTTTTGACTCAACAAATGTTGGCATCAGATTCAAATAGCCGGGAGAAATAGAGGACCCGAGCAAAGCCGGGTACACCGTCCAGCAATAAATATTCAAAAAATAATGATGAAACTAAACAACTGGATTTAAAGAATCAAACAGATACAGGATTTTTTAAATTCAGCAAGCCATTCTCAGGGGGGAGGGGGCTCCCTGCAAATCCTATTTGGAGCCCATTAATCCTAATAATGTCGATTAACGTTTCAACAAAATCCTAGCACATGGTTTTGTTTTCTGTCATGGTTTTGAAACGAAGTGGTAGCGCTGTTCCCATCGGTTGGGGATTTTCCTTGATTTGGACTGGGCCAGTGGTAAACATGCGCCGGTCTCAGATAAAGAGACACACGGGTCCATTGGTCGGGACTTTCCTGTGGGTTCAGCTAGCTGGGCCAGTGGTAAAGTAGCGCTGGTCCCATCTAAGGTGCACACGGGTGCATTCGTCAGGACTTTCCCTTGGGTTCGACTGTGCATGCCGGTCTCAGGTAAAGAGACACACGGGCCCATTGGTCGGAATCCTGTGGGTTCAGCTAGCTGGGCCAGTGGTAAGTAGCGCTGGTCCCATCTAAGGTGCACACGGGTGCATTCGTCAGGGCTTTGCCTTGGGTTCGACTGGGCTAGTGGTAAAAAGGCGCCGGTCTCAGGTAAAGGGGCACATGGGTCGTTGGTCAGCATTTTCCATTGGGTTTGACTGGGCCAGTGGTAAACATGCGTTGGTGTCAGGTTAAGGGGCACACGAGTCCGTTGCTCAGAATTTTTTTTGGATCGACTGGGCCAGTGGTAAAGTAGCGCTGGTCCTCTCTAAGCTGCGCACGGGTCCGTTGGTCAGGATTTTAACCTTGACTGCGATTGTCAGCAGCAAAATTGCGCCGGGCTCAGATAAAGGGGCACACTTGTCGCGCCAGTCTCAGGTAAAGGGGCACACGGGTCCGTTGGTCAGAATTTTTCCGCCAGTGGTAAACAGTTGCTGGTCTCTGGTAAAGGGGAACATGGGTTGTTGGTCAGCATTTTCCCTTGGGTTCGACTGGGCTAATGGTAAAAAGGCGCCGGTCTCAGGTATGTTGGTCAGAATTTTTCCGCCAGTGGTAAACAGGCGTCGGTCTCAGGAAAAGGACCACACGGGTCTATTGGTCAGGACTTTCCCTTGGGTTCGACTGGGCCAGTGGCAAGGTACATGTTGCTGGTTTCAGTGTAGGTAAAGGGGCACACGGGTCCGTTGGTCAGAACTTTCCCGCCAGTGGTAAAGAGGTTCTGGTCTGTGGTAAAGAGGCACACGGGTCGTTGGTCAGCACTTTGCCTTGGGTTCGACTGGGCTAATGGGAAAAAGGCGTTGGTCTCAGGTAAAGCGGCACAAATGTCCGTTGGTCAGGACTTTCCCTTGAGTTTGACTGGGCCAGTGGTAAATAGGTGCTGGTCTTAGGTAAAGGCGCACACGTGTCCACTGGTCAGAACTTTCCCTTGGGTTCAACTGGGCCAGTGGTAAACAGGCGTTGGTCTCAGGTTAACGGGCGCACGAGTCTGTTGCTCGAAATTTTTTTTGGGATCGACTGGGCCAGTGGTAAAGTAGCGCTGGTCCCCTCTAAGCTGCGCACGGGTCCGTTGGTCAGGATTTTCCCTTGACTGCGATGCCCTCAGCAGCAAAATTGAGTCGGGCTCAGATAAGGGGCACACTTGTCGCGTCAGTCTCAGGTAGAGGGGCACACGGGTCCGTTGGTCAGAATTTTCCCGCCAGTGTTAAACAGGTGCTGGTCTCTGGTAAAGGGGCACACGTGTCGCGCCGGTCTCAGGTAAAGGGGCAAAAGGGTCCGTTTGTCAGGATTTTCCCTTGGGTTCGACTGGGCCAATGATAAACAGGTGCTGGTCTCAGGTTGAGGGGCACACGGGTCCGTTGGTCAGAATTTTTCTTTGGTTTTGACTGGGCCAGTGGTAAAGTAGCGCCGGTCCCCTCTAAGCTGCACACGGGTCCGTTGGTCAGGATTTTCCCTTGACTGCGACGCTGTCAGCAGCAAAGTTGCGCCGGTGTCAGATAAAGGGGCACACTTGTCGCGCCGGTCTCAGGTAAAGCGGCACACGTGTACACATGTCCACTGGTCGGTATTTTCCGTTGGGTTCGACTGGGCCAGTAGTGAAGTGGCGAGGTCTGTTGGTCGGGATTTTCCTTTGAGTTCGGCTGGCTGGCTCAGTGGCAAAGCGGTGTTGTCTTCAGGCAAAAGGGAGACGTGTTCGTTGGTCGTCAAAAAAGAAGGTCGTGGTCGTGAAAAATTTCAATCAGTCAATTTTGGCATTTTGTGACTCCTCGACAAGCTGTTTGCCACTGTTAACTTTGAGTTTCTCAAAATCTAGTTTTATTCAGACAGGTGCTGAGACTGAATGAAGTGCTTAATTAGGTTTGTTTGCAGACAGTCTACTCGAACTCTAATACCAACACTGATAGAATGCGGTGAAACTTTGAGCCAAGGAACTCACGGGACCGCTATCTCGCGCAAAAGCCTAGACAATAATTTGCGCACCCACTCAATGTATCTCGCCAACCCCTGGATTACCTCCCTTCCCAGAAACTGATATAAAAGCCTGGACAATAAATTGCGCACCCACCCAATGTATCTCGCCAATCTCGTGGATTGCCCCTTTCCAGAAGATCAGGCAAAAACCTAGACAATAATTTGCGCACCCACCTCATGTATCCCGCCAACCCTGTGGATTAACTCCCTTTCTAGAAGCTTAGGCAAAAGCTCAGACAATAATTCGCGCACTCATCCCACGTATACCGCCAACACCTTGGATTACCTCCCTCCCCAGAAGCTTAGGCAAAAGCCTAGACAGTAACTTGCGCACCCACTTCATGTGTCCCGCCAACCTCCAACCCCATGGACTACCTCCCGTTCAGATCAGGCAAAAGCCCAGACAATTAATTTGCGCACCCACCCCATGTATCTCGCCAACCCCGTGGACCACCTCCCTTACTAGAAGCTCGGGCAAAAGTCTATAAAATACCTTGCGCACCCACCTCATGTATCCCGCCAACACTGTGATTACCCCCCTTTCCAGAAGCTCAGGCAAAAACCTAGACAATAATTTGCGCACCCACCTCATGTATCCCGCCAACCCTGTGGATTACCTCCTTTTCTAGAAGCTTAGGCGAAAGCCCAGACAATAATTTGCGCACCCACCCCATGTATCTCGCTAACCCTGTGGATTACCTTGCTTTCCAGAAGCTTTGGCAAACACCTAGACAGTAACTTGCGCACTCACTCAATGTATCCCGCCAACCTCGTGGACTACTTCCCTTTCCAGAAACTCAGGCAAGAGCCTAGATAATAATTTACGCACTCATCCCACGTATCCCGCCAACACCTTGGATTACCTCCCTCCCCAGAAGCTTAGGCAAAAGCTTAGACAGTAACTTGCGCACCCACCCCATGTGTCCCGCCAACCGCCAACCCCATGGACTACCTCCCGTTCAGATCAGGCAAAAGCCCAGACAATAGTTTGCGCACCCACTCAATGTATCTCGCCAACCCCTGGATTACCTCCCTTCCCAGAAACTGATATAAAAGTATAGACAATAATTTGCGCACCCACCTCATGTATCCCGTCAACCCTGTGGATTACCTCCTTTTCTAGAAGCTTAGGCAAAAGCCCAGACAATAATTTGCGCACCCACCCCATGTATCCCGCCAACACCGTGGATCACCTCCTCAAGTATCCCACCAATCTCATGGAGCATCTTCGTTTCCTGAGCTTAAGCGAAAAATAACCAATAACTTATGCTCCTACTCATTTATCCCATCAACCCTGTTGATCATCTCCCTTCCCTAGGTCACGTGAATTTCAATAGTCAGCGAATTCAGTTCATTGCTTTGCAATTTCTTAATCACTTTCTTAATCATCACTTGGAACTTTTATGGTTCAGTATAAATGAACCACGTCGTGTCGGTGAATATCGATGAGGAATGACAAAGATGATTGGTGGAAATAGGCGCTCGTGATGCTTATTCTCTCCCCACAATAATGTTTTCTTTCAGTTTTTGTTAAAAACTTTGGAAAAGTATAAAGTTTTCAGAATAAGTTCGGTTTGAATTAGAAGGATGGGATAGTCACATACAGTGGTAATGCTGAGGGTGTGTGTATGATTGGCTTACTGAGTTATTGACTGAGTGATTTGTACAATACAAAATCAGTTGTGTTCTGTATTTCACGCGGTCCTTGGTATGCTCGCTGCTCGCGAAAGACAGAGATGGAAAGAACAAAGCAAATTGATCCACGGATTCTGTCAGTTATCTTCTCTCATTCGCTACGCTACGTGCTCTTTTTGGACTGAATAATGTTATAGCTATACATATACAGTTGTGAAATAGTGTAGCTCGAGTTGAGGACGTGAATCTCACACAACCTGTTGGCGCGCACGAAAAACCACACCAGGCCAATACTTTCACACTTTGGAAATTAGCACAGTAACGTGGCTTACGGGGCCACTAGTCTTCAACACAAAAATTTCCGTGAGTGCTGCCTTTAATAAGCATATGAATTAATCCCACAGTGTCAGAAGATTTCATCAGCTTCTAATTAAACGTGTTTCAGAGAACATCCATTATTGACAGAATTCGAATTCAAACCAACATGAATGAAAGGATAGAGATTTACTTGTTGCACTTAAAGGTACTTATCGTTATAGGGTGCTCACTGTCATATTATTCCTCATGCCGAAGGAGTTAATAAAATTTGTCTACTTTTCCATGTCCTATTTTGTTTTTTTTTTTTGCAATCAATGAGTACATGACGCTTTTAACTATATTTTGAATGCACCAGTGAATGGCGCCTTTATGATGCCGGTCGAGCGGCATCTAGGAACCGGCTGCCGGTTTTCCGACGTGCGCTCCCCCGCCGCTCGGCCGGTCCGAGTGTCTGAGTATGCAGGCCCGACGGGTTCCACGAAAAATAGTAAGGGATATGAAATTTTAGGAGTACTTGTCTCTGTAGGAACTCCGGAAATACCTTTAGCTAGGTCATGTATACAGGGTGCGGCAAAAGTCTTTGAACAAGCATAATCGATCTCCAAAAAATGGGAAAGAAGAAACTGAAAAATCGGTAGTTGTTATAAGTCAGCAGTTTAGCTGTAAACATAAATAGTATTTCTGGTCCTGAAATTTCCTCAACTGGTAGCGACCCAGGCTTGGAAAATGGTACATGCGACATTGGCTCGGCGAGCACATTGAGGAAGTCAAACTGATCTCGGGCCTTCTCTACAGTTCCGTAACAGAGTCCAAATTCCTCTGTGGTGTTGTTGAGGCCTTAGCCCATACAATCTTCAGAACACCACGGAATCTTGCAAGCTAGATGTAGGACCTCGATAGACGCTTACTTATCTCTACTTTTGCAGTAGAGAAGAGTGCTCTCTTTAGAAATTTCATCATTCTATAAATCCCAAACCAGAGCATATAAAAAAGAGCAAATTAGCAAGTCCATCACAAAAAGCAGTGGTGAAATTGCCGTTAAACAAGCGAAAATAGCTATGAAAGCGCGATTTCCGTGTTTGTTGGCAAAAATTTTGACCGCTGCCAAAATCACTGGTAGCAATAAATCTAAACATACCTTACCCATTTTCCAAACTTCCTGGAGATTTTCCTGGGGTCCATACTAGAAGGCTTCGGATTTGGGATCTCTTCGCAGACAGATAGGGAAGTGGTGAGATAAAAACTACCTCCACTACCTGCGCGCCAGAGACCACATCTCACCTGGACTTTCCGAAGTCTGTGTTCCTACGAGAGGAGCGAACCCTAATATCAAAAATGAAAACGTTTATGCGCAAATCTTGGCCGTAAACAAAAAATGACCATTACTTTTTCGAATTTGCTCTTCCTTATGTTTTTAGCGAGCGATTATGCTTGTCCAAAGACTTTTGCCGCACCCTGTAGATAACTTTGCTTTCTTGACCAAATAAATCCAGTGCAACAGTGGTGAATGTAGGCTTCACTTCACTACGGTTCTAGAGTTCGAAACACTCTTCATAATGTGGGAAATTCGCCTACACCGCTATCGATCGATAGCAGCAGTGCCAGTCCTCTGCGCGGGCCTGACTACGGTGGATTGGGTAGCGATGGACCAGCATAGAGAGGCTTCTGATATTATGTTACTCATGAAAAGTCTCATGACTCACTCATAACTTAACCTGTCCTACATGTTCTGACTAGCTTGCATTCTGCTCAGATACTCGGCGCGGCCGGGCGCTTGGCCTGCGAGCGCCCGGCCGCGCCAAGTGTCTGAGTAGGTAGCTACTGTACGTTAGGAGAGCTGACAAGTTAGATCGTTTTAGACGTGCCAGGTAGCAAGTCAGAACGTATAGGACAGGCCAAATTATCGATTCGTGATAGGTGCGCCGGCCCCCCCCCAACTTCATTTTGCCCTTATGGTATTGGTACTACCCATATCCCGCCGAAGGATTCGCAAATGATGAAACCATGACCCATTAGAAAGGTATTGTCTTTGCGCCAGCCTGAGTGCTAGGTTAACGTCGGACTTCCGTACAGTCTGCCTGTCTCGCATGCCAATCGCCCCTCCTCCCCCTCCCCGGCGGTAATTACTCAGACAAACCATCGCTGGTCGCGCGCACCTGTTTGAGGTCTCCGCGAGAAGCGACCCTTGCTTCGCTTCGCGCGGAGCAGAAGGAAATAGTACAGTTTCAAAGACGCAGGTCGGTAAAGTCGCTCGCTTCTGCCGGAGCACAACTTCGCTGGGCGCGGAGCAGACGAGGGACGATTTTCGAAGGACGCAGACGACGAAAGACGCTCGCTGGGCGCGCGCGACAACATCGCTAGGCGCGCGCGAGAACCCATCTTCACCAGCAAGAAATACGAAGCAACATCTGTGGGAGTCCGCCGGTCAGGGCGGCCGGCAGTTCCAGTTTTAGATGGCGTGAAGGCAATATTATTTTTTAACCGCTAGCCTCATCCATTGAAGGGGAGGTCGTGGCGGCCATTTTTGTAAAGGTGGTCATGCACCATCAATACATCTATGTGTTGGACTCTTGTCGCTCAACGTTAAACACCTAGTCACCATCCGGTATTGACCGGTTGTGACATCGTCGCTGGGCGCGCGCGCCGATCTCGCAAGGCGCGCGCTCCAAGTTCGCTGGGCGCGCGCTTCTATCTCGGTCGCTCGGCGCGCGCGACAAACTCGCTGGACGCGCGCCCCAATCTCGCTTCTGCCGGGGCCTTACCTGCGCGTCCAGCGAGATTGTCGCGCGCGCCCAGCGAGGGTTTGTCTGAGTAAGCCTCCGTTAGCTAACATTAAACGCACCAATCTGGCAAATTTCTGTGTCGGAGATTTCGAGGTATATCGGGGTTCTTGGATGCAATGAACTGATCGACAATGATGAAACAGCGTAAAACACGCGGAAAACACAAAAAAAATGAATGCGGTATTTCCTCTTCATCGAAAGCGCAGGCGTGTATTCCGTGATAGGTCCCACCACGAAACCATGCAAATGGTACGAATCCCACACACCACCCGCGCTAGAACACACGCACACACCCGGCCGATGGCGCGGCGCGATGAAGCCATTTTTGTCCATTTCGGCAGATGTGTCCACGGCTGTATCGTCGCAGGTAGACGGCTATTCGCTGTGTTCAACTCAGTATTGTGATAGTCCAGCGGCTGGCTACACGGTGAGCGACTCCCTTCATAAGTGAAAATATCCGTGAGTGCTGCCTTTAACTGGCTAACGTTTTCATCTGCTCAGCAGAGCAAACGACTCCACTGTTCACTCATTCACTAACACGCTCCGGTCCTATCAGGTGTAGTCTTGTTTTGTCGGATCTAACCAGCAACATCTCGGGATCGAACAGCTCTGATAACTGTGCAGGACGAACGCAGACGAAACGACGTAATGGTTCGGGTAGAAACTAGCAGCAACAGTTGCCAGTTGCTGTCATCCTCCCCTCGATTGCTGCTCAATCTGTCGGCCCTTTAGCAGCAATTGCTGAGGGACGGCAGCAATCAAGAGGAGGATGGCAGCAACTGGCAACCGTTGCTGCTAGCATTTCTAACCGAACCATGACGCCGTTAGGGCTGCGTTCGTGCTGCACAGTTATCAGAGAGAGGAAGACACGATCTGACTTGTCGCAACCTGTGCTCTCCCAGTTTTGCTTGCTCAATTGCAGATGTTCTCCACGGATGGAGTACAAAAAACGTGACTTATACAGTCAGTGCCGCGTCTTCTCCTTCGCCGTCTTGTACGATCTCCCTTTTATTCTACATTCGTGCGGTTTCTACTATGTATTTTTCCTCTTTTTTCTCCAGAAAGTTCTTTTTTCTGTTGTAGAGAGAACATCCGCAATGTTCATAAAACGTTTTGGCTTCCGTCTCGTTTTAAAAACAGTAGAAAGCAGAGAAGAAACTGTGAGGGATGCTAGTAAGCTGAAGGGCAGCACTCACGGAAATTCTCACTAGTGAATTAACTCGTTTAACACGCAGTCGGTTGCTAGAGAAGCACGACAGTGAGTAGAACACCAAGAATTGTCGCCTACCTACGTAGTTATTGCCCTTCGTGCTAATGTTAAACGCGGGGGTCCACCTCGTTTTGCATATTGGAGGTATCAGCAGATTCTTGATGTCCTCAGCACGCTGATTCCAGTAGTTCAGAAGTCACAGGATTGACGAAAACCCCGTTTTTAATAGGGTCAAAGTACCCGCTCCTTGGAGCAGGGACGGGGTTCGACCCAAGCTGTGCTGGCTGTCGGCCAACGTCGGGTGAGGGCGTTTTGGTCTGTTCAATCGATAAGATCAGCGGTGATGCACGCCTTTGCTCGTCAACTTGCTCCAGCAAGCTGTTACAAGCCCCGTTCCGAAAAACGGGTTTAGAGGCCACTTTGGGACATTTCGTGTACAGTGCCGGGACCGAGCGCATCGAGGTTTGAGTGGGCCTCTGCCTTTAACGTGGCCTTTTTTTTTTGGCGTCCGCCTGCGCCTGCCAACGCATGCTCGGTTGCCTGCACAAGCGCGCCTGACATCCACATGGTGGGAAAACATGGGGCGAGCAATCAAGCGCATGGAAAACAGTGTGCCGTTTTCGTGGATGTCCACACGTGAAAAATTCCAGTAGATTTCGCAATTTTTCTCGATTCCAGTAGATTCCACTGGAATTTACACGTAAAATAAGCGAAATCTACAGGAAACTGTACCTGTGTCAGGGTCAAGCGTGTGTCGATAAATTATCAAAGGGGGGTCGTACGGGGGGGGGGGGGGGGTGGGGAAAGAGGGGGGTCGTAAGGGGGAGGTCGTGGTCGGGAGGGGGTGCCTTAGTGTGGAATAGGAGGTAGAAAAAAAGGTAGAAAAAACGGAAGAAGTGGGACACTGAATTATCCATACACGGGATTTGTTTTGACGTGATTAAACGACTTTAACAGTATGAGTTGAAGAGTGAAAAGTGGGGGGTTATAGGCTAAAATTTTCGCACGTCCGTACTGAAAGTCCTACCCAGTCCTGCAGGCCAGTAAAAAGTCATTTTATGGACCCTACCCAATAGTGCTTTACCCCGAAGTTTCAGATCTCCAGCTTCAAGAGGAAAGATTCAGCACGGGAATTACGGAGATGAGGTTTCGTCGATAAAAATGGCCTTTTTTCCATGTTTTTATCGACGGAGTTGAATCGCGGTGGAAGCAGCTGCGGAAAAACGAGCTGTACAGCCTGAAAGCGCAAACCTTCGACTATTAGGAACGTCAAAAAAATTGGGACCTCAACGGCCCAGATCTTCTGATATTCGTGTCCGACTACAACCATGCCTTTGAACGAGTCTAAATTTTAGGCTAAAATTTTCGCACGTCCGTACTGAAAGTCCTACCCAGTCCTGCAGGCCAGTAAAAAGTCATTTTATGGATCCTACCCAATAGTGCTTTACCCCGAAGTTTCAGATCTCCAGCTTCAAGAGGAAAGATTCAGCACGGGAATTACGGAGATGAGGTTTCGTCGATAAAAATGGCCTTTTTTCCATGTTTTTATCGACGGAGTTGAATCGCGGTGGAAGCAGCTGCGGAAAAACGAGCTGTACAGCCTGAAAGCGCAAACCTTCGACTATTAGGAACCTGAAAAAAATTGGGACCTCAACGGGCCAGATCTTCTGATATTCGTGTCCGACTACAACCATGCCTCTGAACGAGTCTAAATTTTAGGCTAAAATTTTCGCACGTCCGTACTGACAGTCCTACCCAGTCCTGCAGGCCATAAAAAGTCATTTTATGGACCTACCCAATAGTGCTTTACCCCGAAGTTTCAGATCTCCAGCTTCAAGAGGAAAGATTCAGCACGGGAATTACGGAGATGAGGTTTCGTCGATAAAAATGGCCTTTTTTCCATGTTTTTATCGACGGAGTTGAATCGCGCTGGAAGCAGCTGCGGAAAAACGAGCTGTACAGCCTGAAAGCGAAAACCTTCGACTATTAGGAACCTGAAAAAAATTGGGACCTCAACGGGCCAGATCTTCTGATATTCGTGTCCGACTACAACCATGCCTCTGAACGAGTCAAAATTTTAGGCTGAAATTTTCGCACGTCCGTACTGAAAGTCCACCCAGTCCTCCACCTCCTATAAACAGTTATTTCGTGCTTTACGGTCGATCATCTCGAATCTACTACAAGCGCGTGTCATTTCACGCCATGCAAAAATTCTGGGCTCGGAGGGGATCGAACCCTTGACCATGTCGCTGATGTGTATGGTTGTTTTTCGTAACGAATACGAAGGTATTTCGTTTAGAAACTCTGTACTGACGCTTTCAGACTGAAATTCGCTCACCGCACACGCTTTAACCCTCAGCAAAAATTTGAGCCTCGGTAGGGATCGAACCCTTCACCATGTAGATGATGTATATAGATGTTTTTTCTTGATGTGTTCGAGCCTCATTAGTTACGTTAGCAAAATTGCATAGTTAATGCACGTTTTTTGTCCACCGCGTACATTTCAACGTTTTCCAAAAAACTTCCAAACAACTAGTTAGATACAAAAGAGCCTCTTTCTCCTTCCTATGCTCTGGCTCCACCACACCTGTCGCAGTACGAACACCTGAAATGGGATACAATATCTAAATTCTGTAAGCATAGAAGGAAATTTGTGTGCAAAGGGGGGGGGTCGTATTTTTGGTGGCTCAAAGGGGGGGGGGTCGTATGGAGATCGACGTTTTACCATCATCACGCTTGACCCTGCTCTGTGTAAATTCCAGTAGATCTCCTGTATTTTTCGTTTATTTTTCTGGTAAATTGGTTTTTCACTAATTATTGCCGTTGCTTTTCCACCTGCAGAAATGAGTTGAAAAGCCTCAAAAAATTCACCCATCATAACTACCAAAAAGTTCTGTAAATTTTTATGGTACATATAAATATACCATGCTAAAATGAGAGATATTCATCAGCGGAATCTGCGGAGCACGTCAACTGAATGTACCGCAGAAGTAATCTCGTTTCAGAATTGTACTCAAGGGTGGTCAATAAAACCACCTGCACCCAGAAATGATCTCCGGAGTGCAGCATTTTTGCTCTGGGCCCATGGCGGCGCAGCGCTGTGCGCGCGCCGATTCGGGCTAGAACCTGTCGCATCAGCTGATGTCGCAGCAATTTTCGTGTATTTTTCAGCACAGTTCGTTTATTTCTTCGGGCGGAATTCGGGTAAATTCCAGCGGATTTAGCCTATTTTCCGGAGATTTACGTGTAATTTTTGGGCGAAATCGGGAAATTTTTCGGCGAAAAGCAAGCGAAATCTGCAGGAAAGCGCACGTAATCTACTAGAATTTTTTCACCTTAGTCCTCGCACGTTTCGCCCTATATCATCATTAGATAAATGGGTTTTATGTCCTTTGAAACCCCAGACTATGTGAAACCCCAGACTATGACGAAATCTCAGATATGAAGATCTCCATGAGCGGTTTTCACAGATGTGATACACCAGCTTTTTTTTTGCTTCAACTCAAAAGCAAAAGGAACAATAAAAACGCAGCACCTATAGAAATCTCCGTATTAGCGGTTTCGCCTGCTTTCATGGACGTTGGACTGACGTACAGTGGTGAAGTAATTTGAAACATGCGAGAAATCTAAGGCAGTGGGATGCTCGGGTGTAGGTCGTATGGCGCAATTCTTCGGGTGACACTAAAGACAGGCTGAGTCTGGGGCGCGCTACTACCACCCGATTACGGTCATGCGTCACGGTTTGCATGGATCTGCCTGGCAGAGCAACTCGTCCACCTTTCCTCTACTATCCTACGGTGGAAGAGAGCATACAGAGTCGCAGTTACCTCTCTGTAACGAAGCTCCGAAACTAGGTTTCAGTTCTCTATGTGCTGCATTTTTATATAGAACTGGTAGAGCTTTGACGTAATTAATCTTTACATAGACTAATTTGACGTCAATAGTTCAACTTTATGTACGAGTCATCCGTGGCGCCCCTAATCCAATAACTTCAGGAAGCTACAAGTTCGGGTAATTCAATCATTCGGAAATTTGGAAAGTTTACATTTTAGAAGTATTTGTTCGGACATTTCAGGAAGCTTCTTATTGTAACAGAGAATTCGTTGGGCTTCCGTAAAAACTTCTCTGTTTTAACAGTATATCTACTGGGATATCCAAATAAGCTTGATGTTCGACACGTTCGTTCATCCCTACACCCTAAAAACCACTGGTAAAGCTAGTCCAACGTAATTCTCTACGCTCGAATGATGGTTACATGGACGAGTTGCTCCCTGAGGCAGATCCAGGCAACCGCGACGCGAGACCGTAATCGAGTGGTAGTAGCGCGCCTCAGATTCGGCCTGTGTCTAGTGCCACCCAAAGAATCGCGCCATACGACCGCCCCCCGTACAGTCCTTGTCAATATCGTGGCGGTCGCGGAATCGCGGTGAGACCTACTCGACCCTCTCACTTAAAGCGTGCTCTCTCCGCATCCATCGCTGGGGTCCCACCGCGCTTCTGCAGTCACGGAATCCGTCTATCTTTTCGACAAGGACTGTAACCTGGCGCATCATTCAGCTTTCTCTCATCGACGGGCTGTGGCCATTGTAGCATCATCTCCGTAGGTAGATGGCAATTCCCTGTGTTTTACTCACTATTCTGATTCGTTAGCAACCGAATACACAGCACACGATTTATCTCAGAAGTGAAAATTTCCGTGAATTTTCATGAAAATTCGGTTGCTAGCGAATCCTACTTTTTTCGTTTTTATTTTGGTTCAGTTTTAGGGATCATTTAGGTCTAGGGTTTTAGGGATTTCCCAGACATCGGCGTTTTGAACGACTGAAGAACTTATGTTCAACCTTGAAACTGCGTGACGTGGGCTGAGGATCGAAGGGTTCGAAGGATGTGTATGAAAGAGCGGACGTCCTGGTGAGTGCTACAGATCTCTAGTTTATGTCTTTATATATACAACTCAGTAGAATTAAGTAATCTATTACCCCACATGACTTTTTTTTCACCAAGAACCAAGGATTCTACAACTTAGTGCAGTTACATCACTGGTTAGCTGATAAGATGAAGAGCTAAGAAAATAGTCACTGACCAAGGGAAGATACTCAACAAACTTTCGATGTACCCGTAAAGTTGCAAAGTTCCAATTACCGAAAAGTAGTGATTGACATATTCATTTTGATGGTGGGGGATGTTGTGCTCCTGACTTGAATTTTTACTTCATGCTAAGAAGTGGAGCATTATACCTGGAAAGGGCGGTGATGCTGAACTCTGCGACTGACGTGCCAGATGAACTGGCCAATCGCAAAGCGCCCACTCACCGTTTCTCCAGGTACAGGGCTCTCTACCAAAAAAAAAACATAAGAAGCATGCAACTTGGCTTCACATAATCATAGAAGTTGACTCATCATCGGATCACTTGCCGTAGGAGACTTTCGCCTGGACTTATTTGACGATGTGATCACAGAAAATCGGTAGGGAAAATGTTGATTCTGGCAAGGAAATTGCATTAGAAAGCGAGCTGAGGCTGATAAGGCACTGTTCAGTTTTTTTCTTTCCCAAAGGTCCAGAAATTCTTCTGTGAATCATTAAGAGGTTATACAAGGTGGTGAACACGAATATCGCATTCATTTTGAATCGCAGTCCCATTTAGCCAGCTGACAGCTATATTCTGTTCCAATCGCCACAGTAGTTGAGTAACCATGCGCATAATCGCTGCTTCCTTCCCATTCCTCTCCAACTGCTGCACACTTTCTTGCATTTGTTTTCTCTCTGCTGTATTCCCAACCATCACCCATGGTGAAACGCATTATGCTACCACTGCCACTTTCCTGCCAAAACTTTTTTTTAGATTTCATTCTCCCGTAATGTTACCGTACCCCTACACAACGAGGCTGCGGTAAAAAAGGAGCGTGTCTTCCGTGATCGGTGCATCAAATAAACGAACTCTGGAGGAAAAGCTCCTGTACCAACTGATCCGATTACGAGTCACCTTCTATAACTCTGTCTTGGATGCAATACCGAAGAGCCACACTCCTTTCGCACGATACCCTCCTTATATCTAGATGTTCCCGCTTTTTTTTTTTGAATATTCTAAGGAAAAGTTGCTGTGAAGGAGCATTCTGTTCTTCATATTTTCAGTCAGGGGCTGCGCGTTATGAGAGTACTAAGTCAGAGAAGTTCCGACACTACAATGTCTGACGAGGGTATAACAATTTGCATTGAGATTTATCAGCTCATCTTCACAACATAATGCATAGCAGCATTTCGCACTTCTACAAATGTTTTCTTTGAACCATTCTTGAGTACTCAGAACCCCAAAAACAAGTTGTCGGCCCAGCTTTGCCCAGGAACAACTTGCAAACAAGCTTTTAACCAGCAAATCGTTGTCGACAAGTTTGACGTCATCATGCCATCCAAAACCAAGTTGTCGACAGGCTTCTCCCAAAAACTTGTCGACAAGGAAGAGAGAAAACAAGTTGTCGACCAGCTTTTCCAAAAAGCAACTTGCAAACAAGCTTTTGGCGGGAAAAGTTGTTGACAACCTTTTAGCTGAAAAATCTGTCGACGAGAGAGATAGAGTCATGTTCCCATACCCGCGTAATATACGATGCAACCATTGAGGACACCATGGCAATGGTTGCTATATTGCAGTTCTAGGAACGCGTTTTACTTCCTAATGAAGGACAGTTGTGCAAGCCTCCACATGCACAGGTCCTACCATGGGCAATTTTGTGTAGAGCTGACAGATTGTCAGTGAAGAACGGGTCAAGAACAAGTTCATGCGCTCGACCACCTGTCAGCAAGGAAGAGAAAGAACAAGTTGTCGACAAGCTTTTGGGCGGACATTTTATCGACAAGGAAGTGCAGAACCAAGTTGTCGACAAGTTTTTGGAAAAGCAAATTTCAGATGCGATCAGATACTTGCTCGCCAAATGCTTGTCGACAAGTTGTTTTTGGGGTTTTGAGTAAGCCGGATAAGTGTGAGGTCACATACAGTCGTTGTCACCACGGAACAAACGTCTGCAGCAGCACGACCACGGCGCAGGCCGCCGCACAGCCGCGGCGCAACACCGCCGCGAGGCTGTTGCGGGCGGCGTGGCAGGCGTTTTGCTAGCCTTGGCAGCCGACTGATTTATCGATTACTTCATTTCGACCGGATTTCCGCTGTTTTTGTCCGTTTTTCTTCAGAATTTTTTTAATATTTTCCTTCCTGTCTCGTTGATTTTCATCTATTCCAGGCCAGAAGGAATGAAGAACTATGACAATTTTTACTTTTTGACTTTTTACAGCTCTTTGTGAGATAGTTTGTGTTGTCATTGTTTTCAAAATTTGACATAGCTTCAGAATGCCAGTGTTGGTGATCTCTAGAAATTCTTTCTTTTGCATTCGTCAGGACTCAACATAATCGACATAGCTGCACCAGAAATTTTCTTCTTGGAAGTGTTTTATAGGACCACAAATTCATCTCTCAGTGCTGTGTTCATTCTTATACAGAATGCAATTTTAACGGGTTAGAAGTGAATAAGACAATCGCTTAAACCTTGCTTTCGGTGGGATGAAGTCGAATGAAGGTAAATTGAAATTTCTATGCGTATTTGTGCTTTAGATCAAGACTTCATACCAGCAAACATGCATAAATAAACATAAATGGGTTGCACTATAAAGTGATGTTAGCTCAACATTCTTTCTGGCCTGGAATGGATGAAAAATCAACGAGACAGAAACGAAAATGTGAAAAACCCTAAGAAAAACGAATAAAAACAGCGGGAATCCGGCGGCAACGAAGTAATCGATAAATCAACAGCTGACAAGGCTGGCAAAATGCCCACCACGCCGCCCGCAACAGCCTCGCGGCGGTGTTGCGTCGCGGCATCTGCCGTGGCCGTGCTGGTGCAGACGTTTGTTCCGTGGTGACAACGACAACACGTACTCTCTTCTTCACGAATCATTCCACTTGGCCGTCCGCCAAGATGAGGTGAGTCTCGCCACGTTGTTATGTTTTGACACGCTTCCAGCTACCGATCGTCGATTGATAGCTCCAATTTCCATGATTTGGCGTGTGATAGAATGCGTGCTGTGTAATTAAAGAAAACACACTGAATTGCTCTGATTTTTGGAACCGACAGTAGCATGCGAACACACCACATCACTTTCAGTTATATGCTCAGTTCCAGATTTGAATAAGCTTCTTTCCCCCACTTAGGCATTAGCAAGGAACAACGTCAACACTGTACTGATGTTGGCTGACACAACTGAGCATCCTGATTCACGGTTGACAATTAACACGTCCGCCTTAAAGGCAGTGTCTAACAAGGGAAGGATACTCCCTGGCCGTGAGCTTTCCTGATGACCTATGTACGGTTCAATGCAGTTGGCATCACTGATGTCGAATCCATGCCGCACCATTCCTGCGGGGTCCTGAGTGGAAAGTTATGGCTGTTTTTGTTGGTGCGGGAGCGCACACATATGTGGTCTCGAGTGCAAGAGAGCCAGCTCGGTCCGTGGTATAGTGGTAAGTCTCTTGCTTCACAAGAACAAGGTTGCTGGTTCGGATCCTGCTGCAGGTACTCGTTTTGCATCTACGATTTAGAAGCGGTCCTCCTTCGAGGAGGCTATTTTCAGGCAGTTAGGCTATATTTCCCACTCGCATACCGACAATAGAAGGATTCGGAGTGATTCCAAAGGTTCTTCGTACATCACATCTCACAACAGCAGAAGTTTAATGCATGGTTTACTCTCCGACAATCAAATTTCATCATTTACGATATCCAATCAAATTCGGGATATCGTTTAAATCCGATAAAATGGCGCAAATTGATCGAAATGGGGTGGTTTCCCACAAAGAACAAGTCCCTGATGATGTGGATGACGTGGATTGCTGTGGTTTGGCGGTATAATTCAAAGAGACAGGTTAAAACCTCTCGTGCGAAATTAATTGAACAATGTTGGTAATATCGAATCTGCTGAAGGAATTCGGCTCCTGTGAAATCTCGCAAGCGCCATGCAGGAAAGAGAAGAAGATCATTGAGAATTTTTCGTCAATTTTGCGTGACGCTTCGTTTGACAATCTTGTCATCGATTGTGAAGAGGAAGCCTGCGTTGAGAGTGATGACTGTGATCCACTCTGGACAGCGGATGACGAAGAAAAAACGACAGATGGAGAAAGGGGTTCAATTCGGTTTAGCGATGTTGTCGAACCATATATTAAGTTTCTGCTGTTGTGAGATGTGATGTACGAAGAACCTTTGGAACCCCTCCGAACCCTTGTATTGTCGGTATGCGAGTGGGAAATATAGCCTAACTGCCTGAAAATAGCCTCCTCGAAGGAGGACGGCTTCTAAATCGTAGATGCAAAACGTGCGGCTGCAGCAGGATCCGAACCAGTAACCTTGTACTTGTGAAGCGAGAGACTTACCACTATACCACGGACCGAGCTGGCTCTCTTGCACTCGAGACCACATATGTGTGCGCTCCCGCACCAACAAAAACCGCCATAACTTTCCACTCAGGACCCCGCAGGAATGGTGCGGCATGGATTCGACATCAGTGATGCCAACTGCATTGAACCGTACATAGGTCATCAGGAAAGCTCACAGCCAGGGAGTATCCTTCCCTTGTGAGCTCAGGACCAATTTGGGATATTGGGTATCAGAAGATGCACGGGATGACGCTGATTACAATGGTGTGGGTGTCTCAGCTCATAAGTGCATAAAACCCCGTTCTTGAACCATCTATTTTTGTAGGAGACGGACACCTCGGTGCATCGACATCTCGTACACGAAGTTGTTCCGCGATCGATCAATGTCCCCTCTGCAACATCATGCTGATGATGTTGATGATGATGAAGTTGCGGATGTGTGGTGTGGACGGAGTTGCGTCGCGATCGATCGATATCCTCGCTGCAATTCCATGCCGGCATGCGGCCCTCGCATTTGACCACACACCTGCAACTTCACCCCGGCATGAAGTTGCAGCGGGGGCAGCGATCGATCGCCGCTCAACTTCGCGTACGAGATGTCGATGCGCCGGGGTGCCTGTTTCCTTCAAAAATGGAGGGTTCAAAATGGGGTTTTCTGCACTTTTGAGCTGAGATACCTACACCATTGCAATCAGCGTCGCCCCCTTGCATCTTCTGATATCCCATACCCCAAATTGGGCCTGAGCTTGGACCAGGGCACAGCACCAGGTGGTAATTGACCACCAGGACTTAGTAGCGTCCTGCAGATTCAGGGGGCTTAGCACCAATGTCCAGGGCGTAGCCAACCGCTAACCGTCTACTGAAGTTAGACACAAGCAGGTTTCAGAGAAGCACGTCTGGAGGATGATCAAAATCGTGGCCGAAGATCACTGTCGTTCAACCATTTACTCCATCTCTACCCTGCACTCTGGTGCGCTCCAGTGATAATCAGGTGTTGCTCAACCTGTAGGAGACGTATCATGTTGGAATTTTGAATGCGGATGCGCACTATATTAACAAGTATCCTCCCAAAGTGGCACACTTCGTTTTTGAGAAGGCGTCTTCGTTTTTGAAAAAAAAAACGTCAATAATGGTCAAAAAGTGGTTTTTGATCATTTTTTGACTATTAATGACGGCTTTTTTCAAAAACGAAGACGGTCTCTCAAAAACGAAAGATGCCACTTTGGGAGAGAGTTAATACCACCTAGGCGCATTTTTTGGAGTTGACAGCGTATCGGAACACTTCCTCAAACGAGAGAAATGTCCTGGGAAAGTTCCGAGTTTGAGAGAAAAAACCACGCTCCAATGACAATTTCTTGTATCTGACAGGTCCTATAACAAGTTCCAACAAGTTCTAGATGGATCAAACTGTTCCGTACTGAGATCGGTTTTTCGAGGATTTTAGTTTGAATCTGAGATGATTTTGGCTGCCTTCGCTAAATGTTACGCATATCTTGTTGAAACATCATTCGTAGTCTCACTAACGCTTATTTAAGTCACTTTTTAGTACTATCTGCTTTTCCTGAAAGAACCCTAGTGTGTAGGTACTTAGTAACCCATTTCAGAATCCGACTGGACTTAGTACTCTCCAACTGATACTGACCACCTAGTGCTCTGGCTTGGACACTGCCTTTATGGTTGCGTTGCATAGAACACCTTCGATAATCTGAGACATTTCCTAATCCACAGATGCTTGTTACTGATTCAAGGAGGATTTTGTGGGCTACGCCCCGGACCAAAATTTATTCCAGAAATAGCTACAGGACATTCACCTCGAAGCACACATCGCGTTACGATACGCGCGCGAGCTGATCCATTTTAGTAGATCAAATTCTGAGCTGAAAGGCTACGTGCGAGTGGTTTTTAGCGGTTCGCACATGGCCTTTCAACTGAGAATTTGATCTACTGAAATGGATCAGCTCGCGCGCACATTGCAATGCGATGTTTACTCCAAGATAAATGCCCTGTAAATAAGTGGTCTTTCTCAATTATTAGATGAACTGCCATTGCAACTCGCGAAAGGACAACTGATCAAGTAGAAAGACAAGCTCGATATTACAGTGTTTGCGCGAAAATACTTGGGACAAAAATTGTTTTGAACAGAATCAAGGAAGAATATCTTCAGAGCTAACACACAGTTATGGAGTTTTACACAAGATAAATACAACAACATTGAAACCATAGCCCCCATAACCCGAGATGCATACATGCTTCAGGTGTTTCTTGAGCGTAGTAAAAACTCGAATACCAAGGTTTATATACCGCTTTACTCCCAGCCTCACGTACTTGCTAGCTGACGAATGCGCATCATCGTTTTTTTAACCAAAATCTTCAACGAAAACTACTCAAAAACCTCCCGTTTTCTAGATGAATTTAGCCATACGAGAGAAATGAACTTGATGTTGATAGTTTACTTTAGAGAACCAGAATGGAACGGAATACTATGGAAAAGCTGCAAACCGGAGGTTCCTGTGCGCAAAAGCAGCTGGAGAACAGCTATCGGATACTGTAACAAAATCAAGGGCTCCATGCCTGATTTTCCTTCTAGTCGAATTGCAGGTTCGCGCACCAGTTGCCATGTCTGCAGTTTTTTTTTTCATACAGACCGCGAAAAACTTAAAACTGGCGAATTTCAAGTCAGCGGATCCTCTCCTAGAAGCAGTGTGTCGTCTCGTCTCATGGGTTGTAGATACCAACAGCTCCTCTCACGCTGATTCCAGTGATCCTACTACATTAAAAGATTTGGTCGCTAATCCCCGAGAACACTTCCGTTACTGCGCGTCGACTCTCAGCGCATTGTCGATACGCAGTTTTGTGATGAGTACTTTAAAAAAGGGGCCCGTGGCCTAAATTTCCACATTGTCCGCTTTTTTCGTCCTAGATCTTTATCTTCCTTGTTATAGGGTGACACTCCCTAAGGGCCGGCGTAGGTTTTAGGCTACTTTGCACCTGGGATTATCGATTAGTTTATCGATTACTAGACGGCATACCCGGCTTCGCTCGGGTGTTTTACAACCCCGGCTTTCTCACATTGATGAGAACAATTGCCATTGGTGATAAAATCATTGGAAATACCCATAATTTTGGTGGTGAGCACATTAGCGATGCTCAGGTACAGGACATTCCCCTCCGAGTAAACATCGCGTTGGAGGAACTCGCGCGAGCTGATCCGAGCTGATCCACTCCATAGATCAAAATCTCAATTGAAAGGCTACGTGGGAATGGTTTTTAGCGGTTCGGACGTAGCCTTTCAACTGAGAATTTGATCTGTGGAATGGATCAGCGCGCGCGTGTCTCCAACGCGATGCTTACTCCGGAGTGAAAGACCTGTAACCCTTCCCCTGAAATAATCCCGTAAGCGAAATGTCAGTGTCAGTAAAGTTATTTCGGTGACAAATTCGTGGAAAACAGTTGCCATGTTCGTGCTTAGATGATTAACGTGTTCGATTGATCCAGTAAGCACATTTTGCCAATTTTCAGAAGCAGGAAAAGAACAGAAGACATTTGTGAACCGATATATTCGTGCAAAACAATTGCCGTATTTGTGTTCAACGTATTGAAAAAATCCCAGTAGACACGTCTCAACCGATCCATGAGCGAAAACAGCGAAAAATCAATAAAACCGACAGATCGGTATTTTGTGCAAAACGGTTATCATCAATTTGTGTTCAGCGTACTGGAAAACCACAGTACACATGTCCTTGACTGTCCCCAAACGAAAATGGAAAAGATCGATGAAATCGTTAAATCGGTAATTCGTGCGGGATGTTTGTTGTATTCGTGTTCAGCGTATTGACGAACTCCAGTAGACATCTGTCTACCGCCTCATGGGCAAGAATGGCGAAAAATCAATGAAATCGATAAATCGATAGTTTCGCGCAAAATGGTCGCCATATTCGTGTTCAGCGTACTGAGATACCCCAGTGTACGTGTTCCTATCAACCCCTGAGCAAAAAGGCGAATAATCAATAAGATCAATAAATCGATATTTTCTTGCGAAGCGGTTGCCATATTCGTGTTCAGCGTACTGAGATACCCCAGTGTACGTGTTCCTATCAACCCCTGAGCAAAAAGGCGAAAAATCAATAAAATCAATAAATCGATATTTTCGTGCGAAGCGGTTGCCATATTCGTGTTCAGCGCATTAAGAAACCACAGTAGCATATCTTCATCGACTCCCGGGGAAAAATAGCGAAAAATCAATAAAATCAATAAATCGATATTTTCGTGCGAAGCGGTTGCCATATTCGTGTTCAGCGCATTAAGAAACCACAGTAGCATATCTTCATCGACTCCCGGGGAAAAATAGCGAAAAATCAATAAAATCAATAAATCGATATTTTCGTGCGAAGCGGTTGCCATATTCGTGTTCAGCGCATTAAGAAACCACAGTAGCATATCTTCATCGACTCCCGGGGAAAAATAGCGAAAAATCAATAAAATCAATAAATCGATATTTTCGTGCGAAGCGGTTGCCATATTCGTGTTCAGCGCATTAAGAAACCACAGTAGCATATCTTCATCGACTGCCGGAGAAAAATAGCGAAAAATCAATAAAATCGATAAATCGATATTTTCGTGCAAAGCGGTTGCCATAATCGTGTTCAGCGTGTTGAGATACCCCAGTGTACGTGTCCCCACCAAAACCTGAGCAAAAATAGCGAAAAATCAATAAAATCGATATAATCGATAAATCAATCGATATTTCCTAGAGGAAAGTAGCCTAAAACCTCCGCCGGCCTTTGATGGGTATGTGTGCAAAGTTTGGTCCCGATCGGTTAACCCTCCGCGTTTTCTATAAGGAACATACATACATACATACATACACACACACACACACTCACAGACATTCTACTTTATATATAGAGATATCGATTTTATTGATTTTTCGCTATTTTTGCCCCAGGCGTGGCGAAGACATGTCTACTGGGGTGTGCCAGTACGCTGAACAGGAATATGACAACCGTTTCGTACGGCACTATAGATTTATCGATTTTATCGATTTCTCGCTTATTTTGCCCCGGGCGCGGCGAAGACATGTCTACTGGGGTATGTCAATACGCTGAACAGGAATATGACAACCGTTTCGTACGGCACTATAGATTTATCGATTTTATTGATTTCTCGCTTATTTTGCCCCAGTGACGGTGAAGACATGGGTATGGGTCAATACGCTGAACACGAATATGACAACCGTTTTCTACAGCACTATCGATTTATCGATTTTATTGATTTTTCGCTATTTTTGCCAGGACCCGAGCAAACCCGGGTACACAGTCTAGTAACAAAAATTCAAAAAATAATGGTGAAACCCAGATATAGGATTTTTTTTTAATCCAGCAAGCCATTCTCAGGGGTGAGGGGGCTCCCTGCAAATCCGATTTGGAGCCCAATAATCCTAATAATGTCGATTAACGTTACAACAAAATCCTAGCACATGGTTTTGTTTCCTGACATGGTTTTGAAACGAAGTGGTAGCGCTGTTCCCATCGGTTGGGATTTTTCCTTGATTTTGACTGGGCCAGTGGTAAACATGCGCCAGTCTCAGGTAAAGAGGCACACAGGTCCATTGGTCGGAATTTTCCCGCCAGTGGTAGACAGGTGCTGGTCTCTGGTAAAGGGGCACATGGGTCGTTGGCCAGAATTTTCCCGTCAGTGGTAAACAGGTGCTGGACTATGGTAAAAGGGCACACGGGTCTTTGGTCAGCACTTCCCTTTGGTTCGACTGGGCCAATGGTAAACAGGCGCCGGTCTCAGGTGAAGGGGCACACGTGTCCGTTGGCCAGAATTTTCCCGCCAGTGGTAAATAGGCGCCGGTCTCAGGTAAAGGGGCACACGGGTCCGTTGGTCAGGACGTTGCCTTGGGTTCCATTGGGCCAGTGGTAAACAGTTGCTGGTCTCTGGTAAAGGGGCACATGGGTCTGTTGGTCAGAATTTTCCCGCCAGTGGTAAATAGGGGCTGGACTCTGGTAAAGGGGCACACGGGTCCGTTGGTCAGGACTTTCCCTTGGATTCCACTGGGTCAGTGATAAACAGGTGCTGGTCTCAGGTAAAGGGGCACACGGGTCCGTTGGTCAGAATTTTCCCGCCAGTGGTAAACAGGTGCTGGTCTCTGGTGAAGGGCACATGGGTCGTTGGTCACCACTTTCCCTTGGGTTCGACTGGACCAATGATAAAAAGGCGCCGGCCTCAGGTAAAGGGGCACACGGGTCCGTTGGTCAAGACTTTGCCTTGGGTTCCATTGGGCCAGTGGTAAACAGTTGCTGGTCTCAGGTAAAGGAGCACGGGTCCGTTGGTCAGAATTTTCGCACCAGTGGTAAATAGGCGCCGGTCTCAGGTAAAGGGGCACACGGGTCCGTTGGTCAGGACTTTGCCTTGGGTTCCATTGGGCCAGTGGTAAACAGTTGCTGGTCTCTGGTAAAGGGGCACATGGGTCTGTTGGTCAGAATTTTCCCGCCAGTGGTAAATAGGGGCTGGACTCTGGCGAAGGGCACATGGGTCGTTGGTCACCACTTTCCCTTGGGTTCGACTGGACCAATGATAAAAAGGCGCCGGCCTCAGGTAAAGGGGCACACGGGTCCGTTGGTCAGAATTTTCGCACCAGTGGTAAATAGGCGCCGGTCTCAGGTAAAGGGGCACACGGGTCCGTTGGTCAGGACTTTGCCTTGGGTTCCATTGGGCCAGTGGTAAACTGTTGCTGGTCTCAGGTAAAGGAGCACGGGTCCGTTGGTCAGAATTTTCGCACCAGTGGTAAATAGGCGCCGGTCTCAGGTAAAGGGGCACACAGGTCCGTTGGTCAGGACGTTGCCTTGGGTTCCATTGGGCCAGTGGGAAACAGTTGCTGGTCTCTGGCAAAGGGGCACATGGGTCTGTTGGTCAGAATTTTCCCGCCAGTGGTAAGTAGGGGCTGGACTCTGGTAAAGGGGCACACGGGTCCGTTGGTCAGGACTTTCCCTTGGATTCCACTGGGTCAGTGATAAACAGGTGCTGGTCTCAGGTAAAGGGGCACACGGGTCGTTGCTCAGCTCTTTCCCTTGGGTTCGACTGGGCCAATGGTAAACAGGCGCCGGTCTCAGGTAAAGGGGCGCACGTGTCCGTTGGTCAGAACTTTCCCGCCAGTGGTAAATAGGCGCCGGTCTCAGGTAAAGGGGCACACGTGTCGCGCCGGTGTCAGGTGAAGGGGCACAGTTGTCCACTGCGCGGTATTTTCCCTTGGGTTTGACTGGGCTAGTGGTAAAGTAGGGCTGGTTGTAGGTAAAGGGGCGCACTGGTCCATTGGTCGGAACTTTTCCTTGAGTTCAACTGGGCCAGTAGTGAATTGGCGAGGTCTGTTGGCCGGGATTTTCCCGTGAGTCCGGCTAGCTGGCTCAGTGGTAAAGCGGCGTTGGCTTCAGGCAAAAGGCAACACGTGTTCATTGGTCGTCAACAAAAAGAAGGTCGTGGTCTTCAAAAATTTCAATCAGTCAATTTTGGCATTTTGTGACTCCTCGACAAGCTGTTTGCCACTGTTTAGTTTGAGTTTCTCAAAATCTAAGGATTAGTTCTATTCAGACAGGTGTTGAGACTGAATGAAGTGCTTAATTAGGTTTGTTTGCAGACACTCTACTCGAACTCTAATACCAACACTGATAGAATGCGGTGAAACTTTGAGCCAAGGAACTCACGGGGTTACCATCTCGCGCAAAAGCCCAGACAATAACTTGCGCACCCACCTAATGTGTCTCATCAACCCCGTGGACCACCTCCCTTACTAGAAACTCAAACAAAAGCCCAGACAATAAATTGCGCACCCACCCCATGTATCCCGCCAACCCGTGGACCACCTCCACTACTAGAAACTCAGGCAAAAGTCTACAAAATAAGTTGCGCACCCACCTCATGTATCCCGCCAACCCCGTGGACCACCTCAGAAACTTAGGCAAAAGCCTAGACAATAATTTACGCACCCACCCCATGTATCCCGCCAACCCCGTGGATTGCCTCCCTTCCAAGAAGCTCAGGCAAAAGTCTAGAAAATAACTTGCGCACCCACCTCATGTATCCCGCCGAGCCCGTGGATTACCTCCCTTTCCAGAAACTCAAACAAAAGCCTGGACAATAAATTGCGCACCCACCCAATGTTTCTCGCCAACCCCGTGGACCACCTCCACTACTAGAAACTCAAGCAAAAGTCCGTATCTCGTCAACTCTGTGGACAACCTCCCTTACTAGAAACGCAGACAAAAGTCTAGAAAATAACTTGCGCACCCACCTCATGTATCCCCCCAACCAGTGGATTACATTCCGATGCAGAAGCTCAGGCAAAAGCCTAAGCAATAATTTACGCACCCATCCCATGTATTCCGCCAACACCGTGGATCGCCTCCCCAAGTATCCCACCAATCTCATGAAGCATCTTCGTTTCCTGAGCTTAAGCGAAAAATAACCAATAACTTATGCTCCTACTCATTTATCCCATCAACCCTGTTGATCATCTCCCTTCCCTAGGCCACGTGAATTTGAGTATTGATCACTTTCTTAATCATCACTTAGAACTTTTTTGGTTTAGTATAAATGAGCCACGTCGTGTCGGTGAATATCGGTGAGTAATGACAAAGAAGACTGGTGGAAATAGGCGGTCGTGATGCTTATTCTCTTTCCACAATAATTTGTTTTCAGTTTTTGTTCAAAATTTTGGGAAAGTATAAAGTTTTTGGAAAAAGTTTGGTTTGAACTAGAAGGATGGGATAGTCACATACAGTGGTAATGCTGAGGGTGTGTTTGTATGATTGGCTTACTGAGTTATTGACCGAGTGGTTTGTACAATACAAAAGCAGTTGTGTTCTGTATTTCACGCAGTCCGTGGTATGCTCGCTGCTCGCGAAAGACAGAGATGGAAACAACAAAACAAATTGATTCACGGATTCTGTGAGTTATCTTCTCTCATTCGCTACGCTATGTGCTCTTTTTCGACTGAATAATGTTATATGTAGATATACATATACAGTTGTGAGATAGTGTAGCTCGATTTGAGGGTGTGAATCTCACACAATGGCGCGCACGAAAAACCACACCGGGTCAACACTGTCACACTACGGAAAGTATCACAATAACGTGGCTTACGGGGCCACTAGTGTACAACAAAACGCACAAAAGCCACGAAAACCCCGTTTTCAGAGAGTCCGAAAGTGCGGCTCACGGACCACTTGGGCGGGGCGCTCCGTGACTGTGCTGGCTGCCAGCCACGGCTGCAACGTTGGTCAACACGTTTCGACGTGCCCGATCGATAAGATCAACGGCTTCACGCGTCCACTCGCCTCGACAAACTGTTACAAATTCCGTCCAGAAAAACGTTTTAAAAACCGGGTTTAAAGACGGTTTTGTAGCATTTTATGTACAGTGGACGTCAATGGCGGTGGCCCATCTGCGGCCTCAGGACGCACGCCGCGCAACCGCGCCCCCGCGATGTTTTCTGATGCTGTTATGCTATATCTAGAAGCTTTTCTGCCCGATTTTAAGGATTTTGAGACCAAATCAGGGAGAAAGCGACTAGAAATAGCATTCCGGCAGCAGACGACACCGGTCCTGGCGCGCGCGGCGCGGTTGCGCTATGTTCTTCTCGAGGCCGCAGATGGGCCACCGCCATTGCCGTGCACTGTATACCGCTGGATCCAGCGCATCGAGGAGATTCAAAATCTACTAAAATCTCAAACACAACGAGGTGACGCACTGCCTTTAAATAAGGAAAGATATTATTTCGCAGGCCGTCAACGCAGATTAAGATACATAGGAGTGGGGGGGGGGTGGAGTGGTCATAAGTTATCTGTATATATAAAAGTCAAAGTGTGTGTGTGTGTGTGTGTGTGTGTGTGTGTGTGTGTGTGTGTGTGTGTGTGTGTGTGTGTGTGTGTGTGTGTGTGTGTGTGTGTGTGTGTGTGTGTGTGTGTGTGTGTGTGTGTGTGTGTGTGTGTGTGTGTGTGTGTGTGTGTGTGTGTGTGTGTGTGTGTGTGTGTGTGTGTGTGTGTGTGTGTGTGTGTGTGTGTGTGTGTGTGTGTGTGTGTGTGTGTGTGTGTGTGTGTGTGTGTGTGTGTGTGTGTGTGTGTGTGTGTGTGTGTGTGTGTGTGTGTGTGTGTGTGTGTGTGTGTGTGTGTGTGTGTGTGTGTGTGTGTGTGTGTGTGTGTGTGTGTGTGTGTGTGTGTGTGTGTGTGTGTGTGTGTGTGTGTGTGTGTGTGTGTGTGTGTGTGTGTGTGTGTGTGTGTGTGTGTGTGTGTGTGTGTGTGTGTGTGTGTGTGTGTGTGTGTGTGTGTGTGTGTGTGTGTGTGTGTGTGTGTGTGTGTGTGTGTGTGTATTACTTATAGAAATCGCGGAGCGTGAACCGATTCGGACCAAATTTTGCATGCAGGTCCGTTAGGGACCGGCGGAGGTCATAGGCTACTTTGCGCCTGGGATTATCGATTGATTTATCGATTATATCGATTTTATTGATTTTTCTTTATTTTTGCCCAGGTGTCGCCGGAGACTTGTCTTCTGGGGTTCCTGTATATGTTGAATACGAATATGACAACCATTTTGCAATATTGATTTATAAATTTCACCGACTTTTTCCATTTTCGCTCGGGGACGGACAAAGACATCTCTTCTGGGGTTCCTCAATACGCTGAGTACGAATATATCAACCATTTTGCACGAATTATTGAGTTATTCATTTATTGATTTTTGGCTCTTCCGCCCAATGGAGCGGTGAAGACATCTTTCCTGGGGTTCCTCGATACGTTGAATATGAATATGACAATCACTTTGTACGAATACATCGATCCAATGTCACCGAAACAGCTTTGCTAACTTTTCGCCCACAAGTCGATGGGAAAGGGTCACCAGGGCTTCGCCAACATGCTGATCACCAAATTATGGAGATTTTAATGAATTTGTCGGTGATAGTAATTGGCCTCAGCAGTGTGATGTAGCCAAGGTAGTAAAACACCCGAGCGAAGCCGGGTACGGCGGCTAGTTGTGCATATTTTCTGGCTTAATGCTTTACCAGTCGCATGTTTTCGCTGAGCTATATCTTATGTGATAGTGTTGGCTCAAAACTGTTTTCTGATTGCAAACTCGCCTTAGAAACTTAAGGGATACCAGAAAAGATTTCAGCGCAAACTTTCAGAGCAGATTTTCGTTGCCGCTCAAGATGCACTGATTCAGCCCCGCTATTTCCGGGTATTACAGTGAAAAAAAAAACACTTTCTGACAACAGTTCTAGATGAAGTAAAGCAATGTGTCGTTTTGTTGATTACAATGACGAAGCGATCATGCAAAAACCACAGTAGGCTTTTTTTTTAGCAGAGAAAGAGGCTGTTCCAAAACTTTCTGAGACGAGATGTGGTAGCCTTAGTTCTCCTCTCCAATATTTTTTAAGGGTCTGTTTTTGTAGAAATCCGCAGATAGAGTTGGAAAGCGCACTCCTTACGCTTCAAGAATTACTAGCTGCCCTACCCGGCCTCGCTCGGGTGATACATTACCTGCGGCGATTTTTTTAATGTGGGCGAAAATCAACACCCAGAACCATGTGAACCAATACAAACGAACATTGTTTGTAAATTTAAAAGCATAGATCAAGCATACATGCATATTTTCTTAAATACAGACATCGTGCACACAAATAGAGGAACAAAAAAGGCTATCTTCTTGCCCATAAACATGAATACGATACAAACATTTCTAATTACTTGAATTTTTTTGTTTCTTTTTGTACTTTTTTCTTTTTTCTTCTGTTTTTTCTAAACTTTCCCTTTTTTTGGTTTTTCGATTTTTCTTTTTTTTTGTTGCTTTATTTTTTTTTCATTTTTTTTTTGGTTTTTCAAGTTTTTTTAATTTTTTTTTTGGTTTTAAATGCTCTTTTCTACTTGGAAGTTAGCTACTCCAATACTTACATGCAGTGCAATATAACCGATGTAAAAATAAATACAACACCCTAACACAATGCATTCGGGTAAATAACGGGGGCATAAATATATAACTGCTTCGGTGTTCCGACCCTGAAGCATGCAACGTAAAGTTGACCATGCGAGAAACAGGGGGTTTCCAAGTTGATGCCTGCTACCCGGAGTGACTGCCCTTGAGCTTTGTTTATAGTTATTGCGAATGCAAGTCTCACTGGAAACTGCAGTCGCTTGAAATCAAAGGGCATGTCCGTAGGCATCATTGGAATGCGTGGGATGAAGACATCCTCTCCTTTAGCCTTTCCTGTTAATATTGTAGCCTCGATTACGTTTGGCATGAGGTTTTTAACGCAAAGCCTTGTACCGTTGCATAGTTTCGGTGGGTCCATGTTACGAAGCAGCATTATTGGTGATCCAACCTTCAAAACCAACCTGTGCGGTGGCATGCCTGGCGGTTCCAGAGAGTTCAAGAATTCTGTAGGGTAACACACAGCTTGTTCCCTATCTACAACAGTGTCGATGGACTCGTACGTTCCCGCAGGACCTGGAAGTTGGTTCTGGATCTCGGTGTTGATTTTGTCCACGCCGTCATTCATGGGAGCCAAAATCGCTCTATCGCAAAGCCATTGATGATTCCTGAAGTTGTTTATGTCTGGAAAGACTTTGACTATCAATTCTTCAGGTGATTCCGTCAAGTTACAGAAGTCGGATGGGAAGGAGATCAAGTCAGTGTCTGGATCCACAGGGAAGTCGCCATCGCCAAGGCGCAGTAGTTGTTGAGCAAAGCTCTGCGCACTCTAATCGTCCTGCAGATGAACTCTCATATTTGTGGTCAATGTCATTTTCCGAACATGCCTCCAAAGATATGAAGCTTTGAGGCATGCGTTAAGTTCGTCAGCTGGTGTTGCGCGCGGAATAACAGGCAGGGTTTGGCGAAAGTCGCCTGCAAGAACTAATACAGCTCCACCCATGAGACGATTATTTTCTCTTATATCTTGCAGAGTTCGATCAAGGGCTTCAAGAGCTCTCTTATGTGCCATGGTACACTCATCCCACGCAACAACCTTGCACATTTTGAGTACTTGAGCTTTTCCAGAGCCTTTACTAATATTACAAACTGGATTTTCGGAACGTGCCAGATCCAAAGGTAGCTTCAGTGCTGAATGTGCAGTCCGACCTCCATCTAATAGCGTGGCTGCAGTGCCAGACGAAGCAACTGCTATGGCGATTTCGTTCTGTTTTCGAATTTTGGCGAGCAAAAGATTAACAAGGAATGTCTTTCCTGTCCCTCCTGGTGCATCCAGGAAAAACAGTCCACCACTTCCATTCCTTATCATATCCATGATTGCTTCATAGGCTAACCTCTGGTCAGGCACTAAGAGAGGCTCATTATCTTGGACGAATCTCTCCAACTCTTCAGTATTGTAGTTCCTTTCTCGCAGAACTTCGGTCTGCACTAATTCAGCTCCAGTGCGAGATGGTCCGTGCAGGCCAAGTTCCGAGAGCGTCTTACTGCTGATGGATATACACTTGTCTTCAAGCAGAATAAGAGCCTGATTGAAAATCTCAGCTCAAAAGTTCACTTCGGGATTAGTTCTACGCTGCTCCCTAAGAATATCCTCGCTGAAACTTTCTTTATACTTTTCCCAGAGACTTTGCGGGTTCGACGGAGCACAACTTGTTAATATAATTGCGAATAGACTTCGCAATTGAGAAGGGAAGCAGGTGAGACATACTTCAGCCAATGTGGTGGTCGTTTTCAAGCAGGCCACGTCTTTGACATGCTTCCCTATAAGTAGCGCAGACTTCGCCATCCAGTCTTTAGGTCTGTGAACGAAGTTGGTCCCCGAACTATGTGAAGTAATAGTCTCAGAAAGTAGCATTCGTCGTTGTTCGGGTGAACTGTATAGACCCGTCCTAAGGCGTCACTCGCACGCACATCGCTACCTGGAACAGCAGCACCTTGTTTTCTCTTACAAAACACTTTCCGCGATGCGTTCCAGGTATAATACTTTGGCACCTCTGGATATGAAGGGTTCTGGCGAATGCGTCTTGCTGGCATAACAGGAAAAATGCGGTCAGTGTTGTATTAGGAGGATTTGCCGCTCTTTCCTCAGCGTTATCAGCAGTGAAGTAAACCCGCTGTCCATTTTCCAGATGGACACTGACGTGCACAACAGGTGGATAACGTTCGTGGATTGGAAAAGATAGAATGTGCCACACTCCTTCGTTAGTGCTTGCGTATCTCCCCATCAAATACTGCATGATCTCATCAAGTGCACCGTTTTCATTTTCTAGTCGAAAGACAGCCATATCGCTGCCTTTGTTGACGTATTTGCAGATGTACTTGATGGACTTTACTGAGTTGCAGTATTCAACGTTGATTTTCGACAGCAAAGGACTGTAACCACCCACCTATTATCCACCTCAATTTCTGTCTGCTGATTGTTCATCCTCACTTTCACGATCGCAGTAAATCCTCCTACTTCTGGCCTTCTCCTTCTATATAGGGGGTAGCCATCGTTTCCGGTTTGAGTTTCCCGTATGAACTCCCGCGGATATTTTTTTGTACATTTTCTATCCTTCATACAGGGGGAGTTGGGGTTCAATGGACCGCACGGTCCATGAATCATGTTCTTGCTGATTACTTCGAAAAGTCCAGGATCTTGGTCTGGATTCGGGATCTCGGCGGAAATAATGCTGTCGATTTGAGTCGGATGGATCTTATCCTTAAGCCATATAAGGATGTGGGCGTGAGGGAGACCTCATTTCTGCCACTCGACTGAATATAGCCAACATCGAGTTTCTCCGTAAATATGACTCTTCGTAGTAACATCCATAAACTTCGTGAGTTTTTGTTTAAAAACTCTCGCAATCAAATCGTGGCGATCAGATGGTGCTTGGCCTTCCAGGAGTTCTTCTCTGATTTCAGTCCATTCCGGATTGCACGTAAACGTTATAAATAGGTCTGGACGTCCACAGGTGCGAACATACAGCATTGCATCCTGGACGTATTCGTGCATATGTCGTGGACTACCTGTGAACGTCGCTGGTAATACGACCAATCGTTCAACATCCGTGGAATTGCCATCATTCGCTACAGCATCCCGCAAGTGTATGTAATCATCTACTCGCAGCCTCCTCTGATTGAGGCGGATGTAGAGAAGACGCTCACTCTCTATTTTGGCATACATGTCGACAACGAATTGATGGAAAAGCTGACGGCACTTTAAGAGGTGGTTTGATGACGCGTCTCATATCATAATTCGGCTTGCATAAAAGTCTTTAGCCGAAATTTTTTTGCTGGTTAGACTGCCATTCCTAGGATCAGTTTGTTTAAGGTTGAAGTGGTACCCATCTTCACCTTCCCAAAATATCACTGGATACTGAAGAGCGTCGTATGATCGGTGTGTTTCTGAAATACGTTGCAATGAGTCGATCCGTTTCTGGATGATTATGTCGCGCCTATCGAAATCTTCACCAACCATCACTACTGCAACTTCGTTCACCGTAGGCGCATTGAAACGACGCTCATGCTCACCCGTTGGTCTTTTATCAGCTCGGATGACTACCTTGTATTCGTCTGTTGGCATTCTTTCCAGTGATGTTCCGAACAATTTCACCAAGCTGTTATGCTGGTGGAACATCCTTTGCAAATCTAGGACTATGTTCCTTCTTGTGCCGCCGATATTCTCACATCGTTGGTCAACTTGCTGCTCTTCATCGCTCGTAAAGTAGATCTGTAGGAACCTTGGATTCTCATCGAGAAGGGGAAGAAGAGATCCAATCCTATGATATATCTGCCCCTTTACTTTAAAGGTGGGCATAAAACCGGGTTCCTGGACAGTTGCAGTTGTACCAAAGGACGTCATCTGGAAACAGGAATTGTATTTCCTTATATTCTGCAGAAAATGCTTCGATTCCTTCGTTGTTCCAGACATGTACGAAAGTAGAGGTTCGGGTGGAGGGTTCAGAGGAGGTATTTTAACCTTTCCGTCCGAGCAGCACATTCCAGGAGGCTCACCTCTGAATTTTTTTGCCTGACAGTGCGAACAGACCACATCCATCTTTCCAATTACAACCTTTGGGTGTGCTCGGTAATTGTAGTTAGGATCGTACTGGAACGCCGCTAACCTTAAGTCCGCTCGTCTGAACGTTTGTCTTGAAAGTTGACGTTGCGTGCGTTCGTTCTGGAGCCTATTTTCGCGCTGTTCGGATGTCTCAGAGGCCCTCGACACAGACATCCTTAATCGGTTGTCCTCGAGTCTGGTTTCACGCTGGCCAGGTGTTTCCACCGCCCTCGACTCGGTGGTTCTTTGCCGTTGATCATCGAGCCTGGAGTCCCGCTGTTCGGGAGTTTCAGCGGCTCTGGACTCTGACATTCTTACTCGGTTGTCCTCGAATCTGGCGTTGTGCTGGCTAGGTGTTTCCGCTGCTCTCGATTCGGCGGCTCCCTGCCGTTGTTCTTCGAGCCTGAAGTCGCGCTGTTCGGATGTTTCAGCGGCTCTAGACTCGGACATTCTTAGTCGTTTGTCCTCGAGTCTGGCTTCACGCTGGCCAGATGTTTCCGCTGCTCTCGATTTGGCGGCTCCCTGCCGTTGTTCTTCGAGCCTGAAGTCGCGCTGTTCGGAGGTTTCAGCGGCTCTAGACTCGGTCATTCTTAATCGGTTGTCCTCGAGTCTGGCGTCACGCTGGCCAGGTGTTTCCGCAGCCCTCGACTCGATGGTTCTTTGTCGTTATTCTTCAAGTCTGGAATCGTACGCTTCAGGTGTTTCAGCCGCCCTGAGCTCGGCAATCCGTAGCCGGCTGAGTTCCAGCCTGGAATTGCGCTGCTCGGACGTTTCGGCGGCCCTATACTCGTTATTCCTTAATCGGTTTCCCTCAAGTCGAGCATTCCGTTGTTCCGTTGTTTCCGCAGCTCGCGCTTCTCTCATTCTCTTTGCATTCTGATCCACCCTACTTAGGGAAGCTCGCTTCTTAGGAGGCATTTTGGCTTTGCGGAACCTAGGACTTATTTTCAATTTGAGCGCACGTAGCTGGAGGGTTTGAGCGCAGAAAACGTGCCGGGGCAAGTTTTCACAGAGCGTGAAGTGCTCAGATTCTCGTCCGTATTTATGCACTATCGCGGGACACGCCCCGCCCACTGGGGGTCCCTGCCCGAGAGCCTCGCATATGCCCGCTGGAGAAGTACCTCAAACTTGGGTAATTGGACCGACGCCCCCGCACTCGCTCAAAGCTGCTGTGTCGTATGTCACTCAAAACTCTGAACATGAGTGCGGAATCTTTCGGAATTGATAGAATGAATGGTTTAACGCACGAATTCATGCCATATTTGTGTTTAGCGTATTAGTAGAATACTATGGTAGATATGTCCTCACTTACTCCTAAGCAGAAGTGGAAAAAATCGATAAAATCAGTAAATCGATAGTGTGGATAGAAATGCTTGTCATATTCGTGTTCAGCGTATGAAAGGACCCTAGTAGGCATGTTCTCACTGACCTATGGGCAAAAATTGTGAAAAATCGATACAGTCAATTACCTAATCGATAAAATCAGGTCGTAAGTAGCCTATAACCTCCGCCGGTCCTTGATGGACCTGCAGGCAAAATTTGGTTCGGATCGGACAATCTTCCGCGATTTCTATTCCGAACATACATACAAACACACAAACTTTCACTTTTATACATACAGATTGAACAGTTATGCTCTTGTGGGAGGTCTTGTGGATTTTGCAGATGGAAATGTCATAGCGACCCGCATTTCCCAAAAAAATTTTCTGTTCCGAAACCAATTGCTTCAAAGCAAACGACTCCTGCAAAACCAGGTCATAACTCAAAAAAAAAACTTCAACCCTTTTCTTTATTTGGTAGAGAAAAAAGCAGAATAAAGCATTGGTTAACGTTGGAGAGATAATTGAGCAAACGTTGTACAGTAAGTTTTGCCTCCTCCTCTTCGTGAGACCTTTTGGCCCAGAACATAAGTGAGAACACCGCAACATCTCCTAATTGCTTGTGAACTCTCTCCTAATTTACTCAACTCCTAAACAATCTAACTTCATCTAATCCTCTTATATAAATCATGGTAGGGCAACAAAATTTTCTAGAGCGCATTTATGTCAAATTGACTGAAGAGTGGCGGGATGTTGTTTCTAAAACAGATACTTCAAAAGTTCAATCCTAAGAAAACTTTGGAAATTTGCAAATAGTACGATTGGGGTTGCAGCATAGGTTCCCGCTGTTATTGCAGGGCGAGGGGGGGGGGGGGGTAGTCCAAAGCCTCAATGGAATCAGTAGAGACTATTTCTACATCCTTAATTCGGCTCCTTGGCATAAAGGCAAGACTCGCGACGTTCATCGCTGGACCCACCTACTCAGGAATACTGCAGATCTTTAAACAATGTGCTGGGCAATAGTTTGTTGGAATAGATAGCTGGTTCGATTGAACAACTTTCCTTCCCGTCCCCTATCACTGCTCCATTATTCTGCCAGTGTTCTATTCTTGTCTTTATCACATTGTCGGCAAGTACCAGACTGAACTTGAGCGTGCTAAAATCTAAGATCTGTGCTAAAAATCTTTGAACGAATTAGCAAATGCCAGTTGGAATGCACCAAGTTGAATGCCTACGATGCGACGACAAGAGTAGAACGCTGGTAGAATAATAGAGAACTAATATGGGACGGAAACTTGTTCAACTGGACCTGCAATCTCTTCCAAACTCTTCCCCAACACACTGTTTTAAAAACCGCAGCGTTCGTGAGTGGGTAGCTCTAGTGATGAGCGCTGCCAGCCTTGGCATTTGCCAAGGAGCCGAATTAAATCTGTAGATATAGTCTCTACTATGGAATCAAATGAATTAAATTTTGCAAATGCCTATATACCTTTTAAAAGCGCATGATCTCGCGAAAAGTCAGGGATGGGAAACAGATTTTTCTGTCTCATATCAGAAGTGTAATTGATTATGAAATGAACCCTCTGAAAACGCAGATTTGATAATTTCACTTATATGAATATTACGATGGAGAAGTTGAGGAAATGCCATTTAAAGGCAGTGTCTCACCTCATGTTGGGTGCCGAGATATTCACAGATTCAGGTCCAGCTCGGAGCGCTGATTCCAATGATGTGCTTGATGTCAGAAAACACCTTCAAAAACCCCTACTTTTAAGGCAAAATTGGATACAGGAGCGGACGAGTTTTCTTGCTACGTAGCTAGCGAAAGCGGAGCTGAGAAGCTGAGATTGCACCTTAAAATGAACTTCTCAGCAGCAGCTATTATCAAACAAACAAACGTTTCCGTGTTGAAAAACCATGCCACACCCTCAGCAAGCTCTTACTGCGGCATGAACTCTCTCGTCCACTGGCCGAGAATTTCGAAATTCTCGGCCAAACGTAACTTATGGGGTTTTCGACGTTTGTAGGAAAAACAAAGTACATCGTTGTGCTCAGCGGCTCGCATTCTTTCGACTGACGAACTTTGTCCCTGAGGTGAGACACTGCCTTTAAGTAAAATGAGCACTTGCTACAAACTGAGGACAATTCCTACGCCGTTAATTGCATTTAATTTACCTCCACTTGTTTTGACCTGTAGCAAAGTCCAGACAAGTTACAACAAAAAGATTTTTTTTCAAGAGATAGATGCATTTGACGAAAAAAATCTGAATAAAGCAGCAGCAGAAATCGTGATATGAAATAGACCAAGTTCCTCTACGAAAAAAAAATCCACCTCGTCAGTTAAGTAGTGAAAGGAGTTAACAAGCAATTCCCTAGAGATTCCAGTCTTCGAGAGGAGTCTTCCAGGTGATATTTGAAAGGATCAGTGATTGGGACTGGTTCTAGAAAATCTACTGGACTGGTAATTAAGATGATGATTATTAATCAAACTTTTGGGAGGTTTTAGTATTATAGTGGCGACTTATACACGGAAGCGAACATTAGATTTGGCTCGGTCTAAACAAAAAAGACACACCATTTCTGCTTGTTGGCATGATGCCATATCATGAAGAAAGTTGGCTTTAAAATCGTGAATAGAGAGAGACTTCTCCAGATCAATTTATGACGAAGGATAAAAACATGAATCACCCGTGGACCACCTCCCTTTCCTAAGCTTAGGCAAAAACCTGGGCAATAACTTGCCCACTTAGACAATATCTTGCACACCCTCACAAACGCCTAACCAATTTTGCGAATCCCTTTATTCCCTAGGCTTAGACAACAAGCTACATAATGAAGGGATCCTCAAATTTCTTATTTGACATGTGGAACTGCTACGCTGTAATATCCCATTCTTAAACCAAATGAAACACCTGAAGGAAATTCCAAAATTTTGGCATGTATTCTTATGAATTTGAATAAAAATCGACAATGAAGGAGCATTGATGATTTGTACATCGGAAATTGCGCCACAAGTTGATGTTTGTGGTCTTATCAGATACTTGACAACAGCAGTCGGGAGCGTTTTCACTGAGGCAAAGAAACCGCGCTTTCGGAATTTACCACTATAATATAGAAGCAGTTGCATATTTGAATAACAAATTTTCACAGATGGGCAAAAGCCGTTCATCTGGAAGCATATCTAAGCAGGGTCAGTAAAATCTTGCGCACAGATTTGAGGCTCACAAAAATTCCACACAGGGCCACTAGTCAGTACAAGAAAGGACGAAAGAAGAGACGGAAAACTGAAGTGCAATGAAGAACAAACAGTCGAGATAAAAACTAGGTATAAAAAAAAAGAACCAAACTCCTGAAATCGCTTCGGTAGAATTTAAATGCAAAACCCCCAGTAAAACTTAGATAAAACTTCAAAACCAATTAATACAACCTAATATTTTGAAAGAGTGAAAAAGACAAATGTGTGAAAGTGCGTGTCTCTTCTCTGCACAGTAATACCCTGTCACCCACGTTCATCTGTGCGGGACGAACGGCGAACTCGGACATATGAGGTTTTGGTAAGAAGACCCGATCCAACAGATGAATGTTGACGCAACGGTCATGAGTACGACATGGACGTACATATATCATGCGCGAACAGAGATCATAATTCCAGCCCTCCATGATTCTGTGATTCGTTCTTTCATCTGGAAACTGTTGAATGGCAAACTGATACTGATTGATTTTGTATTCATGTAGGGGTTTTACGTTGGCTTATAAGGGGTTCTATAAAGCAAGATCACAAGATCTTCCACCGATATTTTTCTGCGAACTGGTATTCGGCACAGTTGCGGAATAGTATGCATGCTTGTTGCTGCTCCGACAGTAAAAAGAACGCTTCAGGCTGACTACCGCAGTTCTGTCAGTGGAGAGCTGGAGGCGTGGAGCGTTGATCCCAGGACGGTGCTATCGAGCGCTGCCATTGGCTAGTTCTTCCAACACGCCAATCGGCTAATGCTTAGCCGCACAACCTTTTCCGATAGATCGTTAGTGAGAAATTTCTGCGACACTATTCGCTTCAAATCTTACTGAGAGCTGTTGAGACTGGTTTAACATGTCAATACGTGTGTTACCAAGAAGGTACCTTAGTATGTTACGGAGAAGGTACCTTAGTATGTTACCAAGAAGGTACCGTGCCAGGGCATACAAACTTATGGGCATCAGTGATTGTAGTAATTATAACGTCAGTCAGCCAGGTCGTTTTCGACCAATCATGTACTGGTAGTTCCTACATGGCCATTCCGCAAGCACTGCTGCTGCTAACATCTGCGCTGCATTCGGCGGGGATGTCGTTCACCATTCATTCCACTGTGGCTCGTTGGTACTACAGTCTCGAGGAGGGCGGCGTCTCGACGGAAGACCGATCATGAGATGAAAGCTGGGTTCTCTACGTCAACCATACACTTCAGCGTCACTAGTTTCCTCCCGGAAAAGCTTTGTCAAAAGAGCCAAAAGGAGCTGGACATGAAGATGTTGCACAACAGTTGTAGTGTGTTCCGCCGGGGAAAATAGTGTGAAGATATTGGAGAAAGAAAGAACGTGAGAAATAGCGTCGTAGTTGGACAGGCAGGCCAGAAATGCTGATCATAGCCGCGAATACTCAACTCTCATCGTTTTTTAAACGAACTGTACAACGGTTCACATCCTGAGGGAAGTGACATGTCGTGACCTGTCGTGTCGTGAAACGTCTGCAATCGGAGTCGCAGCGCTCCAGCTCTTCATACCATCAGCTCAACCTCTACTTACAAAGCCGAAAAACGGCCTTGTCACCCATCGAAGCCCATATCATAGGATGTGGTGGTGAAATGTACGATAACATGTTGATGGATACACACATTCAACCAAAAGGAGGTGTATTATGTGATGTTGATTTCTGCAGCGTTATGTTGATGTGGTATTGCCTGGCCAGAAACAGAGCTGTTTAGATGTTTATTTTGCATCAAGCGAAACCGATGCCATTGAATAATACGCTATCGTTGATTTCAGAAAGTAGTGAACGTTAAAGTGCTCTTTTTCGTGCTAACTGTTCCGCCACCCTATTGAAAGTGGGGGGAACGACAATTTTCGAAAGAGAGCGGTCCGCAGTCGCGTTGTAAAGTTATTCATGCTTGCGGCGCGTCAAAGTTTACGCGCCTAGACAAAACTCCACGAAATTTTCGCGCCGACTCAACGCGGTGAAAATGGAAACGCGGTTTGTTCGCGCGGCGGTCGCAACGGCAAAACTAGGAACATTGCTGACCTGCCAGGATTTCTCTTCTACCTCCCTCCTTTGCACTGTGTATCGGCGTGTAAACTTTGACGCGCCGCAAGCGTGAATAACTTTGTGAAACGACACTATAAGAGAAATGAAATGAAAGAAGCTGTTCCTTCTTCTCTGTAAAATATCTTAAAGAACATGGTTCCGTTGTCGTACCGATGGTTCCAATCGCCAGGATGGGAATTGATGATGGATTGGTAGTGAATACATATTTGCTTTTACATCGCAGCTGCCCCTCACCACTGTCCCATCACCGATCCGTTCCAAGTCGTTAAATTTTGGTAAGCCCTTAAAAAGTTATTTATGCTTGCGGCGCAGAGTTTACGCGCCTCTCCAGAACTTCACAAAGTTTTCGCGCCGACCCAAAGCGGCGAAAATGGAAACGCCGTTTGCTCGCGCGGCAGTCGCAACGACAAAATTAGGAATTGCTGACCTGCCAGGATTTCTCTTCTACCTTCCTCCTTTGCACTATCGACGCGTAAGCTTTGACGCGCCGCAAGCATGAATAACTTTTACATAACTTTTCCGCATTGTTCGCACAGCTGACCCCATGCACGCACTAGCACAACGCGTTGTTGCGCCTTGAACCAACCTTTGGACCGGATCTGCCTACTGAGCAGTCAGCAGTGTTTGCTGAACCTTCATGATCCTGGCATGTGTGCATTACAAGGTGCACAAAGTGTATATTATTTGTATACGATTTCATATAATGTGTATAATTACGTATACATCCTGTTTTCGCCGTTTGTTCGAACAGATACTGTGCATCTTGTTTGCATTGCACGCTCGCAAGATGTAGTGTTGTCGAAAATTTTCCTTTGTTCTGTTTCTTAATGTATAATTTTAGAGGAATTGATGACGTTGAGTCGCGTTGTGGTTCCTCTTGCTAGGGCCAGCAACAGAGTACTTCCACGCAGTGCTGTCTTCTCATCAAAACCAGCACCAGAAGTTGCCCATAAACTAAAGGTTATCTTTTCTTCCTTTCCTCAATGTACCTTTTATTGTCTTACCGATTTTTTAAATCATTTTTTTCCACGAATTAATTTTTGTTCCACTTTCAAACTGTCCGGAAAGGATTTGTATTCGTTGTCATGTTGTAGTCTTGTTAGTGAACACAATTAGATAATCCCGATCCCGAAATACCAGTGGCGGACGCAGAAAGCGGGCGGGAGAGGGGGGGGGGGGGGGAGGGGGAAACGTGGGGTCTGCGCCGTTTTGGGGACACACGGAGAATCAAATTAGTAAAAATATTAATTATAATAATATACAATTAACAAAAATTATGTTAAAAATGGTAGTAAAAGTAAACAAAAATAAACCGGTACAAGATTTTTATTTATATTGTAAAGTAATTTCAAAAATTCGGCGACCCATTCTTGAGAGGGGGGCGAGGCGCCCCCCCCCCCTCTGCGTCCGCCACTGCGAAATACCCATCTCCATGTGCATCATTTTTTTTTAAATAAAATTATCCTTGAGAAAGCGCAAACCAGTGAGTGTTCCATGTTTTTTTTTTCTTGAACAAAGTGATTTCATCGATTCAGTAGAGACTATCCGTCCAGGTTGCACGAGATACGTTCCCCAAACACGACCAGAGCTCGCCGCGCACCGCGAGTCCTCTCGCTCTCTACGTCTCCGATTACATACGGGTCCCTGTACTGCCTCGACCCACCACCCCCCTGTCTATGCTCTAGCCCCTCGCTGCCGCCGCAACACAGATGGGGAACGTATCTCATGTAATCATCCGTTCAAGATACTTTTTTTCCCTACCAGTGTGCCGTGGTTGTGGGGTGATGCTGGTGGGGGGGGGGGTCGTAAAAGAACGCATTCACATTTAAGAAAGGCACAGCCTCTCAAATTCTTTGCCTTCGAGGTTTTGAATGATTTCGGGTTTTTGAGGAACGCAGGACGGGTGCGGGTCCCTAGTTACCCATGGCATCTAGCTGCAGGTTTCACTTCTTCGCAAACCGTGCAGGCAGGGAATATTTTAGGCTACATAATAAAAAGTCATTTCCAAGCAAACTCAAATCTTTCATTAATGTCCTGAATACGCATCTGGATGCTAGCTGATGCTCAGTCCGATTTTATTTTATTTTATCTCCCTTCCTATCCAGTAATATTTGTTCGTTCTATTGTTTTATCGGTTATTTACGCATGTTTTATGATGTGTTGCCATTTTAATGGGGACGGTACCCCTTCACATGAGGGTTTACCTCATGTAATAAATATATATTTCATTTCGAAGAGAAAAAAACCTGACTGAAGCAACTAAAAACAACTCAAAATCCCGATATTTTGAAGAATCTCTTCCCTTACTGTTGATTTCTATGGACGACAAATCTCTACAGACATCATTTTATTTCCTGAATAGTGGCCCCGTAAGCCACGTTACTGTGCTAATTTCCAAAGTGTGAAAGTATTGGCCCGGTGTGGGTTTTCGTGCGCGCCAACAGGTTGTGTGAGATTCACGTCCTCAACTCGAGCTACACTATTTCACAACTGTATATGTATAGCTATAACATTATTCAGTCCAAAAAGAGCACGTAGCGTAGCGAATGAGAGAAGATAACTGACAGAATCCGTGGATCAATTTGCTTTGTTCTTTCCATCTCTGTCTTTCGCGAGCAGCGAGCATACCAAGGACCGCGTGAAATACAGAACACAACTGATTTTGTATTGTACAAATCACTCAGTCAATAACTCAGTAAGCCAATCATACACACACCCTCAGCATTACCACTGTATGTGACTATCCCATCCTTCTAATTCAAATCGAACTTATTCTGAAAACTTTATAATTTTCCAAAGTTTTTAACAAAAACTGAAAGAAAACATTATTGTGAGAAGAGAATAAGCATCACGAGCGCCTATTTCCACCAATCATCTTTGTCATTCCTCATCGATATTCACCGACACGACGTGGCTCGTTTGTACTAAACCAAAAAGTTCCAAGTGATGATTAAGAAAGTGATTAAGAAATTACAAAGCAATGAACTTCTGACTATTCAAATTCACGTGACCTAGGGAAGGGAGATGATCAACAGGGTTGATGGGATAAATGAGTAGGAGCATAAGTTATTGGTTATTTTTCGCTTAAGCTCAGGAAACGAAGATGCTCCATGAGATTGATGGGATACTTGAGGAGGTGAACCACGGTGTTGGCGGGATACATGGGATGGGTGCGTAAACAACTGTCTAGGCTTTTGCCTGAGTTTCTGGAACGGGAGGTAATCCACAAGGTAGGCGGGATACATGAGGTGGGTGCGTAAGTTATTTTCTAGACTTTTGCCTGAGATTCTAGTAAGGGAGGTGGTCCATAGGGTCGGCGAGATACATTGGGTGAGTGCGCAAGTTACCGTCTAAGTGTTTGCCAAAGCTTCTGGACAGCGAGGTAATCCACGAGGTTGGCGAGATACATGGGGTGGGTGCGCAAATTATTGTGTGGGCTTTTGCCTAAGCTTCTAGAAAAGGAGGTAATCCACAGGGTTGGCGGGATACATGAGGTGGGTGCGCAAATTATTGTCTATACTTTTATATCAGTTTCTGGGAAGGGAGGTAATCCAGGGGTTGGCGAGATGTGGGTGCGCAAATTATTGTCTGGGCTCTTGCCTGATCTGAACGGGAGGTAGTCCATGGGGTTGGCGGTTGGCGGGACACACGGGGTGGGTGCGCAAGTTACTGTCTAGGCTTTTGCCAAAGCTTCTGGGGAGGGAGGTAATCCAAGGTGTTGGCGGTATACGTGGGATGAGTGCGCAAATTATTGTCTGGGCTTTTGCCTAAGCTTCTAGAAAGGGAGTTAATCTACAGGGTTGGCGGGATACGTGAGGTGGGTGCGCAAATTATTGTCTAGGTTTCTGCTTGAGCTTCTGGAAAGGGGCAATCCACGGGTTGGCGAGATACATTGGGTGGGTGCGCAAATTATTGTCTAGGCTTTTGCGCGAGATAGCGGCTCCGTGAGTTCCTTGGCTCAAAGTGTCACCGCATTCTATCAGTGTTGGTATTAGAGTTCGAGTAGACTGTCTGCAAACAAACCTAATTAAGCACTTCATACAGTCTGAACACCTGTCTGAATAAAACTAGATTTTGAGAAACTCAAACTAAACAGTGGCAAACAGCTTGTCGAGGAGTCACAAAATGCCAGAATTGACTGATTGAAATTTTTCACGACCACGACCTTCTTTTTTGACGACCAACGGACACGTCTCCCTTTTGCCTGAAGCCAACACCGCTTTGCCACTGAGCCAGCCAGCCGAACTCAAGGGAAAATCCCGACCAACAGACCTCGCCACTTCACTACTGGCCCAGTCGAACCCAACGGAAAATACCGACCAGTGGACATGTGTACACGTGTGCCGCTTTACCTGAGACCGGCGCGACAAGTGTGCCCCTTTATCTGACACCGGCGCAACTTTGCTGCTGACAGCGTCGCAGTCAAGGGAAAATCCTGACCAACGGACCCGTGTGCAGCTTAGAGGGGACCAGCGCTACTTTACCACTGGCCCAGTCAAAACCAAAGAAAAATTCTGACCAACGGACCCGTGTGCCCCTCAACCTGAGACCAGCACATGTTTACCACTGGCCCAGTTGAACCCAAGGGAAAGTTCTGACCAGTGGACACGTGTGCGCCTTTACCTAAGACCAGCACCTATTTACCACTGGCCCAGTCAAACTCAAGGGAAAGTCCTGACCAACGGACATTTGTGCCGCTTTACCTGAGACCAACGCCTTTTTCCCATTAGCCCAGTCGAACCCAAGGCAAAGTGCTGACCAACGACCCGTGTGCCTCTTTACCACAGACCAGAACCTCTTTACCACTGGCGGGAAAGTTCTGACCAACGGACCCGTGTGCCCCTTTACCTGAAACCAGCACATGTTTGCCACTGGCCCAGTTGAACCCAAGGGAAAGTCCTGACCAACGGACACGTGTGCATCTTTACCTGAGAGCGGCGCCTGTTTACCACTGGCCCAGTCGAACCCAAGGGAAAGTCCTGACCAATAGACCCGTGTGGTCCTTTTCCTGAGACCGACGCCTGTTTATCATTGGCCCAGTCGAACCCAAGGGAAAATGCTGACCAACAACCCATGTGCCCCTTTACCAGAGACCAGCAACTGTTTACCACAGGCGGAAAAATTCTGACCAACGGACCCGTGTGCCCCTTTACCTGAGAAGGGCACATGTTTACCACTGGCACAGTCGAACCCAAGGAAAAGTCCTGACGAATGCACCCGTGTGCACCTTAGATGGGACCAGCGCTACTTTACCACTGGCTCAGCTAGCTGAACCCACAGGAAAATCCCGACCAATGGACCCGTGTGTCTCTTTACCTGAGACCGGCGCATGTTTACCACTGGCCCAGTCCAAATCAAGGAAAAACCCCTACCGATGGGAGCAGCGCTACCACTTCGTTTCAAAACCATGACAGGAAACAAAACCATGTGCTAGGATTTTGGTGAAACGTAATCGACATTATTAGGATTATTGGGCTCCAAATAGGATTTGCAGGGAGCCTCCTCCCCCCTGAGAATGGCTTGCTGAATCTAAAAAATCTTATATTTGTTTGATTCTTTGGATCCAGTTGTTTAGTTTCATCATTATCTTTTGAATATTTATTACTGGACGGTGTACCCGGCTTTGCTCGGGTCCTCTGTTTCTCCCGGCTATTTGAATCTGATGCCAACATTTGTTGAGCCAAAAGAAACCTATCGAGATATTCATCACTTAGTGATCAGCCTAAATGACACTTCTTCATCCCGTCCCCTTCCCTCAAAAGTAAGGTAATGTTGTTTGGCTGGTAAATTCTTCTAAAATGCTTCCCATATTTACGCTGAAAGTTTCGGAAAATCCCAGAAGACACGGACATCATTGACCTGTGAGCATTAATACCAAAAAATCAATAAAATCGATAAATCGATAGTGCCGTACGAAACGATTGTCATATTCGTGTTCAGTGTATTGACATACCCCAGTAGACATGTCTTCGTCGCGCCCGGGGCAAAATTAGCGAAAAATCAATAAAATCGATAAATCGATAGTGCCGTACGAAACGGTTGTCATATTCGTGTTCAGCGTATTGACATACCCCAGTAGACATGTCTTCGCCGCGCCCGGGGCAAAATTAGCGAAAAATCAATAAAATCGATATAATCGATAGCGCCGTACGAAACGGTTATCATATTCGTGCTCAGCGTATTGACATACCCCAGTAGACATGTCTTCGTCGCGGGCAAAATTAGCGAAAAATCAATAAAATCGATAAATCGATAGTGCCGTACGAAACGGTTGTCATATTCGCGTTCAGCGTATTGACATACCCCAGTAGACATGTCTTCGTCGCGCCCGGGGCAAAATTAGCGAAAAATCAATAAAATCAATATAATCGATAGCGCCGTACGAAACGGTTATCATATTCGTGCTCAGCGTATTGACATACCCCAGTAGACATGTCTTCGTCGCGTCCGGGGCAAAATTAGCGAAAAATCAATAAAATCAATATAATCGATAAACGAATCGATAATCCCAGGTGCGAAGTAGCCTAAAACCTACGCCGGCCCTTAAGGAGGTTCCACCCTATAACAAGGAAGATAAAGATCTAGGACGAAAAAAAGGGCACAATGTGGAAATTTAGGCCAGAGGCCCCTTTTTTAAAAGACTCGTCACAACACTGCGTATCGACAATGCGCTAAGAGTCGACGCGCAGTAACAGAACCGTTTTTGGGAGTTAGCGACCAAATCTTTTAATATAGTAGGATCCTTGATCTCACCAATGCTCATCTAATGGTAAGAACTTAAAGTCCTCTGAGAGTCCAAGACTAGTTCTGGGCGGAAGTATATTTGGTATGACCGGTCCATGCAACAGGTCTCGCTCCGGCTGCACCTAATATCTCGAATAATCGCTCCCCTCTTAGAATCCATACATATGGGTAAAACAGTCCAAAACGTGGGATCGAGGTGTTGTTTTCCATACATTATAGTTGATGTCTTGGAAGTTCATGGGTCCCGCTACGCAGATGTTATGCACGCTTGGGCAGGTTAGCGCGCCTGTGTAAGTTGGCAGATCGTCACGGTGCGAGCCCGTCTATAACTAACAGATGGGTTCGTGATTGATTCGAGTTTCTTTGCAATAGACCCATCATTTTTTTTTTCATTCAACATTTATGACACAGCGATAGTGTTTGTCACTGCTGACACCTTACTCGGAGTCGAGAATTGGCGAGCGTGAGAAAAAAAAAAACTTATTGGAAGTTTTTGGTCCCGCTGCAGTGGAATAGCAGCACCCCTTTTCTAGTTTCACCTAGTTATTCTGCTGCTGTGTATGATTTCTCTCCACAAATCGTGAACATTCCACCGATCGTTACATTTGAACGTCCTTTCTAAACTCATTCATATGCAGTCTAACATCTTAAGCTCGCAAAATTTGCTTCATATTCTATCTCTCTAAGATTTCTGCACATTATAATCTTACGTATACCTACAACTGGTCGTACGCTTATTATTTAAAGGTAACCATAATCCCGGGAGATGGAGTAGGCCCTGAACTCATATACACCGTGCAGGACATTGTGAAGAATACAGGAATTCCGCTAGATTTTGAAGGTACTTAGTGATCATGCTCCCTTGTACTGATGTTATTTTTCGAGAAACTTGAGATCTGTTTAAGAAATCTTCCTATCCGAAGTGCATTATACGCGATCTGCTTCGATTGAAAACGCTGTTAAATCTATCGCCCGGAACAATAATGTTGCCCTGAAAGGTACGACCACTGTTGGTTATGATGTTAGTTGCTGAATTTCATTACATGAGGCGTTTATAATGCTTACTGGCATAGTCTTTTTAAGGTGCGATACAAGAATCTGCTGTTCTTCACACCGAAGGAGAACTCAGTGGATTAAACATGCGTCTTCGCAGAGCTCTCGATTTGTTCGCTAATGTCGTCCACATCAAAGTGACTTTGCCTCTTCTTTTGCTTTTTTAAGCATCGGTCACGCTGTTGCTCATCTGTTCAGCGAGAGTGTGCCGTAAAGGTTACTGACTGGTAAAGGCGCTTAAAGGTAGTGTCCCACCTCATACTCGTGTTTGAGCTATTACCAGATACTGAACCTTTTCGATACGCTGATGACGGCGGCCTACATAAGAAGTCTGAAAGTCGCATCTAAACCCATTTTTTGGGATGGGGTCTGCACCAGTTTGCGGGGACAAATCTACATGCAAAGGCTGGGCGCAGGGTTCCCAACGCCAACGGCGGCGTCGTGAGCGTTGATCACGCATGATGGGGATTGATTGGAGACCAATGTGTTTTCAGGTGACATTGGTGCCGCCCCGCCAAAAAGTTTGTAACGTTGCGCGAAGTACGTGCGTTGTATTTTTGTGATGGAAGGAACGCATCGCACGTACCGCTTCAGCATCACGTCCGCAGTGACGACGTCGTCGTCGGCGTTGGGAGCTGTGCGCCCAGCCATAACCGTGTACGGCGTCATTTATGGTTGTTGCGCGTCAAATTTGACGAGACAATATGCACTGCAGAACGGCAAGTATAAGGGAACTCCTGACAGATAGCGAATGTTCCTGGTTTTGCCGTCGCGACAGCCGCGCCAGGAAACTGTGTTTTCCTTTTCGCCACATCGAGACAACGCGAAAACTCCGTGAAATTTTGGGCCGACGAGTCAAATTTGACGCAACAGCCATAAATGACGCTTATCTTTGTTGATCTCATCGATCGAGCGACTTGTTGACGCGACGTTGCAGCTGTGGCAGACAACCAGCCCAACTAGGGCAGATATCCATACCAACTCCTAGACACATACTTCGACCCTATCAAAGTCGGGCTTTTCGTCACTTTTGTGGTAGTTGGTGTACATTGGTTGGAATCAGTGTGGCAAGGATATCAAAAATCTGTCGATATCACCAACGTGTAGAATGAGGTGGGACACTGCCTTAAAGGGTGCAGTCACGGTAATGTTGGCTTTTGGCATAGATTGTTTCACTCGTAAATGGTTGTGAGTCACAACTGCTCGAAATGATCTGCTTTATGGTTCGGGCACATATTTCTATTGCTATGCATTATTTCTCCTAAATATGTTTCTGTACTGTTTTAATAATGGCATTTCAGTCTTTGGATGGCATCAAAACAAGGCATGGCAAAAAGCTCGATTTCGTTATTGTTCGTGAGCAGACCGAAGGAGAATACTCCAGCCTTGAGCATGAACTTGTACCGGGTATGTTTCCGATCTGTTTCACTCTATACATTTTCAGTTGATTTAGCACTTTCTCAACACTGCAATTATTTTTGTGGGCTTTAAGCGATATTGAGAGCTAGTTTGTTTTGGATTAGTTCTTGTAAATCGTCTGCTTTGGCGAATGAACTGAATTATTTAGCAAATTTCAAAAGCAAAGCAAATTTCTTGCCAAACCTTGTCAACACCACGCAAACAGATTTTTACTCTGGATTTTTCACTCGCAAATCGAGCTTCCTAACCAAATTTCATTTTAATATCACTGAAGAGGCATAGCGACCACCATATGACTACGCGAAAAATTGAATGTTTTCTTTCGATCAATTAGCAATCCTAGATGTGACACTAGTACCGTGCATCGAGTGGCACTGTTTATTGCGACTCACTTTTGGACTTTTCACATGGCACGACGCACTGCGCACAGCTCCTCGAAAGTTTTGAGAGCCGATTTTTGCCATTCTTGCGCTAGAATTTCATTAGTAACGCAGTAGTTTACTCTAGAAGTTATTTGGAACTAGGTGTAATTAACTTGAGCTACAAAGGAATCGGCACTTCGTACATTGAATTTTTCGTTCACCTGGAAGCGGAAGTCATTGTTATTACTTTGTCTCACTAAACCTGCTTGATAAACTGTATTTGTCTAACGATTTCCTAAACATCGTCCCGTTTCTTTGAGTTTCTTTCCCTAGTTTCGTGAAACTAAGTTGTTGCAGGCGTGATAGAATGCCTCAAAATTTCAACGAGAGAGAAATGTGAGCGTATTGCCAAGTTCGCTTTCGATTATGCTACGAAGCATAGGAGAAATAAAGTGAGTGGTCTTACGAACTTTTATTATCTTTGCTATTTCTTTTTTTTTGTAGAGGTTTTCAATCATTGAGTTACACTTTAAACTGGGTTGGTTTTATCTATTTAGTTGTTCGAAAAACGAGCATTATTCGGCTAGTTCTGTCCTAAAATTTCGGGAATTTTTTTTTATTTCTTTTTGATAATTAAGGCTGCCCACACATTGTTTGAGAATTAACTTAATATTGGTAGAATGGTGCCATACTTCAATGAACAATCAGTTATTTGTCAAAGGCTTTTTCAAAAAGAATGCATTGGACAAACAGCTAAGTTCATGAAGAGCAAATCCTCAAGGATCAAGCGTAGGAATGGTGATTGATGGTAACAAAATTTGTAACATATTCAGTATAATACCTCAGTAGACGACAGAAACGTAATGACGAATTTGCTGACGAATCCACATTTGCCAGCTTCTATCCCTGTAGCAACGGATGTGATCGTCCTTTTGTCGGCCACTCCATCTCAGAAAGCTAGGTCTGTGCCATGCCAACACAAACACATTGGTTCACACATGGATTTATCCCAATAACTTGAAAAGACAATAAGGCCGTGAGATCGCGAATTATAATGTGGCGTAAAAGGTGAGTGTAGGAGCCGGAGAACGGGGTGGCTCGGAGAAGTGCGTCTCGAGTTCGGCTAGCAGCTCCATCGGGTCATGGCGATGGTTGCGGCTTCGCGTTGTCCTATCACATCGAGCCATCTGGAAACAAAGAGCGAAAGCGTGCAGCGAGAATAAACACTAGTGAACTAGATGTATGGCAAGAATTTAAGGTATACATAAGGCTGTAAAATCTAGCGGATATCCTTTTGATGTCCCTTATTCCATAACGCTGTCTTTGTAGCTTCTCATGCGGTACTGGTAACAAACGGCTTCATGGGACATGTTTTCGACTTCATTTACAACGACAGGGGTGTATGACAGGAAGAACGATAGCTGGCAATAATTGGCTGCTATGAACCCATTTGTCAATATCCCATGCAATTTTAGCCCCGCCCCGGATAGCTTGAGAGATTCACAGGCGCAAACAGTTGCGTATGTGTTAATTATCTCCCCCTTCTGAAGATGGTTATGACCTACTTGTACAAAATTTGTTAATGCCAAAGCAAATGAAGCTCAATTTTCATCGAAACGTGACACATTATCACTAAGGGTTATTGCGTTGTTATTCTACAACCCAAAAATCCATATTCAGTCTAGCCCTGAACCGAATAAAGCCTTCGGTCCTCTGTACAAGGTAAGTAGCATCAGGGGTGTGCGGAATTTTCCGTTTTCCCTTTTACGCTTTCCGTTTTCCGTCCATTTTTGGCCTTCCGTTTTACGTTTTACGTTTTACGGGTTTTTGGCCTGGAAAACGGAAAATCCCGGAAAATCATGGAGAGAGGGATCGTTGCCTTCGGCGTACTTCCCTATCCTGAGCAGGGTTCTCGTGTTTCGGTGCGCAGTGTACATGAGTTCACAACAATGGCGCAAAAATTGACGTCTAAACGCCACGAAGTTCGAACTATTTTGTTTCTTTTTTAGTCTCAGCTGCAGAATAAATGTCCCGTCGTGGTTTTTCTGGTCTTCATCGTAGTTCCAAATATGCCATACAAGTGCCCTGCTCTCTTTAAACTTCTCAAAAAAGAAAAAAAGGTACCACAGAAGTGAGGAGTGGACTCATACAAAATTTCCATGAAACTGTGACCTGTTATGGTGAGAGCATCAAGCATTCTCGCGAAGCAACGCATGATGATGCTTTCTTTCAACTTGACAAAAGCATAAGGTTACACCGTAATTGTCACTGCTTTAATTTGAAGGTGATCTCCAGCTCTACGCTGGCGCCGCTGGCGCCTGATGTCTTGCGCAATGTTTGGCCTGCTTGTGTTTCCCGTTCCCCACACACAGTTCTTACAGTTCTTATCCTCCTCCCTCCATCGCTGACTCGTCCCAACAGGATCCGTTGTGGATAAAGTGATCCTTCTCGGATCCCAAAGCGTATTAATTACCATAGTTACCTTTTTGTCTGAATTTTTGCAGAATAACTTTTCAAACTTTACGCTTCTCGTATACTTAAACATTCAATGATAAAGATGCTTGTCGATTATATAATTCTGATAATCTCTCCTAAGTAGGTGAAGGATAAATATTCCTCGATTTACCGATATTCTAGGCCTTCGAAGTACGTACCATCAGTGGGTTTGAGGTTACTTAATTACTTGAAAGAGTCACCACTTATGCTCATCAAGAAGATACCTAGAAAATCCAATGCTAAAGAAGACTTTTGATCACAAACCTACGCTTGGGCAAAATTTCCCGTTTTCCGTTTTACGCTTTCCGTTTCCCGCCCATTTTTGGCCTTCCGTTTTCCGTTTTACGTTTTACGGGATTTAAAATTTTACTTCCGCACACCCCTGGGTAGCATGCGTACCGTACGAGATGGGCGTGGCAATCTTTGCATGGGGTGCGCAGTGCAGCTGGCGGCTGTCACGACCTATCGTTCATCATGCCACCCCAACGACAGCGCAGGCACCACACATATATGGGTCACCGTTGCGCCACAAAAGCTTCCACGCGTAGCAATGTGCCCTCAGGCACTCGTTTTCACATAAAAGCTTCTCCTTTACCCTCCCCAGCAGGGATTTCCATGTATACGCTACTAGGAAAAGAAAACGGAAATACAAAATGTTCAGCGTTGTGCTCTTGGATGGAAACATACTCCCAAAAAACGAAAGTTTGGTTGAAAATGCACACAACCCTGGGGTAGAAAATGAACGAATTTCTGTGATCGTTAAGAAATATTATAGCAGTGACGATCAGTGCAAGCATAGATTCCTCTGCACATGGGCTCTGTCCAATCGCGAAGTGGCGTCCTTCTGCCCAAACTTCAAGACTATGAAGTACTATTTGGATCAATTTCAGGTGACGGCTGTACATAAAGCGAACATCATGAAGCTTGGAGATGGGCTTTTCCTGAAAACCTGTCAGGAGGTCGGTCTTAAATCTTTCGCACATTGTTCTCATGTATCATCTCATAATGCAGATCATTTTCAGGTCGCCTCACAATATCCGAAGATTGAGTTTGATTCAATGATTATTGATAACACCTGCATGCAGCTGGTGTCCAAACCAGAGCAGTTCGATGTCATGGTCATGCCAAATTTGTATGGGAATATTATCGATAATCTCGCAGCAGGGTTTGTTAGCGTATACTTCGTATTCTTGCACCTTCTTCACGCATTCGACCCTTTCAAGTGCTTCGGTCTAGGTCTGCATGCAGGAAACTTTTGAATTTCAATACCGTGAACTTCATTGCACGAAATTTTCATATGTATCATTGCGCATACAATGCTGCATCCATTACATAATCAGTAATCGTTTGAGATCCTCGAGAAATTGATGCTCTGAAATCGTCTTGGAACTTAGTAATTCACAGTCTTATCTATACCGACGAAGAAGTTGCTGTAGCAGCGTAAGCTCCCAAATACACGGAATTGGAAATTCTTCATATATCACAAGTGAAACTTTCTGCTTGAGAAGTTGCCGTTGCAAATCTTTAGAAAATATTTCTTAGCGTCGATTTGGGGTTCTGATCAGACTGGTTGTTTTTAAGCTGACACCAGATTATCAGATCATTGAGAAATTTGAGGGTCTAAAAACAAAACGAAAGCTCGACAGTGCGAACCTCCCGGTTGCTAAATTCGCGCTCAGCATAATCGAGTTTCCGAGACTAGGCTGAAATTTTTAAGCAAATATTTTGCGGTCGTTGCCTTCCAACACATGCCTCCCGTTTGAAGTTCCAGTTTTTTTAAATATGTAAACTCGTTTCAGTCTCGTCGGAGGTGCTGGCATTGTTACTGGTCAATCGGTAGGAAGTGATTACGTTATTTTTGAACCTGGGAGTCGGCATTCATTTCAGGAGGCCTTGGGAAGGTACTAATACATTCTATGTTGAATCTCTTCACTACTTTAGTTAATTCTCTGCACTTTAGATCAATCGCCAACCCTACGGCTATGATTTTGTGCGCAGCCAACATGCTGAACCACCTTCATCTGCACGAGTATGGCGATGCATTGCGAGCAGCTGTTGAGAAAGTCGTTAAAGATGGAAAGGTCCGCACACGAGATATGGGCGGGTGCGTTTCTTTTTTTCCTTTTCGATTCTAGTTATATTTTGATATGGGTAATGGGTTTTTTCCTACGCGATTTTATCTTGATTGGGAGGCGAGATGGCCTAGTGGTCTAAGGCGCTGCTTCAGAGCACCATGTTTCCACGGGGTTCCAAGTTCGAATCCCGCCGCCGCCGCCTCCCGTATTCGAGCGACAGGTCGTCGTGACAGGCCGGCTCAGGAAGACTCCACGTCGCACCCCTATGATCAATGACAACAAATGGTTCTAAGATAAAAGCTACGGCGTCCACGGGAATCGACGCGCACTTTCGGAGCCCGGTTAGTGTGAAAAATATGCGAGGGTCCTCGATGTTTCTCGAACGGTGGCATGGGGGGCGGGGGCAAGAATGCGAATCGTTAAGGATCACAACGTAGCCAAGACGCGCATTGCGACTTTGAACGTCGGCACGTTGACAGGCCGTTCATGTGAAGTGGCAGAAGCACTAGAGCGTCGTCGAATTGACTTGTGCGCAGAGCAAGAAACGAGATGGTCTGGTAGCAAGTCAAAGGAGATAGGTCACGGCTTCAAAGTAGTCTACAACGGCAGTCCGAAGGCCAGGAACGGTGTGGGTATAGTCGTCTCTCAACGCTTCCGTGACTCGAAGCCGAGGTGCAGCGTTTCGATGACCGCCTCATGAAGGTCGTCATCATCACCGCAAATCAACGCCTTCACTTCTTTTCGGCGTACGCACCACAGACAGGCTGTTGTGACCAGGTCAAAGATGAATTCTGGATGCTGCCTGACGAGAAGACCGCGAAAGTACCACAAAAAGACACAATCGTCGTCGCAGGAGATCCAAATGGCCACGTAGGAGTGGCAAAGGACGGTTACAGATGCCATGGAGGCTTTGGCTACGGGACACGGAATGAAGATGGTGAGCGCATCCTAGAATATGCTGACTCTCACAACCTCGTCATAATCAACACAAAGTTCCGAAAGCGTCCTTCTCACCTCGTCTCCTTCTACAGTTGCAACATGAAGACCCAGATCGACTTCGTTCTCGTACGACATCGCGATCAAAAGCTAATTACCGATGCAAAGGTTGTACCCTACGAGACAGTGGCCACGCAACATCGTCCGCTTATCTGCAGCATGAAAATCATGCCGCCAAGGAGGATGCTTGACGAACGATGCGGACCGGCACGAATCAAGTGGTGGCGGTTGAAGGAGAAGGAAGCCACAGTAACTTCGGCCATCAAGTTGCCACCGGTCACAACCGTCGACGAGACCTGGAGGAACGCAACCCGAGACATTGTAGAAGTGGCACGTTCAGAACTTGGCACGACTAAACCAGGTCGCCGGAGAATTGACAGACTGGCGTGGCTATGGACGGATGAAGTAAAAGTGAACGTGCGCGAAAAGAAACGTCTCTACCACGTATTCCTCAGTAACAAGGCGGAGGATAACTGGCAGAAGTATCTAGATACGAAGAAATCAACAAAGAAGGCTGTGGCTGCCACGAAGGCTGAGCACTACGACAATGTTAGCAAGAAGCTAGATGAGAAAGATGGCGGGGAACGCCTCATCTACCGACTGGCGAGGTCTCGGCAGCGGCAGACCGAAAACGTCGAAAAATTCTGCGGAGGTAACGACGAACACGGTCATCTCATATCAGACCGCAGGAAGGGAACGAAGAGGTGGTGTGACTACTTCGAGAAGATCGCCACGGAAGAATTCAGCCATCCACCCATTCCATAATTACCGCCAACTTACGGTCCCATTCAGCCGATCACCTTGGATGAAACCATGGCTGCGCTAAAGCGGATGAAACCAGGAAAAGCGACGGGTCCTGATGACTTAGCGGCGGAACTATGGAAGTCGAGACACTGGAACTCAGCTGAATGGCTGACGTTATTCTTCAACCACATCATCGCAGAGAAGAAGACCCCTGTGGATTGGCAGAAGAGTACCACAATCCCAATCTGGAAGAGGAAAGGCAACCCTGCGGATTGCTCAAACTATCGGCCGATACGTCTACTGTCTCACAGTATGAAGATGTTCGAACGCATCATCGATCGCCGAATACGCGACATCATTCGAGTTACCGCGAATCAGTGTGGATTCGTAGCCAACTGCGGAACTACCGATGCAATTCATGCGGCTCGACTGATGATCGAGAAACATCGAGAGAAGCAGAAGCCACTGCATCTAGCATTCCTCGATCTGGAGAAAGCCTTCGATCGCGTGCCACATGAAGTCATCTGGTACGCGTTGCGGTAACACGGCATTCCAGAGGAGCTCATCGAGTGGGTTAGGATTCTGTACGCGGACCCAAGGAGTCGAGCGCAGGCGGCCGCGGGCACGGGCACGTCAGCGGAATTTCCCATCTCCGTAGGTGTACATCAAGGATCAGCCCTCTCACCGCTTCTCTTCATCATAGTCGTGGACGCTGTTACGAGAGACCTCCAGAGACCGATGCCATGGACTCCGCTGTACGCAGATGACGTCACTCTCGCATCTGAACAAAAGGAGGACCTTGAGCGACAGACACAGGCCTGGACCGAACGTCTAGCGCGGTTCGGTCTTCGGCTCAATGTCAAAAAGACTGAGTATATGAGGACAGATATGAATGAGCCCGCCACCATTCTGGTTGACGGCAATGATCTTCCGAAAACCGACTACTTCAAGTACCTCGGCTCAACACTCTCAGCCGATGGCAGCCTTGCATTAAGTCGTCAGTCGCGTCAACGCTGCATGGCTGAAATGGCGCTCAATGACGGGAGTGCTGTGCGACAAGAAGATCCCGGATCGCTTCAGTTTGAAGGTGTATCGAGCAGTTGTTAGACCCGTCGCACTGTATGGTGCAGAATGCTGGCCGGCCACCAAGGAAGTGGAACGACGCCTGGGTGTGATGGAGATGAAGGTGTTACGATGGATGGCTGGTATCACGCGTGTGGACCGCATACGCAATGAAAGATCCGAGAGCGGTTCGGCATCGCCACGATTGCTGACAAGCTCCGCGAAACCCGCCTGAGATGGTACGGCCACGTACTGCGCGCCAACAAAGACACCATCTGCAAAGTAGGCCTTGATCTCGAAGTACCAAGAAAGCGACCAAAAGGACGGCCGAAGCAACGGTGGCTGGACATACTGCATGCGGATCTGAAGCATGTGGGCGCCCACCCAGATCAGGCTCACGATAGAGCTAAATGGCGTCAGAAGATCAGAAAAGCGGACCCCGCCAACGAACGAGGCAAACGCTAAAGAAGAAGAACAAGAAGAAGATTTTGTCTTGATTAAGGTTGTTGGCTTGTTGCAGCCTATGCTCAAATTTTTAGAAGAAATGCATTCTCCGAAAGTATGCAAACGCACTAATTTTGCTCATGAGATCCCCTACTAGTTTCTAAGTCTTCAGTGCTTAGTTCGTGTTACTTCTGAGTGAAGGTCTGGTACTCGTTTTTTTAGCTATTGGGTCAAGCAGACAGACGCGCTAGAGAGTTCTCCGCATGAGTCTGCAAGGCTGACTGGCTAAATTGAAGGGCGGGGTGTGAGGGGGGGGGTAAGGTGGGCACTGTTTATAGTCTAGTATAAGTAGGCAACAATGCCGTAATAAAAGAAAAACGTCCATCGATGGGGTATCCCCATCACGGTTTTTTGCTGCAGCTCGCAGAGCGATGTATTCTTCGTCGCAGCAGGAAAATTTTTTTTTGAAGGCTATGCTCGCCGCTATCCTTGCCGCGTCGATGCCGCTTCCTTATGCGTACATTCCACGCGCAGTATAACATTGAGCGACGACGACGACGCCCATCGCTTGCTGGTGTTGGCAATCTGACCTGTCAATTAGAATGAACAACGTTGAGTAGAGCATACCAGTAAACGTAAAAGAAACTCACCCATCGTCATCTGTCGTCACCGTCGTCGTCGATTCTCATCAAGCAGTGACGCTCCACGCGTAAGCCGTGAGTGTCATTATAAGAGCTACGAGATGCTATACTTCGCATGGGGTACATCGGCAACTTAACCATGGGCGACCATCGCAGCTGCGAAAGTGAAGGAGAGACGTATCCACTTATTCCTGCTATGGCAATATTATTAGTGACATGTATGTATGCAACATGTGCCGGCTAGATTACGTACACAGAGGTAATGATTCTTATAACTAAACGCGAGGAGCTACATCTGCGTTGTCGGCGCTTGAAATTTCTGAACTACAAAAGGAAATATTTGTTTGTTTTAGGTACGCCTCTACCACGGACTTCGCTGATGCCGTGATTAACTGCTTCGAAATGTAGATTGGTGCTTTATTCTTATTCATCTGATGCCTATTTGAATACCTCTTTTGTTATTGACCCACTTGCCTTTATATGTGCTTTATTCTTCTACATTTTCATCAGATTACTAGGGCATTTATCAAAATCGAGTCAGTGCACAAAGTGTACATTATTTGCTCACTTTATGCTATAAAAGGTTTATGTGTGTTCAGCTTTTTGAAGGTTACCTCATATGCTTGACTTTCTAGTGGTTTTAGAACCGTGCTACTTTTCCTACTTGTGCCATGCATAAATATGTGCCTTCTGGAATCTACGTGTGCTTTCAACTGTTCTTCTCCGTTATTGCGGTATATTCCTCTTTACCTTTGTAACAATGGCGTAGTGAACGTCTGAGCCGAGTGCTACTTGAAAAACAAAGGCATGTCCAAGTAAGGTACTTCCATCTCACGCTTCGACAATTCATTCTTACCTTAAACACTAGAGAACGGGTCATTTATTTCCGAGTAATTTGCACACTTCAAGACGTCCTAGGTATAGGGTAAGAGCCTGGGTTACTTTAGCGTTCGTATGCAGGGAATTACGAAAATGTACCTGATTGTGAACATTGTCTGAATTATCAAAAGTTGAAGGCCCGCGAGTGATCTTATGATTCTTGTCTAAGTACTGCAACGTTCATGTAGTTTAATCTATTATCTAGAAAACATTTGAAATGGTCCATCGGTAGATGGCTAGTGTTCATCCACTGAGAAGTGGAATTGGCCTTTTCTCCCACGGTGAGAATGGTCAACTGTCTGTTTCGAAGGGCACGTTAGTTAAGTAGTTTTGTCTGCGGTCTGCATTTCTCATCTGCCTTCTATAGTAGCAAACAGTTCCCCTGGTCTTTTTCTCTATTATCTCTGCAAACACTATCTTTTAGAGCGGACTCCACTACTGCATTATTGCAAACTAAGTCAGTCCAACACAATGAAAACTGTGTCTACAACACATCGAGTAAATGGGTTCTGTACAGCATGCTGTCGCGCAATGCTTAGAACTGCTGTGGTTTTCGAAATGAGCATACACAAGAGTTCATCCACATTTAGAAGTTCGTTGTTCACCACAGATTATGTGCAGTGACATCCACAACGCTCACAACTGCTCAAAGAATGAAGGGACTAGATACATATATCTATTTATATATTTTATTATTTTATATATTCATATATTAAATTGACTACAGACAATGATAGTGGTGAAGGTTGACGCAGAGCGACAGCAGATGAAAGTGTGAGGGCTTTCCCACTTCCATAATATGTAGTAGAACATGGCACTCTGCTCGAGTAATATGTATGTAGTCGCCGTGTCCGAGTAGAACCACTCACTGCATCATCTCGTCAGTACAACGCCATGTCGTTGGATGTGTGTCATAATGAGTCGAAAAGGGGCGGGCCATGTTTCTGCGAGTGGGCCGTTCAAAGGAGGACCCAATCGCAGAAACATGATGGACTACACTTCGTCTCATCACGATCCAGACTTTACCCTGTGGAAACAGCAATGTTTGTTAGCCTTTTGAAAGCACTGACAGCGCAGTGGGATATATGATTGGTGAGTGTTGGTGAAATGGGCAGAACTTGAATCTTTTTTCTTGCAGGGTCGGCTGCGGCAGTACTACCGTAGTCGGGCGCGCTGTGAAACTCACACTCGACCGTGACCACTGCAGAAATTCAGTATAGTCAGTTTCCTAGCTTTGATTGCTATTGTCGGCCTATCCTGGAGAACTAGTCAACTATTAGGTTGGGGAATAATTCGTGCGGTTTTTTTTTCAGTTTTTTTTCCACAGTGATTTCAGCTTCGCTTGATTCATAATCATGGCCTATTCAGTAGCTCTTGATTTGCTTTTTACCATTATCATAACCGCGTTCCTCGGATCTCTCTTCAGCTTATTTTTACCGCAGGCAATGTGACCCCCCAAGTCGATGGAAATGAATCCCATCGTGAACGACTACAGTTCCACATCAATTGTGGATCAGATGTAGCTCAAATGGTTAGGAATACCAACGATGTCTATAGAGAACCTTCACTGCTGGAAGGACAGCACGAAAGTGGTATGCCCGCTTTAGACAGGGCAATTTTGGCTTTGAAGTTACTTCTTGTTCTGGACGCCAGTTTGTGGGATCTAGACACGATTATCTGCTAGGATTGCTTTAGATGTGAGGAACAATCACTACTAATGCTAGCTCACAACACTATGTAAGTTTAGCTAACGCATTCTACGCAAAACCCTGAAATGCTCAAAATGAGGTGATCGTTCACATTGAACATGCTGGACTCCTCTACGCGAATTTCAGCAAAATGGCAGGAAAGGAACACGAATGTGAGAGGATTCCCAATACTGCCTACTTTACAGGTCTATATACCGCCTATTTTGTTAAGTTTCATATTCATTTCATAAACTTTGCTCGAAGAGTTGCGGATGCGGGCTACAAATTTAATCGTTTCAAAGGACGCAATTTCTCGGAGACAGGGCTGAGAAGCTGCCCTGCCGCTGGCAGCATTAATGGGCAAGGAGGGGAGCTATGTAACATTAGTGCATTTAGTGTGATTGACATTGTTTATGGAAAGTCGTGGTTTCTGAGCACATAAGAACCGCACGAACTTATTCCCCAACCTAACAGTGGGGTTCTTTTAGTTCTGTATATTCGGTATTGAATACATGTATCTTTTTTGTTGTCTCCTTTCCCTTCACAAATCGAGAAGAGTCATAGAGGCAACACTCGTGGAAAATTTCATGCCTAAGTTTTTGCCAGGTGTGGGGTTTTGAGACTGTATGACTCATATTTAATTGTGAGACAGCACGAAATTTGCGAGAAATCCGCAAAAATAGGTGCTGTTATCGTTCGTGCGCCTCTCGACATCTGTGGGTCCCGTGATGTAAATTCAAAGCATAACGTAATCATTCCGACTCTCACAATTTTTTTTTCGTTAGCAACCAGAAAAATATCTGCTAATAATTCAATATCCCAATTTAATAGCAGTGGTTATATCAAACTAGACGGCATGCCCGGCTTCGCTCGGGTGTTTTACTACCCCGGCAATTTCACACCAATGAAGACAATTGCTAGTGCCGACAAATTCATTGCGGATGCCTATAATTTTGGTGGCAAACTCATAAGCAGGCTCATGTAAGCCTCTTCCACCGACCCGTAAGCGAAAAGTCAGTAATGTTACTTCAGTGTCAAATTCATGGAAAGCAGTTGCCACATTCGTACTTATTGTTTAGCGTTTTCGATTGATCCAGTGAACACATTCCTACCCCGTCCCTTTCCAAAAGCGGAGAAAGAGCAAAAGAATTACTGAGTCGATATATCCATGGAGGATAGTTGTCATATTCGTTGACGGCGCAATGGAAAATCCCAGTAGACACATCTTCACCGGCCCGTGGACGAAAATGGCGAAAAATCATACCAATAATTCGATATTCTGCACAAAATGGTTATCATATTCGCGTTTAGAGTATTGGGGAACCCCAGTAACCATGTCCTCACCACCCCTGGCCGAAAATAGCAAAAAATCAATAAATTCGATAAATCGATATTTCGTGCAAAACGGTTATCATATTTGTGTTCAGCGCATTGCGAAACCTCATTAGACATGTCCTCGCCGCCTCCGAGCAAAAGTAGCGAAAAATCAATAAAATCGATAAATCAATCGATAATGCCTGGCACGAAGTAGCCTAAAACCTCCGCCGGCCCATGAGGAATGAGCATGCAAAGTTTGATCCCGATCGGTTCACCTTCCGCGATTTCTATAAAGAACATACATACATACACACACACACTCACAGACATTCTACTTTATATATAGAGATATTGTTCAGGATGTGCGAGGACTCAGATGACTTTGAGGATGCACTCGACTCGAATCAAGCGTTCGTCCACAAATCCACGGTTCGTTCCCAGCTCTATATTTCTTCATTTCTATTTTTGAGGATATTATTGACCTGATTCTACAGTCCTTGTGCGCAATCGGCAGAAAGTTTTCAAGCGCGCCGAACTTGTGGCGCGTGCGCGGCGCGGCCCGCTGGTAACAACGGTCCGGCGTCCTCGATCAGCTGTTCGAGGACACCTTTCGTCAGGTATTGGGCCCAGGTAGGCGCTTTTAATCGGTTCTCTTTACTATTCGGAGTACTTTGGACCGTTGAGGCCTGTGGCTGACCGATATTGATCGGACGGCCCGCATGCCCCGTTTTTTGCACGTTTCATCTTTCTCTGTTTTTGAATGTGTTTTTCATTTATTTTTGGCCCCGCAGAAAGCTGCTTGTTCCAGGTTGCCTCTTCTCTGTAGGAAAGAGGACCCTGGGTCGTAGTGGTTGAGAACGGGGCCTTTTATTTTGTTCGGAATCGTTGACGTTCCGTCCCTGTTCGCATGGTTGCCAATTTTTGTTTTCGTCGCATGTTTTTTTCCTGAATAAAAAATACATTCAAAAGCAAAGAAAGGTGAAACGTGCAAAAAAAAAAACGGAGCATGCGGGCCGTCCGATCAATTTCGGTCAGCCACATTCCTCAGCGGTCCAAAGTACTCCGAATAATAAAGAAAACCGATTAAAAGCGCCTACCTGGGCCCAATACCTGACGAAAGGTCTCCTCGAACAGCTGATCGAGGACGCCGGACCGCTGGTACCAGCGGGCCGCGCCGCGCACGCGCCGCAGGCTCGGCGCGCTCGAAAAGTTTCTACCGATTGCGCACAAGGACTGTACTTGCCTGAGACCCGATGAATTATTGTTGTTGTTGGTTATCCCATCAAAGATTAGCAAGAATTTTTGCGTTCATGGTGTGTGGGACCAGGGTATTATCAGCCCGACTACTTGGCCACAATATCGACACAGATACCAGAATGAGTAGTTCCGAAGATGTTGTTTTTAGTTGTTAGTTTAGTTCTGAGAAATTGCTAATGTTTTCAGACTACATAGGAAAGAGCCAGACATAACGTGCTTGCGTTAGGGCCATCTCGACATCCTACTCTATAATAAAGCGCTAGGACATATTACGAAACATGTCTGTCTGTCGCCGGGTGACTCATCGCCTGAGGGAATCTAGTGGATGCCGATTTTTCCTTTTTGAATAGAATCCTCGGTGATTAAGGTGGAGATTCGCGAAAAAAAAAGATGGGGAAAGATAGGATAGGGTTCCACCTACTCGAAAGAGTATTTAGCAACCCATCGAGAAAGAAAAGTCGAGCGTGTTGTGATTGCATGCGCATGATTGAGATGCTTGAACTGCAAGCAAGTTTGGAGTCTAGGAGAACAGAATCTAGACAAAACAGTCAAAGGCAACCCTCATCTCCTTGATCTCTTTACTTCTGAAAACGTTTTCGAAAGTACCTTTTTCCATACGGCATCATACGCAATACATTTCCCACATTCTCGCAACACAGAATTTTCGAACCTTACGAAATAGGCACGCTCCGTTCAGAACAAAAGAGGCTCATATAGGACATTATGAGTGCTCATTTTTTGCTAAATTCTTCAGATCGTAGTACTTGCCTGAAAGTACGGAATAAAATCGAGCGGTGGTGTTAGCAGCTGTAGAAGAATCCTTCGTAAAGCCTGCCAAGAGATAGATTTTTCTGTCACAGTTTTTGACCCCCCCCCCCCCCCCTCAGCAGAGTTTCTCCTCTGGATACAAGTAGAGACTAGAAGAGAAGGGAACGAAAAGTATTTTGAGCCTGCACCGAAATTTCTCGAAATCCTTTACAAACAGCGAATCGAGTGACGACTCCGCAATTCTAGAAAGAGGAATCAGTTAAGAATATTCATTAAAGAGGAAAATCTGAAACATTCTGTCATCAACAGAAAGGATTCTAAGGATTCGATTTGTTTCATTTCAATTAGCCTGGAAAGAAAATCCCATCGCCAACAATTTCATGAAAAAAATTTGATGGAGCAAATGAGCAGAAAATCACTCTCATCCACGAAGAGCGGCGAAGCTGCGCTTCGTGTGGATGACAGTGATTGTCTTCAATTTACCTTCGAGACAGAGCGCCGCGAACGGCTTCTCTATATCGGCCATGCACAGTTAATCCTTTCTTGGACTGCGGTATCCACACTTCTCTCTGCACTCAGAAAACTTTCCAAGTACTGACATTCGTTTGCTTGTATGAAAGCAGATCCCTTCGCGTATTACACGTCCCCGTCGTCCTCAATGATTTCATGACTTCAATTTTCTGAATGATGATCTCGAGCCCTCCTACTCAAGCACATTTTTGCAAAGCGCGTGCAGCTGACTGATATTGAAGCTCCAGTTGGATCAATCTGACTTGTTTTCTGTATTTAATAATGACTGATGTCGCTTCCTTTGGCCCAGATCGGCCTCCTCAGACGCTCTAGGCCTGACTGCTGTGCGGGCCAATCTCGTACAGTACGTACCCTCGCCGTTACTTCATCATACATGTCCTGAACTGTCTTTACCATGTATTCTGGCGTGCCAATTCTCTCATCACTTTCCATTGTACTATTCATGGTAGCCTGTCATGTCCCTATTCCAGGCATAGAAAGGCAACATGGCACGGCTTTTTCTTGACACTTTGCCTTTACAAACAGTGAAGATGGTGTCAATCATCGCCTATCTTTCACACAAAAACCAATTGATCTGATGCAATCTCCACCACATCTCGTAATTACATATCCACCACGAGTTACGAATCTTCATCGTGTATGCAATGAGCCTGATGCTTCTGTAGTTCGCACAGTTTATCACATCTCGTTTTCTTTCTAAGTTCGGCACAGTGATGCTGTTCCGCATACCTCTGCAAATCTCGATGAGTTTGTAATGTTGGAAAAAACCATCGCCTACCGCACGCTGTAGGGAGTGGACGATTGAGCCTATTTTTTGGAAGCGTCGCCGCTCCAGTCCTCCTCTTGCACTTCCAGATGAATCAGCTACAGGTTTTGGGACGGATTCATGTGCAGGATAGTGTTTTAGTAGAAGCAAACTTTTAGTACTGCGTATTGTAGTGGCTCCAACCTGACCATACTGAAGTTCAGAGTACTGCGTTGGATCTGACGAACGGGAGGAAGCAGTCACCGGATGCGTTGCAGAGCGTTGTTGCCACGGCTCAACCGGACCTCGAACACTCTTCCGCTCCTGCGTACATCATACTTGCCGGGGTATTCCTTCTCGTTCTGTGTATCATTAAATAATAAGGTTGCAGTTTTTTTGGGCATTCGTAATACCTGGAGTTTAATGCCCCCCCCCCCACCTCTTGTCATTTTGTGAATTACTTTTCGCAAATAGCAGGAGTGCTCGTCTTCTGCGCTACGTCGTGACCGTCTCACTGCATTGAGACGTCGAATGCGAGAGGAGTTTGGTGCGAAGCAGGTGGTGCTTTCATGCCAGTTACCAAATGATTGTGATTCTGTGAGTATAGCAAGTGAAGCAACGAGTCTACACTCTTGGCATCGTCGCGTTCTAGCTGAAACAAATACTGTGGTATGCTACATATGTTTCCTATTTTCCATATGTTTTTTCCAAAATAAATTTATCATCAGGTAGTGCACCCTTCTGATAGTATAAGCACTCGAGCTGGACCATCCTTTCCTGCTTTGCTGTCAACCTCGCACAATCAGCCATTACTAAATACTCACCATGAGTTGGAAATTTCTACCTGGTCTCCAGCGGTGAGTGTTTTTCCCTCTGAAATTGGCTGACAGTTACAGTAAAATTATGTATATAATATTAGATATCTTTTGTTATGGGCGCGTGTGGCGCAGCGGTAAGAGGCTCGCTGCGCACGCACACGATCGATGGTTCGATCCCGCCCGAGGCCAACCAAGCCTTCCATCCCTTCGGGGTCGGTAAATTGGTACCAGAGGAGTCTGGGAGGATGAAGCACTGACTTGGTACATCGGGTGCCCCCCGCAAGTCATTGTACAGGGCACATACGCATTCAACGCCTCTACGATGCTCAGATGAAGTCGAATGCGTGGCGCATCCCTCGTGACGGGATTGATTAACGCCGACCACTTTTATCCTTTTATCTTTTGTTATACTTATGTTTGTTCTGTTTTGGAAGCTGGAGTAAATCAGACGACGTTCAGAGTGCCATTTGCGGACAATTTTCTAAGTCCGCTCAGATTCTGCCGCCGAACGAATTATCGCCGAACGGCAAGAGAGAGGCGGGGGGGGGGCCAGCTTTGCCTCTCAGTGACATCTACGGACACTTACCACCCGCACGCGTGGCGTCTGGCCATTTTGCCTTTATATACTTGGGAAGAAACAGTCAAACTTGGTTCAGAAGGTGACCTAACTCGCTCTGGATTCTTATTTATCATCTTAGATGAAAGCTGAACTGTCGTCCCTAAATTAAAGGCAGCACTCACAGAAATTTTCACCTCTGAAGGGAGTCGCTTACCGTGTCGTCGGCTGCTGGACAATTACAAGAGTAAATTGAACACAGCCAATAGAGGCCTACCTGCGAAGATACTGCTGTGGACACATCTGCTGCTCTGGACAAAAAGGGTTTCGTCGCTTCGGCTAATGCCGTCGACTGGGTGTGCGTATGTGGTTTAGCGCAGGGTTTTGTGTGGAGTACGCACCACTTGCAGAGTTTCGTGGCGGGATCCATCACGGAACACTCGTCCGCGCTGTGGACGCACATGGAATAACGCCATCATTTTCTGTTTCCCGTATGTTTCGCGCTGCTTCATCACTGTCAATGAGTTCGTCGTCCCTAAAACCCCCGATATATCGCGAAATCTCCGGCGCGGAGATTTCCGTGAGTGCTGCCTTTAAAGACCAGAAACAGCGCCTTCCTATACTCTGTTGAGTGTCCGGTAATCGCTACGCAACGTTGGGCATACTCAGACTTGGGAGGGAGGGGGGGGGGGGGAGGGAGGTAGAGGCGAGAAGCACTAGAGCATCTTTTCTTTACATTTTTGTACAATTCCTCGATAAAACTGAACTGTTTTTGTGAGAAACACCTCTTCTCTATATTCTATATAGTAATATTCTGAAATTGGTGTTTAGGTGCGTGCACCTCTTCAGCATAATCCCTATTGTACCTCGCTACCACAACCAGAAGGCATTCTAGGAGTAACTACAATGAATCATTGTTATCCATCACTTAAATGCTTGGAACACAAAAAATAACACAAAGGATACGCTTCAAATATTTTAGTTGACGGGTAAGCACACACGCAGAACATCTATTCAGTAGCATTAAATACATCATTAAATACATCACAGCAAGATCAATTACTCGCAATTGAGGACTCTGTAGCTGTGTAGCACAAACGCCACCCGAATGGGGGATGCGTGAAGTGGAAGGCTTAGCAGCAACTGCTCCCAGTTCCTGCCATTCTTCCCTCGATCGCTGCTCGAGCTTTCGTCCCTTTAGCAGCAATTCCTGGAGGATGGCAGTAGTGCAGGGGAGGATGGCAGCAGCTGGGAGGAGATGCTACCAGGGTTCTTTCTCGATGCATTATGCTGTTCTAGCTGCGTTCATGTTGCCTAGTTTTACATACTCACTTACTTAGATACTTAGATGGCCCGTCTTCACTGGTTGTGCGAGCCCCAGCTTTGCATCCGTTCGTTTCTTTCTCTCGCGATAGTCAGCGTTCAGCTGGTCCATCCTGAGGCGAATACGTCTGTCCCTCTCGTTGGTGGCCTCCCTCGAGATCGTTTCGTCTCTCTCGGGATCCACTCCAAAGTCCTTTTTGTCCATCTATCATCTTCCATTCTCATTATATGCCCATCGATGTTTAGCTTTCGACACGTATTCCTTTGGATCATGAAGACGGGATATCGGCCGTAAATTGGAGCTGCGAAGTCCGGCTCGCAGTTGTGTGCGCCGGTTGTACCTCTGAAGAGAATGTTCGAGCGCTCTATGCGGCTTGCGTAGTGTCTCTGACGTGGTCGTCATGTCTGTCCACGTCTTCGCAGCTTAACAGAGTGCTGGAAGAAAGAATCGTAGAATCGAAAAGATGAGCACGGAGGTCGGGATCCACTAGCTGGTCTGTAGTTTCTGTGAGAGGTCCGAACGCGGCCCATGCTGTTCTTCTTCTTCTATCCAACTCTTCTTCAGGTCGTTCTCCATGTTCATTGAGCGTCCAAGGTACACATAGGACGTCGTCTCCGTTATCTGGGATCCTTTAAGTTCTATTCCTTCTCTTCGTTCCTCATGAACCCGGTCTTTGTCCTATTCATTCGCAGCCCTATCCTTCTCCCAAATTCGCTTAGCTCGTTAAGCATCGCCTGTGCTTCTTCGGTACTACTCGAAAAGAGGACGATGTCGTCTGCAAAACGAAGGTTTGCCTAGTTTCAGAGGAAGTGCATTTTGTTTAAAAGAATCGCGGAACTACGTAGATGATGGATACGCTCGGCGGATTTTGCCGAGCGACAAAAATGGTCTCGGGCATACCTTATCGCTGCTTACTGGGCGAGTTTGCATTGGGAATAGACTATAAGTGACCCCCTTGGGGGAGTATTGCCGCAGCGAGTTCGCGCTGTGTAGCAGCCCGGAGTTATTACATAGATGACTCACTCGGTGGCAAAAATCTGAGTGGGGCTTTAGGTTGCGCTTAAGATAAGTGACAAAATATTTTCGAGCATTGGAGAGTTTGTAGCCAAGGTAAAAAATTCTTTCCTTGGTGTAAAACTAAAAAAAGGTCTGCGTCTGTGCCTCCATTCTTACCGTAGTTATACGCTTGAAGCTGTTGGGCTATTCTTGTATTCGTTCTTCTTTATCTCTGCAATCGAGAGCAATTGCCACACAAATTCATTGTTTCATCACTCTAAGAGAAAAGAAAAAAGATTTCAGTACTGTTCTGTCTCTGAGCTTCATGAGATATTGCTGATATAGTTGTTCATTTGAAAGCTCCTCAATGCTTTTATTCGTAAGCTTTCGGCATTTAATGCCTTCTTCAGACCTAAGTATTAACAATCCATTGCTATCTCATTACAAGCTTACAAGTAGGAACAGTTGAACAATACCTAGAGGCAGGAAGTTAATAACTTCTGACTGACTTTCTGACTTCGTTTGATCTCAGGCAATTGCTGATCTATACATCGATAACTTACAGGAAACTCCAAGCGAACGCAGACAAGAGTCGAGACAGCAGCGCGGCTTTCTTGGGCAGAGACACAGGCGCTCTGCATGTTGAGCGCCCATGTCTCTGCCCAAGAGAGCCGCGCCGCGGTCCAGACCCTTGTCTACGTCCGTTTGGAGTCCCCTGTAGGTTGATGTTCAACATAATTCAACATGTTAAGAAAACAAGAACCTCGCTTCTAAGATGTTGGTCACAGTATGAAACTACTACGTTACGGCAAGAGATAGGAGAGGCATTTATTCTCATAGTTATGTGATCAATCTTAACACGTCACGCAACTTCTCTCTGTTGTTTTTCTCTGGACTATACCTCCTCATTTCCAGTGCCTCCATTATTTTCCTTTTCAGAGTATTCGCAAGATGACGGTGGTAAACTCTGACTTTCAACTTCGGGGCACGCTCGTACGTGTGTTTCAGAGTGCGATGTCTTGAAGAGCTTTCTGACGCATAGGAGGAAGGGTTCGTCAAAGGCAGCACTCGTCGAAACCAACGTGTTTGTGATTTCGCCGGATTTTGGGGTTTTTGGGGGTGTATTGCCCATATCCGGTGGTGAAATCGTGTGAAACAACCGAGAAAGCCGGGAAAACGCGATGCTGCTTTCCGTGCGCGGACGAGTATTCCAGCGGCGCCTGCGTGCGCAAATGGGTCCCAGCACGGAGACAGGGAATCGGTAGCAGCCCGTATGCGTTCAGATGCGTAAGCTGGCGCGTTTGGCCCTCCGAAGCACTGGCTGACCGGGCGTGCACGCGACGGCAGTTCGCCGTTTTCTGCAGTTAAGTCATTACTGTGTGTGTTCCTTGCAGATTCGTGATGTGCGCGACGCCTACTTTAGGGTTCGCAGTTCAGGTCCGAGTCGAGGATTTCGACTCGTGCTGCCTTTAATGCCTTATGATGCTCGTCCAGTCGCATTCGTAAGGGCCTCATTGTTTCTCCCACGTATTTCTCTCCAAAGCTTTCGCATGTGAGGAGGTATACCGTACCCCTCAGCTGACAGATTGCTCTCCGGTACAGTACTGACAGTCAGGCTGGAGGCATTTATTTTCATATATGGTGTGGAGGTTAAGATTTCTTTCAGTGTCGGTGGTGGGCGAAAAACTAGTCTTATTCTTATACAGTGTCTCACGTCTTATACAGTGTCTCATTACTTGAATACTGCACTTGCTGGTCCGTCCCCCACGTAAGGAAGAATCAGTGGAATTCCATCCGTTATTGCATAGGGGAACCATGTTATGGGAGGATTCGCTTTGTATCCGTTTTCGTCAAGTATGCGGGCAATCGTACTTTCTACTTCTTGATTGAAATCCGTGCATAACTGGTTCTTCGTTTTCACCAGGTTCCTCGCCACGTTTACCTTGATGAAGTGTGGGTGAGCACTTCTCGCATGTGCTAAGATGTTGAATTATGTCGAATATCAACCTGAGTTATCGATGTATAGGTCAGCAATTGCCGGAGAGCAAACGAAGTCAGAAAGATTTATTCACTTCTTACCTTTAGGTATCGTCCAACAGTTCCTATTTGTAAGCTTGTGATGAGATAGCAATGGGTTGTTAATATTTAGGTCTGAAGAAGGCATTAAATGCCGAAAGCCAACGAATAAAGGCATTGAGGAGCTTTCAACTGAACAACTATATCAACAAAAAAACTTTCAGGATGCTACATCATCTTCCGTTCACATTACATCACCGTCGGCCACATCGCCTATTGGTCCCCCACCTAGTCATCCTCCACCACCTCTACCTCCACTGGATTCCGTACGATGTGTTGGTATTCTTGGAGTTTCGCATGACTATCCATTTTTAATTGACACAGAATGCATCCTTTAGGTACGAAACGACCTACGTTCCCCACCGCCCCTCCCTCCAAGGAATCCTTCCATTCGATTAGTGGATTCTCCTGCTACCAGCTTGCAGCCGAATCCTCCCAAAAATTCGAATAGGTAGCGCTGCAATTTCTTCTATTCTATCTTCCATGTTAGCTAAACGAAGGAGGAGTGGAATCCTTCTTGTCAATTGAAAAACTGGTGCAGTATTGCAGCTGTATTCATTGGTGGCCGCATATTGAGCACATCCCCGATTCTGAACGACACAGTTTTCCGCGTATCATAGCCCTAGTATGAGAAAGAAAACCAAGTTTGAATCATAGGTGGAATAGGGTGAGTATCGTACTCACCCCACCTTCACTTTTGGTCGAGCCGGGGGGACTCCCCACCCTTGAGTAATAACAAACTCAGAAAATGTGTACAGTTTTGGAGGAGGTGCACTATGAAGGCTCAATATTGGCGTCGGAAAATGGGGTGCATGGCAAGGTTGGGTACGCGCCGCGGCCTGTGGCGCGCGCGGTATTGAACTTTTTCCAAATGCGACGTGGGTTTCTAATATAGGAAGTTTTCTTTATCGAGCCGTATACAGCATGCTTATATTCGGTCGCTCCTTCATCCCGCCATTTTTTCCAAAGATGCGGAATTTTCAACTTTTAATCGACTTTTTCAGGCTCGGTTGTTTTTCAGATGCGACGTGGTCTACGTAATCAGCTCACTCTGCTGCGTCTACTGGTACCGGACTCGGAGCTGGAAATTGCGTGGGAAGCTCTGCCGGCCGTTAGGTGAGCACGTCATAACTGGCGTGCTCACCTAGCCCTGCGAAATAGTGCACTGGGGGAGGAGATGCAGAGACTTTAGGTGAGCACGCCCGTTTGGCGTGCTCACCTAACGGCCGGCAGAGCTTCCCACGCAATTTCCAGCTCCGAGTCCGGTACCAGTAGACACAGCAGAATGAACTGATTACGCAGACCACGTCGCATCTGAAAAACGATTTCAACCGAGCCTGAAGAAATCGATTGAAAGTCCAAAATCCAGGATGTTTGAAAAAATGGCGGGATGAAGGAGCGACCGAATATAGGCGTGCTGTATACAGTTCGATAGAGAAAACCTTCCTCTATTAGAAACCCACGTCGCATTTGGAAAAAGTTCAATATCGCGCGCGCCACAGGCCGCGGCGCGTACCCAACCACCCCATTTTTCCGGATTTTCAGCGGCCAACGGCGAGACCCGTGAGGGACCTGTCGACAAATCTCATATAACCACCTAACCATTACGACGACCTTCCCCCCCCCCCCCCACCCGGTCGACGCTCACGATCTGTTGGAAAGCCACTTTGACCTCCACTTTTAGACTTCCGATTTTCACGTTCGACCTTCACTTTCGAAACCCCATGCTCACCACTATTCCACCTATGGTTTGAATATGCTTTGAGGTTCGATGTGGCCCTCCTTCCTGGTTGCTTGCTAGGGGCACAGAGTCGACTGAAGTGGATTAAAAATAAGATCTAAATTTGGCGGTATTCCTTCCAGATTTTGTAATCTGTGGAGAAAGGGAAAGTGGTGTTCCAAATAACGCACATTTTTCCTTAACATTCACTTATGAAGGCATTCACCGTGTTCTCCCCACCAGCTAGAGCCAAGGGCAGCAGCAAATCGTAAAATTTGCACAATATCCATTTTATTCAATCAAGAATATAATGGAGGCCTCGGAGTTTTTCTTCCAGCAACTAAGTGCTTGTCAGGAGCAGAAATCGGAGAGAGATTTACAGCTGAAGCACATGCTTTTTACTTATTGTCATCTTTTTTTCACAATTTTTTAGTTCAGTTGACATCTTTTGCTGGTTCCTAAGGCGAGTATCTGCACATCACCACTATCATAGCAAAATGCGCCGTTCAATCAGAATTAAAAATAATTTTCTCTTATTCAATAAAGCAGTATGAAGAAGAAACACAAATATTTCCAGAAGTACCGCATTTCGAGCTCGGAATGCATCAATTCCATTCAGGAACATTTTCAGGGGGAGCAGGTCAGAGACAAGAGGGGGACTTTTGTCTTATCATATCACCGAGCATGATTCTGACCCCTTGTATGCATGAGATAAGGATTTTGCATATTCGACAGTTGATACCCGAAAATGGGCGGTGTGCTGCTATAGGGGAAGGTGTCCGCTGGTGTCAGGAATCATGAACAGGGTCAAGCATGACGATGGGAAAAAACGACCCTCAATACGACCCCCCCTATTCCCCCGTCCAACCCCCACCTTTTCACGACCCCCCCCCCCCCTTCTTCCCCCGCATGTTTTCTCTGTACGCTGAGCAGTTTCAAGGAAGAAAACACAAACGAAACACATTAAAGCCCAAAATTGGAACTAAAACAATCTTAAAGTTGATATTCATCCTTTCTAATCCGATCGGACCAGACAGCGAGCAAGAACGACGATCACTTCATGACGTGTCAAAACAGGATTGATTGGCAGCGCATGACTCACACTTACTCACACTTCATTTTTTTAAACATTTCCACCGTCTTTACTCCACACTTGATTCTGAAGTAATTTCGACTCTTGCAAGAATCTATTGAAGACGCTGGGAATCGAGCCTGTGGGTGTGCTGAAGCTGATTCTTCTCATACGCTGCCAACCTGTCCTGTTTGACACGTAATGACATTGTGGTTCATGCTGGCAAGTGCGGACCGTTATTTGTGATAATGTCATAAAACAAACATGAATTTACTTTTAATGGCCAAGCCGCAACTCTACTTACCCCACCCCCCCCCCTCTCCAATACGACCCCTAACCTACTCAGCTTACGACCTACTTATAGGAAATTCCCATCGGACGCTTGACCCTGATCATGAAATATCTAAAGATGCCCAGACATCGCTTTTCCACCTTTCAGTTTTAAGTAATTTTCCATTACCACCACAAGCAGTACTTTTTGCATTACTTCCGGATATCGCTATTCACCCCAATGACGAGCTCTGGCACAGCGGTTCGCTGTTAGAGGGGCGTGAACAACCATTCCCGGAATCCACTAAGATCTGATTATTTGCTATTATTTGCTCAAAAATTCGCAAACGCTGTACGAGAAGAAGGCTCGTCATACTCAGAAGCGCATTTTCTGCACGACAGCGGTCGGACAAATTCCATTCCTGAGAGTTGGGTTAAACTACGAAATTTTCGCTGACAAAGGCTCCACCACTCATCATTCAGTTAGAATTCTGCCGTATGGATGCCACTTCCCCTAGGTTCAGAGGCTCTTGGGTGTAGCCCACTAGGCGAAATATAATTGCGTTGACCGACAACCATAAGCTCCGCCTATCAGCCATGAGGGTCTGAGCTGTAGGACGTCTGGCGCGACTGTCTGGCGCGACTCCTCGGTTGTCAGTACCGGCTGAGGGAATCTGGATTCGTTCCTTCCACCTAGCATGCTATAGCATCGAAGTTGGCATCTAGCTGTCTAAGCAGAGATGGACACGGAATTGCATGTTGTCATGTTTTTAGGACGTGTGACTGAAAGAATTATTCGGAAAAGCTTCTGTGAAAAATTGGATGGGTAGTTTGATCACGGTCATTTTTGTCGTAGACGAATGAATCAGTTCATACTTACATTATATTTCCGAACAACGGATGTTTTGGATATCTTTAGTTTCTTGAAATGTCCAGACCAATTAATTTTCTGAATAATTCGATTGTGCGCATATCAGCATCTTGAAAACATCTCGGAAGCATACGCCGAATCTCGATGTGTGCAACACTACCATATTGAGCACTCCAAATCTGTTCTGCTGCTATGATTTGAACCATGTGCAAATGTGGCGCTCGGGAACAAAAAAAGAGAGTAATATTAATCTCTCCTATACCAATATCAAGTCTTTATTGTTCCAATAGCTGCTGTTTCCAGCGTATCATTGCGTTTAGATGACCTCTGTTACATGAGAGGTGGGGAATTTCTCCTGAGGAATTCGAGGGAACAAAATGACGTGTCTCCAGGCGTTGCCATCGTGGGTGGTCGCTGAGAAGAACGATGCTATGATGCGCATCCTATTTTTTCCACCGAATTCAAGCTAAGAGTTGAGCCAAATTAAGAAAAAGAAATTATAGTTGAAATTCTCCAAAATGAGGGTTCCAGAAAATATTCTTCCAAACTATCAGATTAAACATTCAACAGAGATGTACATATTAGAACTACTTAAAATTAGAGAGTCTCTGATCGTAATCACCAATTATTACGCCGCATATATTCTCTAAACGTCTAACGCGAAGTGCAGTAAAATTCTCCTGCTGTCCTCCATGGTTTAAGTTCATATAACACATAAACAAAGGTTGAGCAGATCTGATCCTTCATCTTCTATACTTCTTCTGAAATCAAAGATCGGAGAATCAGCAAGTCACGTATTTGCGGCTGCCCATGAATCCCCCTCTTTCAAGTAATGTCAAAAACGTCAAAGTGTTCACTAACAAATTCACTAGGATGAAGGAAGTGAACGTGCACCACTTCTTGAATCTATTTTGCACCTTTTCCGCACGACCTCTGCCAAAACTGTCTTGAATTGAACATATAGCCAAGCTGCAATAAACTTTTTAAAGCGTGTTTTTTTGGATTCGAATGGTCTCTGTTTGAGGCCATTCTTACATTCTTATGGAACGCTTTCGAGCTATGATGTGGAGGCTGTGAAGGGGTTTGGGAGTCCGTTTCTGCCCTGGAATAATAGTTGAAGAGGGAGGAGTTGCTATGTTAGGCAATTAGATGCAAGGCTCGATGTGTCACAGTACACCAGGTGTAAGGTACGCGTCCAGATCTCATCCGCTTCTAGTGACAGCCGAGCAGCCGCTCCACACCTCCACCACAGAGCTCCTTAGCTGAGAGGCGGGGCTTATGGAAGTCGGTCACCGCAATCATATTTCGCCTAGTGGTTGGCGCCCGAGGCTCTTACTTCGAGAGAAAGAAATTATCAAGCATGGCGGCATAAAAATTGCGGTCTCCTTTGCTTCGCAGTTCCGCTAGTTCTGCGGACAGAATGCCAGGAATCTCATACGATAAGCAATAAACCCTACTAATCGTAGGAACTATACTGTTCGCCAAGATTATAGTTCAGTAAAGTTGCGAAGAAAATCAAGTCAACAAAAGCTGTGACAGAAAGTTTACCTCAACCTAATCCTAGTTCATCAACTGTTTCAAATGGGTTGAAAAGAGGTCCACAACTTAACTTTTCTGGATGTAGTTACTATCCAAGCAACACATGCTCTGTGCTAAGTGGAATAGAAAACCACACACCGTTGGATCCTTTAGCGAACCATGTTTTTACAGGATTTGGAAGAAGTATCAGGTTGTTGCGAAAATAATTGCCGTTTTGGGGTATGCTTAAATAAACTTTTCTCTTTTGTCTAATTTGAGCAACTTCAACCCAGCTTGTGTGAACGTCTTGTAGTGCTCTTCTTCCTCTTTCAAATGCTGCTTGAACGTTCTGGCTAGCTCCTTCCTGAGGATTTTTGTGAATTCGCGAACAAATGATGAGCCGAAGCGATTTGATTATGGTTGATGACTTCAAACTCGATCACTCTTTGTCGGAGGTACGCGGTAATCTTGCGTTTGTTTTGGCCTGGAATCGCCTTCCCAACGGACAATGAGCTAAGGGTTCGCGGAGTTCTTTTCCTACGATTTTGCAAACGCAACCATGATCATGGTCGCGGGATGTCGCAAAACGATCATGCTTTGAGGACGGCCGTGGAGCCTAAACCGGTGGATGAAAAGAGCAGGGGTAGATGCTCACTATACTACAGTTTCAATAGATGTGACATCAATCAACAGAGTACGAAAGGTGCGGACGTGAACAGCGCACGATCTGACTGAATACCAGCGTCTTACCTGGTGTGACATCTTTTCTAACTCAATTTTTTTCTTCCCAAAACGACTGATTTCCAGACCATCTAATTACTGTTCATGAAGCTCGGTTTCTATACGAGAACAAGAAATGCGAATGGGTACGGGTGGAGAAGATTTCCCACTTCTAAATTTTCCCAAGCCAGATCTTCTTTCTAGAGAGGTTTTCTCAGGAGTTTGGGGTGTGATTGACTGCATCCTTCCTCAACCCAGTAAAAGTTGACGGCAGAGTCCTGTCACTGTAATTTCAAGTTGAAATCCGCAAATCTGCTATAGATGCGGTTGGCAGTGATGAACAAATGCTGTTTTTTCCCTGCTACAGGGTAGCGTTAAGCCACACATTCCAGAACTCAGCCGGCGAAACTGATGCAGTAAAACATCGAGGTTCTCACTCAATGCCCTCATTCCTCAGACCATTATCCTACTGTATATCATTTTTCCGAGCTCCAAATACAATCCTGCAACAGCAGCAGATTGCTGTTCTGGAGCATGCTGAAATCGCCTTTCAAAGGTTTGCGGATTCTTGTGGTCTCAGATTTTGTTATGGAGGCAAGAAATCCTACTGGATTGTCAAGGAGGATCTACCAATTGGAACGGTTGCTAAACTGATGAAAAAAGTGGTGTTTGAGCCGAGTTACAACACTTTGAACTGAAGGGTCCATTTCGGCAATTAATTTCGCAACAACCTAACATTATTCCCTCCCCCCCCCCCGGGAAACGACTCGTGAACACTTCACTAACTGTTTGAGGCCCGGGTAATTTCTCCTCAGCTTACTGGAAGCAGTGCATCATGGCGTGGCTAGCAGGTCCACATTGGTAAGATGTAGGGACGATGAGCTCTAATAATGCTCTCTGGTGGGATTGACGAGAATGGAACGAAAATGCTCATTGCGCTAACAAAGCCCATCACAAGAGGAGGGTTTATAGCAGGAATACTTTTTTGCGGTAGTTTTGGGAGGTGAATCATTTATTCATCACCACAGTTTTGAATTACCCAAAGCCTTCTGGAAATGCACAGGATAAAGGATAGCTGCTCGCAGCGCAAAGTGTTCGCTTCGCTCTTTGGGCGAACAGTTGATAAAATGCGAGACAGACTTGAGCACACACATTCTTGCTTTTTTTTGTTCTCGGCATCCTACGAAGTAGAGCGGTCACATTTCACCCTCAGTTGATTCTCTGGTCTTTCATTTTCCACTAAGGGCTCACAATAACTTTTCTGCGGCATATAACATATGAATCAAATAGGGGATAGGACCCCAAATGACAGTGCTATGCGCGTTACTTTTACTTATTGTTGGTTTCAGAACATTGAACGGTAGCAGATACATTCTATTGGTGACATATTCAAAGTATCTGGAGAAATGTTTGAGTAAACGAATGCTATTCGAGTTTGTACTTTTCGGCGTATTCAGATTAAGTAGCCGAATGTCAGTGGTCCTCCTCGAATAGTGGATGTTGGGTTACCCATTTCAATAAAATTGGAGACTATCACGGAGTATGCCACAATTTCTGAACGTATGCAATATGTTTTTTCTTACTGGAATTCATTTCATCGACATCTTAATACCTTTTGATTAATAATACTCCATCTAATTATCTTAATACCCTATCTTGAATTATGAGTTAATTTCATCCTTGAGATATGTCGCTTCTCATACCTTTATTTTCGGGAAATTCTATCTAACAAATAGGAAACGTCAGATAAAGTGGAGACGAGAGGGGAAGGCTTTTTGTCAACAAAAAAAAAAAAACTAAAATTGTGATAATTTTCCGAACTTAAATGGATGGTTTTTTATCCTCCTTCAAATGCTCAGATCAATGTCTTGAATATGGGCATGTGAAGCTCTGTCTTCAGAATTCACATCTGTGTTACAAATTCAATTCTTTGCTAATTATTTGCCATTTCTTAAGACCGTGAAATACTTATGTTCTCCCAACAATTATAGAATTCTACAATACTGCTCACGGGGTCGCGAAAACCGATGATCGCTATGCGAAGTCACCGTCGCACGCCGTCGCTTTACCATAACTATCGCAGAACTGCACTAATCAGAACGATTTGGTCACCATTCGATTTGTCTAAAATAGATCTTTCTGATGACCTACTTAAAATCGAGGAAAACTTTTGGGATTACTGGTTTTGTCCAAGTAATCGAGATATCGATTAATGCTGTGTAATGGATGGTGCTAGTAGTAGCTCAAACACGCGGCGATGAACTGAATTTCAAGCTTAGATTCGATTATATATGTGAATTGAAGCAGAAACCCCCAAGGCAAGCATCTGGGAGTTGATCTTATGAAATTCCACACTAATTCAAGAAAACCCAATTTTTGATGAATTTGCTGGTAGCCCACACTGTTGCAACAGACCGAGCAGAATAGAGCAAGGAAGAATGAGAGGTTCAAGACAACTCTTTGTGAGCTTTATGATCTGCAAATGTCGTTGTTGCTGGCCTACTAGTCTCGATGTTACCCTTGCGCAAAATACAAACTTTCGTTTTGCCTTGTGAAAACCTCGATGTTGGGGGAGCGACCATTCACTAGTGAGATGAGCCACGGATCTCTTAAGAAAATCTTATGAAGAGCACTACGTCTACTTCCAGAAAGGGGTGTGGGTCATGATGAGGCAAAATGGGCCGGCGTCTTCCCGCCCTTCGGCGTCGACTCATCCCCACTCACATTCAAGTTTGCATGGGCAACTATGGGTGGCGGTCAAGACGTACGCCGCGACGTGACCGCGCCGCATGCGTGTGCGTCTCAAGTTCAGCCTAATTCTTCAAATTCGATGCATTGAATGACATCGGTGACCACCTCCTCACAGTTTGTTGGTTGCAGTAGCAGTTATATGTCCTACTCAAGCTCAGAAACTTGTCCATTTTCCCGCAGAACCGCTGGAACCTTCGATGGCTGCAGTCGCGACGCGTGCTTGAATCAACCAATCACAGCTCAGCAGCGTACCTCTTGTCACGCAGCCGGCAACTATGGTGAAATCGCGCGCGAATTAGTGCGAGTAGGTCCTGAAGGGCAGAGCGAGGGTTCGAATTAACCAATCGCAGACACATCGCCAACCCATCTTTGCCTCATCATGACCCACGCCCTCCAGAAAGTGCAGTTGAGGCAGTCCTAGTTGTCATCATTTGTCAACTAGTACTGCGTTAATTTTGCTGGAAATTCAGCCGCAATCCTATAACCGTCTCTAGTAGCCCTAGAAGAACGTTCGGACAATGGGAGCCTACGCATTCCGAGAGAACTCTTCAAGCGCCATATTCTAAGTCAAAATGAGAAGTTTCGGGGAGGCACGATTTTTCAGCGCTGTTAGCTGCAGCATGGCATCCCGGTGTGTCTTGAGCATGGAAGCATATCGCGTTTGTGGTGACTCCCAAGTTCAATGTCTTCCCACGGACTTATTTGTTCAAGCATATGAATATTTTGATCGCTCATGGATATCGGATGCATAAAATGATGCAAAATACAAAAGAAAATACTCGTCACTAATCGAAATATATATTTGCCCAAATTAGGGTCTTCTGATCAAATCAAACATTTTGCAAAAAGAATTCCGTGACATGCTCCCGTGCTCAGGGTCCGCCGGGATACTTTGCAGCAGCTAAATATGCCGAAAAATCGTATCTCTCGAGAACTTCCCGTTTTGGTCCTGGATATGACTCTTCAAGACCTCCTTCAGAGCACATAGCCTCCCATTGTCCGAACGTTCTTCTAATGCCGCTAGAGACGGTTATAAGATAGCGGCCAAATTTTCAGCAAAATTGGTGCAGTCCTAGTTGATAAGTGATGACAACTAGGACTGCTTCAACTACATTTTCTGGAAGTACATGTAATGCTCTTCTTAATATTTTCATAAGAGATCCGTAGCTCATCTCACTAGCGAATAGCAGCTCCCCTAACATCGAGGTTTTCACAGGGCACAACGGAAGTTTGTTTCTTGGGCAAGACTAACATCGAGAGTAGTAGGCCTATAGCAACGACACTTGCAGATCATGAAGCTTCCAAAGAGTTGTCTTGAACCTGTCATTCCTCCATGCTCAACTTTGTTCGGTCTGTTGCAATAGTGTGGGTTACCAGCAACTTCGTCGAAGATTGGGTTTTCTTGAATTAGTGTGGGATTTGATAAGATCAACTCCTAGATGCTTGACTTTGGGAGTTTCTGCTTCAATTCACAATATATAATCGAATCTAAGCTTGAAATCCAGTTCATCGCCGCATGTTCGAGCTACTACAAGCCCCATACATTACACGGCATCAATCGATACATCGATTACTTGGACAAGATCAGGAAACCAAGAGTTTTCCTCGACACAAAGTAAGTCATCCGAGAGATCTCTTTTAGACAAATTGAATGGTGACCAAATCGTTCTGATTGATGCAGTTCTACCAAAGTTATGACAAAGCGACGGCGTGCGATGGTGACTACACGTAGCGTCCGTCGTTTTCGTGATCCCATGACATCACGTTCTACAGTATCAAAAGTGATAAAAGAGAAAAACGAATATTATTATGTTTAAGAATTAGCACAAATTGTCCGTCTCGTTAATCATCAAAATTAGCCATTTTGAGAACGGCGCTGAACATGGCATCATTATAAAATGGTATAAGTATAGTATCTATAGTTTGTCTTGAGAACAACTGCTCCCAGTGACATCTGAATATTCGATACTTTGATTGGAACATTAGATGTTTATGATGATATGTGTCCGGAACGTTCGGCTTTTCAGTACATAATGACGAAGGCTGGTTCTCCCAGGGTTTCGCTTCTGAACCTGTTGACGACAACGCGCTTTTTTCTGGTGTGCTCACATGGACTGAAGCTTTGCTTCATACATCTTTTGTGGAATACTGGTAATTTAGTACTGGCTGACTACTGTGGTAGTAATCACTACTGAACGCTATCTGACTAATAGATTCAAAAATTGATAAAAGAGTAGATTCAATGAAAAATCGAATTGAACCGTGCGAGGAAGAGACACCGCTCATCGGTAAGCTGCGAGCTCATCAACTTCAACTTTGTTCATGGTCACAATATTAGTGAACGTTGTTGATAATCCTACAAATGAATAATGATTTCGAGCTTATGGTCTCATATTATCGGACAACCTAGAAAACGTGCGCAAGAGCATTCTTTCCTGAACAAGTAGAAATCTGTACTTACTGCTACATCACCTCAGGATTTTAAACTACCTATGACGAGAAACGAGCTATGGCCAGGGTTAAGCGTCCGATGGGAACTTCCCGTGAGGGTGTCGTATGAGAGAGGGCTGGGAAACTTCCCATGAGGGTGTCGTATAAGAGAGGGCTGGGAAGGAGGGGGGGGGTCGTATCGGAGAGATGGGGGTGGGGTAAGTAGAGGGGTGGTTTGACCATTGAATGTAAGTTCATGATTGTTTTATGACATTATGACAAATGGGACAATAGGACAGATTTTAAAAATGCCTATCGAAAGCTCTACATTATACACACTTAATATTAATTGGCATTTTATGTATGTGTCTATGCAGGCCACTGCCACTACTTACATCACGATATTGAGCGTGTCGAGTTACGTACGAAAAGTGTGTGAGATGTTATTTTTACCCTAACTGACAGGTGCTTTGATCCACTCTTCGTCGCTTGGAGGACCTACAGTTGTTTACACAACATTTAAAATGAATAAGGGCTGTATGCATGAACATCCCCGCTATGGCGGGGATCGGCCGTTAAGTATTGCCGCGTACCTCGGCGGGGTTCCGCGCACATCCCATCCTCGATCCCCGTATGTGAAGCAAGGGAATCTCCCGAGGGGAGGGATGTACTTCCTCTACGAAGAGTAAGAGCTCTGGAGGGGATCACACTCAGCAATCATCTGTTTCCTCCCAGAGATTGTGAATTTTTCCGAAACTTGCGAATTTTTCGACAGTTCTAGCCCGAGCTTCAATCATTTTTCAATTCTTAATTTGTTCCATCCAGTTTCTGGCGTCTATTATGTCCGACGCGGTAGAATCAAAAAGATGACTGAAGTGCTGTAAAGGACAGAAAAGCAGAAAAGAAATAAACGATGGTTTTTACCACTTCTGATTCAAAGCATTCTTGTTACAGCTGCATTTTCAGGCGCTTTTTTAATGCTAAGGCTGTGTAGGTACTTCCATGAGAAGAAAATAAGACGAAAGTGACGGAATAGATTTGCAAGTATCGCTAACAATAATGAAGTGAGTCACGAGAAAGTCAAAAAAAATGGGAAATTTTAACTGTGATACTTTGAAAACCAAATTATTCTCGCCTGAGCGGCATTTTCACACGGTGTCATGCAAAGAGTACACGCTAGGGATATATCCTCTCCCCTCGAGAAGTTTTATGCATAGCAGGGAGCCCCGTTGGGGAAAAAAGGGGATCGCTCCTCAGGGGATGCGCATCCCCTCCCTTCCCCAGCGGAGTTCATGCATACGGGCCTAAGTCTTTGTGTTCACTGGTTTGTGTTTAACAAGTCATGTAGAAGGGAACATGAAGGTCGGTATGCCTCTGCGCCGGCTCCTACGCAATATAGAAAGACGTCAGCCGACTGTTGCACAGCTGTGGAAAGGGCGTTTTGGAGTCGGAAAATGGGAACGTGCGAAAAACTCCGTAGTCTGTATATATAAAAGTGAATGTTTGTGTGTTTGTATGTATGTTAGGAATAGAAGTCGCGGAGGATTGTCCGATCCGAACCAAATTTCGCATGCAGGTCCACCAAGCACCGGCGGAGGTTATAGGCTACTTTGCCCCTGGGATTATCGATTGATTTATCGATTTTATTGATTTTTTGCCCAGGGACTGGCGAGAACATGCCTACTGAGGTCCCTCAATACGCTGAACACGAATATGTTAACCCTTTTGCGCGAAATTATCGATTTATCGATTTTATTGATTTTTCTCTGTTTTTGCCCATCGGGTGTAAAGACACGTCTATTGGGGCACCTCAATACGCTGAACACGAATATGGCAACCATTTTGGCGAAATGTCGATTTATCGATTTTATTGATTTTTCGGCGTTCTTGCACACGGGTCGGTGAGAACGTGCCTTCTGGGATTTTCCGAAACGCTGAACGTGGATAAGGCAAGCATTTTAGAAGGATTTATTTACCAGTCGAGCAACTTCACCCCATTTTCTGAGGGAAGGGGGAAGGGTGGAGACGGGTTACCTGAGCCGATCACCAAATGATGAACAAAGCATTTTCTGGTTCGACAAAGATTTTTTGGTTCAACAAGTGTTGGTACCAGCCTTAAATGGCCGGGAGAAGTTGAACACCCGAGCGAAGCCGGGTACACCGTCTAGTTGTTGATAAATGTGAAATGTTCAGCACGTTGGGAAGATGTCACACGAAGCACTGGTAATCATAAATCTGCTTATAAAAACACATTGGTTGGAAAAAAAATTGAAGTTTACGATTACTGCAACTCAAGATTGATGAAGGAAATTCCGCGTTTCAACCACACGTTTGTTTTTATGTGTTTCATTATAGGCCCATTCCCTTTGATAACACATTTAATTTAGATGTTCGTCATCATCGAATGATTCCGTTCTTTTGACGACCCGTGATGTTATGAGCTGGAGCGGGAGACGAGGGCACAAGAAAACGAATTCGCTGGACAGAGGATTAACTTTAGCCAAGTCGATGAAGGTGGCTGAGCGAATTGATAATGTGTAATGATGGAGCCAAATCGTATTAATTTCAGGCTGGACCTTTCCCTCCTCCGTCAAATAAGACGAACTCATTAACGCGTCAAGAGACAGATGACGATGGAGAAGAGTGCGCACGGAATACAGCAGCCGAAGGTGTAATCTTACAAATAACAACTAAGGTCATTGGAGATCATTCCATTACGGTATGCCATGTTTTTCACTCTACCTATCAAATTCTTCAATGCTTTTGGTTTGTAAAAGCCAAAGACGGCTCCCACAGAAACCCGCACTATTGAAATGAGTGCTATTATTGAAATGAGTGCTATCTCGTGTAATGAGTCATTAGTGAACCAATAAGGTGAGTAGAACACAAGAAACGCCGGTCACCTGTGAAGTACTTGAAACGATGACCATGGTCAGCGTGTCCGTTCACATAGCTTCGGCCTAAACGACGCGTCAGCTTTTGAAAGCTGGATTACTTGCACACACACTTGCTCTACACAAGCACGCATCGCGGCACCCACTGAACCTTCTTCTCCGCGCATTCAAACGCACGTGAAACAGCCCTCCGTTTCCGTAGATTAGTCGCCTTTTATGCGCCATCTCACTTATCTGTATATGTATACTAGACGATATGCCCGGCTTCGCTCGGGTGTTCTATTACCTCAGCTATTTCACGCTGATGAGGAAATCTGCTACTACCGGTGAATCCATTGAAAATGCTCATCATTTTGGTGATTAACACGCTGACGGACCCGAATGACCCTCATACCGATATATGAAAGTTGTGAAAGCATGTCCCCACCGATCCCCGAGCGAAAGTCGTGAAAAATCGATAAAATCAATAAATCGATACCGTCATTGAAAGCGGTTGTCATGTTCGTGTTCAGCACATTCGAAAACCCCAGTGGGCATGTCCTCACCGATCCCCGGGCGAATGTTGTAAAAAATCGATAAAATCAATAAATCGATACCGCCATGCAAAACGGCTGTCATAATCGTGTTCAGCATTCTGAAAAACCCTAGTAGACATATCCTCGTCGACCCCTGGACAAAAATAGTGAAAAATCGATAAAATCGATATAATCGATAAACCAATCGATAATCCCGAGTGCAAAGTAGCCTATAACCTCCGCCGGCCCCCGTTGGGCCTGTGTGCAAAATTTGGTCCGGATCGGTTCATCCTCCGCGATTTCTATAAGGAACATACACACAAACACACACACACACACAAACTTTGACTTTTATATATACAGACTAGACGGTATGCCCGGCTTCGCTCGGGTATTCTACTACCCTGGCTATTTCACACTGATGAGGAAATCTGCTACTATCGGTGAATCCATTGAAAATGCTCATCACTTTGGTGATCAGCATGCTGACGGACCTGAATGACTCTTATTTAACTGACCCCTGAGTAGAAGCTGTGAAAAATCGATAAAATCAGTAAATCGATATCGTCATTGAAAGCGGTTGTCATATTTGTGTTCAGCACATTCGAAAACCCCAGTGGGCATGTACCCATCGATTCCCGAGCGAAAGATGCCAAAAATCGATAAAATCAATAAATCGATACCTTCATTGAAAGCGGCTGTCATATTCGTATTCAGCGCACTCGAAAATCCCAGTGGCTATGTCCCCACCGATCCCCGAGCGAGAGCTTCCAAAAATCGATAAAATCAATAAATCGATACCGTCATTGAAAGCGGTTGTCATATTCGTATTCAGCACATTCGAAAACCTCAGTGGACATGTCCTCACCGATCCCCGAGCGAAAGTTGTAAAAAATCGATAAAATCAATAAATCGATACCGCCGTGCAAGACGGCTGTAATAATCGTGTTCAGCATATTGAAGAACCCTAGTAAACATATCCTCGTCGACCTCTGGACAAAAATAGTGAAAAATCGATAAAATCGATATAATCAATGAACCAATCGATAATCCCAGGTGCAAAGTAGCCTATAACCTCCGCCGGCCCCCGCTGGGCCTGTATGCAAAATTTGGTCCGGATCGGTTCATCTTCCGCGATTTCTATAAGGAACATACACACAAACACACAAACACACAAACGCACACACACACAAACTTTCACTTTTATATCTGTACTAGACGGCATACCCGGCTTCGCTCGGGTGTTTTACAACCCCGGCCCTCTCACACTGAGGAGGACAATTGATATTGCTGATAAAATCATTGCAAGTACCCGTAATTTTGGTGGTGTGCACATTAGCCATGCCCAAGTAACCCTTCCCCCAAGTAACCCCGTAAGCGAAAATGAAGTTATTTCGATGGGAAATTCGTGGAAAACAGTTGCCATATTCGTACGTAGGTGTTTAGCGTGTTCGATTGATCCAGTAAGCACATTTTGCCCCTTTTCAGAAGCAGGAAAAGAACAGAAGACATTAATGAATCGATATATTCATGCAAAACAATTGTCGTATTCGCGTTCGGCATGCTGAAAAATCCCTGTAGACACGTCTCCACCGATCCACCGGCGAAAACAGCAAAAAGTCAATAAAACCGATAAATCAATAATTCGTGCAGAATGGTTGTCATATTCGTGTTCAGTGTATTGACGAACCCCAGTAGACATGTGTCTACCGCCCCATGGGCAAGAACAGCAAAAAATCAATAAAGTCGATAAATCGATATTTCTGTGCAAAACGGTTTTCATATTCGTGTTCAGCGCATTGAGAAACCCCAGTTGGCAAATCCTCTCGACCCGTGGAGAAAATCTGTGAAAAATCAATAAAATCGATAAAGCGATATTTTCGTGCAGAACGGTTATCATATTCGTGTTCAGGGCATCAAGAAACCCCAGTAGGCATATCCTCATCGACTCCTGGAGAAAATCAGCGAAAAATCAATAAAATCGATAATTTCGTGCATAACGGTTGTCGTATTCGTGTTCAGCGTATTGAGATATCCCAGTGTACTTGTCCCCACCGACCCTTGAGCAAAATTAGCGAAAAATCAATAAAATTGATGCAATCGATAAATCAATCGATAATGCCTGGCACGAAGTAGCCTAAAACCTCCGCCGGCGCATAAGGAATAAGCATGCAAAGTTTGATCCCGATCGGTTAACCCTCCGCAATTTCTATAAGGAACATACATACACACACACACATACACACGCACAGACATTCTACTTTATATATACAGATATATAAAGTAGAATGTCTGTGCGTGTGTGTGTGTATGTATGTATGTATGTTCCTTATAGAAATCGCGGAGGGTTAACCGATCGGGACCAAACTTTGCACACATATCCATCAAAGGCTTGCGGAGGTTTTAGGCTACCTTCCTCCAGGAAATATCGATTGACTTATCGATTTTATTGTTTTTTCGCTATTTTTGCTCAAGTGTTGGTGGGGACACGTACACTGGGGTATCTCAACACGCTGAACACGATTATGGCAACCGCTTTGCACGAAAATATTGATTTATCGATTTTATTGATTTTTCGCTATTTTTCCCCGGGAGTCGATGAAGATATGCCTACTGTGGTTTCTTAATGCGCTGAACAAGAATATGGCAACAGCTTCGCACGAAAATATTGATTTATTGATTTTATTGATTTTTCGCCATTATTGCCAATAGGGCGGTAGACAGATGTCTACTGGAGTTCGTCAATACGCTGAACACGAATACAACAAACATTCCGCACGAATTACCGATTTATCGATTTCATCGACCTTTTCCATTTTCGTTTGGGGCCAGGCAAGGACATGTGTAATGTAGTTTTCCAGTACGCTGAACACAAATTGATTATAACCGTTTTGCACAAAATATCGATCTATCGGTTTTACCGATTTTTCGCTGTTTTCGCCAATGGATCGATTGAGATGTGTCTACTGGGACTTTTCAATACGCTGAACACAAATACGGCAATTATTTTGCACGAATATATCGGTTCACTAATGTCTTCTGGTCTTTTCCTGCTTCTGAAAATTGGCAAAATGTGCTTACTGGATCAATCGAACACGTTAAACATCTAAGCACGAATATGGCAACTGTTTTGCACGAATTTGTCATCGAAATAACTTTACTGACACTGACGTTTCGCTTGCGGGATTAATTGAGGGGAAGGGTTACAGGGCTTTCACTCCGGAGTAAACATCGCTTTGAAGGCACGCGCGCGCTGATCCATTCCACAGATCAAATTCTCAGTTGAAAGGCTAAAACCATTCGCACGCAGCCTTTCGATTGAGATTTTGATCTATGGAATGGATCAGCTCGCGCGCGTGTCTCCAACGCGATGTTTACTCGGAGGGGAATGCCCTGTACCTGAGCATCGCTAATGTGCTCACCACCAAAATTATGGGTATTTGCAATGATTTCATCAACAATGGCAATTGTTCTCATCAGTGTGAGAAAGCCGGGGTTGTAAAACACCCGAGCGAAGCCGGGTATGCCGTCTAGTATACCGATAAAAGTGAAAGTTTGTTTGTGTGTTTGTGTGTTCCGAATAGAAATCGCGGAGGATGAACCGATCGGGACCAAATTTTGCAGGTAGACTCTCCACTGGCCGGCGGAGGTTATAGGCTACTTTGCACCTGGGATTATCGATTATATCGATTTTATTGATTTTTCGCTCTTCTCGACCTGGGACTAGCGAGAACATGCCTACTGGGGTACCTCAACGCGCTGAACACGAATATGACAAGCATTTTGCGCCAATTTATCGATCTATTAATTTTATTGATTTTTCGCTATTCTTGATCATGGGGTGGTAAAGACATCTCTACTGGGGTTCTTCAATACGCTGAATAAGAATGACAACCATTTTGCACGAAATATTGATTTATTGATTTTATCGATTTTCCCCATTTTCGCTCGGGGACGGACAAAGACATGTCTTCTTGGGTTTCTCAATACGCTGAAGAGGAATATGACAAACATTTTGTATGAAATATCGGTTTTTCGATTTTATTGATTTTTGGCTCTTCCGCCCAATGGAGCGGTGAAGACATCTCTCCTAGGGTTCCTCGATATGCTGAGTATGAATATGACAGCCACTTTGTACGAATACGTCGATTCAAGGTCACCGAAACAGCTTTGCTAACTTTTCGCCCACAAGTCGATGGGAAACGTCACCTGGGCTTCGCTAACATGTTGATCACCAAAATTATGGAGATTTTAATGAATTTGTCGATGATAATAATTGGCCTCAGCAGTATGATGTAGCCAAGGTAATAAAACACCCGAGCGAAGCCGGGTACGGCAGCTAGTTGGATATGAATTTCTTGTCCCTGAGGATCTGGGATGTGCGTAAATGGAATTTCGAATGTCGTGGTACGGAAAAGGGAAGCCCAAAATGGTCTCAAAAAGGAAACTGGAGTTAGAAATGGAAAATTCAAGAAAAAAAGAAAAGAAAGGTGTTTTTTCGCGACACCAAACTTCAAGAATTTTTCTCGACATTGATGTCAAATCGTTTGTATTCATATTCAACCAGAGAAAATATGACGCGGAGGCCCCAGAAGTATCCAATGAGTGCAGCTGTCCTTAAGATAATCATATTTGAGCAGCTCAAGAACATCCACCACCTCATGTACGTATGAGCACAGACCGTTTTGGCGAATCATGGAAAATTGATAACATCTTATGAGTCATCCTCAAAAAGAAAGTTGCCCAAAATGATAAGATGGTTGCAAAACCCCTAGAAAATAATATAGCGATCTCGAGAGCGGTTTTCCTCTTGGAACCCCTAGGATTCCTCAGAATTTTTGGCTGAATACCTCTGAAGCAAAATTCCTGGACTTTTGTGCAGAACGACATGACAACAATCAGTCTTACTTAGATAGTGGTTTGAAGAAGAATATATTCCTTCACTAATTAATGAATATAAGTAGGAACCAGGTTAAGAATAAAAATAAAAGGGAGTTGTTCCAAAATTATCCGTGTATATACAGTGGGGGGATTATTGTGCGAAAATACTCACTTCTCCACCAGACCCCATGCTTTGTCCTGCTCTTTCCTCTGCCAAATAAGGAAAAGTTTGAAATATTCCTGAGTTGAGAGCGGCTTATGCAGAGGGCTTTCGCTTTAGAGCCCTAAAATCGTGGATTGTTGTGACAATGTTATCTGCAAAATCCACCAAGTCTTCAACAGGAGTTTCACTGCTTGGATAGTGATATTGACTTCTTAAAGCGCGGGAGCGCTCTTTCTAAAGGTTTCCGGGGTTTTCCATGAAGTTGGATTGTACCGAATGTGGGAGAGAACAACTACGGCTATTCCATAGCCATTTTCCGTCAGACTCGTTTTCGAGAATTTTTTTTAAAGCAGAAAACAGGTAATCAGTGGTTGCGTGGAATCAAATTGATGAGTTGTTTAGAAAAGGCACACAAGGGCCGTCGAAATCTAAATAGGATCGGGTTTTAGGCAACTGTGGCTCTCCAAATGTAGAGCATCTCGAAATGTAAGGCTCCTCTTGAAAAATATTTCGGAGCGGGCATTACAAAATGTGATCTAGTTCGGCGAAAATCATATCGCTACTGCAGAGAAATAAGCCAGGAATCGAATTGCAATAAATTATGACCCCTCCCCCCCCCCTCTGTGAGCATTCTTACCGAAAATGTTCTCACTTTTCAGTCTGGGAATTGTGAACTTGAACCGATTGCTTCGGACTCGTCTTCAGTTTCATCTCCTGGCTCAGAATTATCCAGGAAGATTATGGAACCTAAAGTTGTAGTAGAGGCTGAGCCTCAAGAAGACACATTGAACGAAACTTCAGAGATTTCGCAGGAGATCAGCATTCCTAACGGTTGTTTTTTGCAGGTGCGTTTGTTTCAATGGGATTTGATATTGTTTTAGAAAGTGTGAGTGCTAGAAGGAACGTTATGAATACGAAATAGCTATTTCTTTTCCACAGTGACGGAAATGTCAAGCTATTTCTTTTTCACAATGACGGAGATATCATTTCTATTCGGTTGGGACAAAACTCTTGCCACATATTCCTTATTCAAAGCAATATAATTTTGTTTCGCTCATGGCTAGTAACTCATATAGGGAACATGGCGTTTTATGCTGTGGATATAAAAGGCGTCTGCTGGAGACACTAATCCCCTACAACAGCACGACCACTTTATATCCAGTTTACTACGTATACTTCGGGATGTCTTGATCGATGCAAAAGAAATTATGCTTTTTTGTGTTGACTCTATTTTTTTTTCACAACTTTAATGAAAGGTAACTCCGACAACCCACGAAATAATTTTGATTAGCAATGCCCATTCCTTATCCTACGAGCTGATTCCTGGCGATATGCGCTCAGAACTCGGGAAATTGGAACGAAAAACGAGGATAACCCCGTTTTTACATGGATATGTTTAGCGAATTTTTCTTGTGAGATCTGGAGAGAGGGGAGATGACAGCCATACGGTATCGTTCCTGCAGAGCGTGGTGGCTTCCCAGCAGTGTTGGCAAAATTGACGTCAGCTCTTCGAAGCAGGTTTTGCCGAACGTTGACTTTCAGAAAATAGGCCTCTGGGCATCTCGAGCAGTTATCCTGCAGACCTTTCGTGGCTCTCTCAAGCAAATAACAGCAGTAAGCATTGTTGAGAGTGTTGCTTCCGAAAAAAAAAAGCGTGGAGAGAATCATTCAGCAGGAATTCTACAAATAACAGAGGAAATGTTTTGAAAAGTACTCATTTACGTTTCTCCAAAAGCCGCTGCGCCAGAGCTCACATATCGAGTATGTGGTGACATCCTTGAGAATACCATGAAGCTATTTTGGATAGTATTGCTTGTGTTATAGAAAAATCTACGAAATCTAGAATTCAGAAAACAAGGTATCTAGGCATTTTCAATTATTTCGTGACTACTTACTGTAATGGGCATGCTCTATACTCACAGAACCGTCGAGCTTTCTTTACTATATAAGCACGTCACCATACTTCAATTTCATTTTTTTGCAGAAACAAAACCATATACTTGTGAAGAGAATGGCCATATTCTTTTTGCATCAACCTAATGTTATCGCAACAACGCAAGCGATGCTGTTCCAAATGAGTGTGATATTCAGTAGAATGTGCTCGAAATGGCTTCCTGAACGTCAAACACACTGGAGTGCCAGTGATGAAACCAAGTATTGATTAATTTTGAAGCAGAAGTGACAGAATTGCAGGATCATAACTCAGTTAGCACTGAAGCCACAGCACTGGAGGAAGTCAAAGAGATAGCTGCATGTTCGTCGATGGACCCGATTACTCGAGATGTCGAAAGAAGAATGAGCATGAAACGGGAAATCTCGCATGCTGAGGAGACAATGAGGTGTTTCTTTCGGTTAATAAACTCAGTTTATGACTTGCAAAGAAAGAGCAGAGATGGAAAAACTGGAGGCGGCCTCTGCTCTCTGTCACTTTCAGGCGGTCGCTCCTTTTTTTCCTGGAGCGAGGCTAGAAGTACTAGGTGTTAAAACAAAACCTTGCGCTTTTTTCGGATGCACTTTTCTCCATCTATTTGCCATCTTTCAGGTACAAGTCATATACGACTCGAAAGCGCTATTCTTCCTCTACAAGAAAGTTGTAAACAGTTTTTCTCAAAGCGATAGTTTACCTACTAAGCCTGCGAAGTGGAGCAACGAGTCAATAGAAAACAGCACAATCGACAGCCATCTATCCTATCAAACAGTTGAAGCTCGAAGGGCTAGCAAAACTGGCCAAGTGATGTGTACTAAGTATGAAAGAGACGTTTTGCATGCATGACTGGTCATCAGCGATTTTCTAAGCTCAAGGGGAACACATTTGGGCTTGATGACACCAACCACTTCGACCGAACAGATTTCTTATGCGAAGACCCGATAATTGCTCCAAAGGAATCGTATGTTCCAGATGGAAATCACACTCCTCAAAGCCAGCAAATAACTGAGGTAATTGTGCTAAAAGAATCCGATTGCGAGGGTCTAGAGATCTTACCCCATGGTGACGTCAGACTCCACCTTCCAAAAATCGCCAAACTGCCGCTCCAATAGTTGCAATGATGATGTTCTTCCGCGTTTATATTCTACAGAGCTTACATGCTCAAATAGTATGGGATGCTCTCTGGTCCCTACTGAATGCAAGGGAAAAATTGGGTTTTTCCATGAAATGACGTTTTTCTTCTTAGGCCTAGAAGTTAGGTAATTCAATAGTTCTGAGAAAAACATGATTAAAGGATTATAGAGGAAGAAGAGCGCCTTTAGAAGGTATAGTGCATGTCAGAAAAAAATGGCAATGGAGCGGAGAAAATCGCAACTAGAAAAAGCGCAAGGACTTATGTTAACACCTAATATTAGGTTGTTGCGAAAATAATTGCCGTTTCACGGTAAGCTTGAAAAGAAAACTTTTTTCTTGCCCAATTCAACAACTTCAAGCCAACTTGTGCTAGCTTCTGGTAGGGTTTGTTCTGCTCTTTCAAATGCTTCTTCAATAATCTGGCTAGCGACTTTTTTATAGGGTCGCGAAAAATGGTGAGCCGACTCGATTTTCGAGTGATCATGTTGTACGAGTTCAAACTCAGATTCTGCAGCGGAAGGAGCCCGTAATGTAGCGCTCGCTTTTGGCACGGACTCTCCTTCCGAAAGGACAGTGATGTGCTGGTTCGCAAAATTCTCTTCCGGCGATTTTGATCTCGAAGATAAACCCGGTCGTGGTCGAAGGATGTCGCTGGACGATCAAGCACTGAGAGCAGCGGTGGAAACGAAACCCGATACTACTACTCATACGTTGGCGGCAGGCCTGGGGGTTCACTATGCTACAGTTTCAAAACATTTGGCCTCGGTGGTGAGAAAAATGCAAAAGTGGACACCCCATTATCTGAGCGATGACCAGCAATCCACCCGTTACGAGATCTGTTCTAACCTCCTCGTTCGCCAGAAAAACGAGCCATTGCTTGACCGTTTAATAACTGTAGATGAAAAATGGCTCCTATTTGATAATAAGAAACGTTGTCGTGTATGGGTAGACAAGTTCTCCACCCCTTCAAGCTTCCCTCAACCAGATCTTCACCCTAGAAAGGTTATGTTGACAGTTTGGTGGTGTTGTAAGGGTGTTATTCATTATAGCCTTCTGCAACCTGGTCAGGCTCTTACATCAGAGTCTTACTGTTGTGACTTAGACCTGATGTATGAAAAGTTGCGACAAATGTGGCCGGCAGTGGTAAACAGAGGTGAGCCTCTCCTGCTCCAGGATAACGCTAGGCCTCACACTTAAAAACTCACCCTGCAAAAACTGACGCAGTTAGGCATCGAGGTTCTCCCTCACCCACCTTACTCTCCAGACCTCTCCCCTACCGACTATCTCTTTTTCCGGGCTCTCGAAGCAAACCTGCGTCAGCAGCAGTTTCCTGATTTGGAGCATGTTGAAATTGCCTTCCAAGAGTTCTTAAAATCTTGTGACCTCAGTTTCTATTGTAGGTAAAGGTATAAATGAATTACCGGATCGTTGGCAGAGATGTGTAGAATCTGAAGGATTTTATTTTGATGAATAAAGTTGAGTTTGAACAGAGTTACATCATTTTGAACTGGGCCATCTATTTCGGCAATTAATTTCGCAATAACCTGATAGAATTGTTAGCTGACATCTGGCCAATTTCTCCACAGCATAGTCAAAACAACACACATAGCGAACAACAAGCTGTTACTGATACAGTTTCGATGTAGAATCCACTCCTTCAAGAGAGTTCTGTCCTATTGATTGGGCAATTCGGAGAGCGCGAGGAATGCTCTTCTTGTCAAAGTTACCCACGATTCTCCGCAGGCATGGATAGTAAGAAATAAGGAAGGGAGGAAAAAACAGCGGCTACTCCATATCTCCTGTGATATCCAATTCTCACCCAATTTGTTTTCGGAAGACTTTTCCCGTAGAAAATCCTACAACAATCAGCGAGTAGGTGTGACCTAATAACGCATTCAAAATGGTGCACGACGGCTATCGAAGTTCATATGGGCCGGTATGGGCCAACTATGACTCGAAATGTAGAGCCTGATTCTCTCATCTCATCCAAATGATTTTTGAAACGGCCTTGCTCTGTTCTCTTAAACAGCGATGTGGTGTGGATTTTGCTTGATAATCTTGTATTCTTCATCAACAAGACAACGCAGTTTCATGCCCCCTAGAACCGTTGTCAAAAGCATTTCGCTGTATTGCTAGGGAATGAATCACAGCATGTTGCGGCTTTGGAGAATTGTGCTGAAAATTTGCATTAAAATTTCTTTGTTTGTGGCGCATCTTTTGGAAACGAGTTTGTAGTCAAAAAAGTTTGGATCCAGAGCTATTCAATGCGACTTAGTTGAATAGGAAACGTGCATAGTTCAGAGCGAAATAAAGGATCCAATGGTGTACAATAACTCATGTCCGCCCCTGAATACCAGTGGCGGACACAGTTGGCGACTCATTCCTCGAGAATGGGTCTTCGCATATTTGAAAGCACATTACAAAACGATTGAAAATTTTGTATTAGTTCTTAATTGTTTATCTTTATTATTACTAGTTCAACTCCCACAACTAAGCAGTGGCAGAACGCATCATCAGGCCTACAGCTTCGCCGATGGAATTCCTAATCTATACAGACACATACATATAAAACAGCTGGCTTAATATCACCCCCATAACCTTGATCACCTTGACTCCCGTCGATCTTCGGATATAACGAGCGGGCGCCAGCAATCCTTCTGTTTGTCCTTCTCGCGTGCCAGGACCGTCCAATGGATTTTATCCGTTTGAGGGACACGAAGAGCATTGTATCTTTCTTTGAAGGACTTCGTGAAGAAGTGTGACTATCGGGTCGGTGGTCCTCCGGTTGTGCGCTTAACGTTCCGTGGAGTCCAGTCGCTGACGGCTCTTGTCCAACGGTTGTCGTTAAGACGCATCTCGTGTCTGGCCTACCTGATCTTACTCAACTTGACGTAAGCGGCAGCGTCCCTGATCTTCGACTGTTGACGCAGGGTGGAACTCCGTACTCGTGCCCTCACTTGGGTGAGGCGTGTTATCCCTAGCATCGCCCTCTCGATAGAGCGTTCGACGACGCTGACCGCGTTCTCATTCTGCTTGCGCAGCGCCCAGGTTTCTGAGGCGTACGTCAAAGCAGGAAGAACCGTTGTGTGGAAGAAGTGGGCACGGAGCCTGGTGTTCTTCGTCTTCTTCACTACGTCCTTGATGCTCCTGTTAGCTCCCCAAGCCGCTCATTTTCTGCTGCCCAGCTCTAAACAACGAGGTCGTTCATCATGTCGACTTCCCGACCCAGATATACTAGCTGGAGCATTCGGATATGGTCGTTCCATTGAGCGAGAATGGGGCATCCGGGACCCATTCGTTTCTCATGAACATCGTTTTCGTCAGATTCAGTTGCAGACCGATCTTCCCACATGCGTCTTCGAAGTCGGCCAGCATCCATTCCGCTTCGCTGATGTTTGGCGTTATAAGGACGATGTCGTCAGCGAAGCGAAGATGGTCAAGTCGCCGGTCATCAACTTGCACTCCCATGCAATCCCATTCTAGTCTTCGCATGACGTCCTCAAGAGTGGCGCTGAATAGTTTTGGCGACACGGTCTCGCCTTGCCGAACCCATCTCTTGACGATGGTGATGTCATCGTAGAATGGAGAAATCCTGGTTGTGAAGTTGCTGTAGAGCTCACGAAATATCTTCATGTATTGAGTAGGAACGCCCTGGTTCCTCAGAGCTTCCAGGACCGCTTCTGTCTCAACAGAGTCGAAGGCTTTCTTCAGATCGATGAACGTGAGGGTGAGGGGCATTTTGTACTCTCGCGATACCTCGATGAGTCTAGTGATGGTGTGTATGTGGTCGATCGTACTGAATCCTTTTCGAAACCCTGCCTGCTCGCACGGCTGTCCTTCATCTAGTGTCTTTTCGATCCCGTTTAGGATCACTCGCGTGAGAAGCTTGTAGACGACAGAGCAGATGGGGCGATAATTGCCGATGTCCTGCCGGTCCCTCTTCTTGTACAGCAGCACGGTCCTGCTGGTCTTCCATTGGTTGGGTACCTTGCATTCCGACAGGTACCACGTGAAGAGCCTAGCCAACGTGTTGCTGAGAACTGGCGGTAGGTTCTTCAGATGTTCTGGACGAATCCTGTCGGGGCCCGGTGCTCTACGATTCTTCACCGACTTGATGGCATGTCGGATTTCGAAAGGGAGAACCGATGAGACAACATACCCGTCCTCCCTAAGATGACATTGAGGGAGGTGGACGTGACTATCGAAGAGATCCGAGTAGAAGTGGTAAATGACCTTCTCCATTACCCGTCTCGAGGAAGAAATTGTTCCACCTAGGCGCCGGAGGGCGGACATCTTGGCCTTGCGGTTGGCGAAGTCTCGGCGGGCGTTACGGATGCTTTTCCCTGCCTCTGCGGCTTCGGCCACCACTGCTGCTCATCTCTCCTTGAGGTATTTTTTTATCGCTTCTCTGCACCGTTTTGCGAGCTCGGATGTTAGCTGGTACGCCTGCGGCTTTCGCGGCTCCACGCAGGCGTATCAGCTTGAGGGTCTCGTAGGACAGGCGTCTCTTGGTGGTTCTTGAACCCTAGGCTTTCTTTGCGCTGTCGCGGAGAAGCTGAACAAGCCGATCGTACTCCTCGTCGATGTTGTCGACAACCGCATCTTCCCAGAAGCCGGCTAACGATGTGAAGAGACCCCAATTGATGACGGTCTTGGGACTCCACTTCTTGAATTTCGCGGCTTTCTCTCCTCTGCGTGGAAAGAAGATTTAGCGCGAAGGGAGGGATGGTCTGATCCGATGTAGAACTTCGGTGCAACACCAACGTCGATCAGGCAGAACCTTCGATTGACGATGATGTGATCAGTTTCGTTATGGTACTCTCCACTGGGTGATTCCCACGTCCATCGAAGGGAGGTTGGCTTCTGAAATTGTGAGTTACCATGGATGGTCTTCATCATCATGATGAACTCACCCTCTCTTCCTGTTCGTTCCACTGTAGGCCGCGGATACCGATGTGAAGTTCTTCAGGCGTTCTCCTAGAGCTGATCTTGGCGTTGAAGTCGCCAATTATAGAAAGTGTGATCTTCTCTGTAGAACTTCTCCAAGGCCGTATAGAAGGCCTCAATCTCCTCTTCGTCGCAGCTGGATCTTGGAGCGTAGGCGACGAAGATTGTCACGGCCGACATTGATGCACATCTTCTCAATCGCAACGTCTGATTCGGGTTGTTAGCTTTTCGAACAAATCGATGCTCATGACCAAGTTCGTGTTGACGAAGTCAACCACTCCACCAACTCCTCTACTGTCACAGGTTCCACGGAACAGTCCTTCTCCTATGTCGAAGGTGACGTTCAGTGGCCGATGTCTCCTCGTCTCGGTGCGTTGAAGGTACAGACCGTCATCATAGTCCTTCTGGTTTTAGGCAGCCTAGATAACCCTTCGGATCTCGTCCTCACTAGCCCTGCCATACCAGTGACTCTTCCGAGATCAGGGGAACACTATTATTGCTGTGTGTAGCTTGAAGAAATTGTAAATCCACAGGAGATAGCTTGCAGGGCTCTATTCTCCGTGGGAGGCTGTAGTGTAATTTCACCGGGAACTTAGCCGGGCTTCACGGGAGTGGACGATGGAGCTTATTTGTTGGAGGCGACTCCGAACCGCACCCCTTGTACCTCCCACTCACTTGAATGCAGGGCTTTTGGTCGGACAGATGTGCAGGATACAATCTGCAGACACGCAAGCACGCCCACGCACGCATTCACGAATAGACCCACGCGCTGACAGAATGTATGAATAGTTCCGACACTGCAGAGACAGGGAGTCCATTCCCTGAATCCACCCGCGTCTCAGGGCAGGTACAAGATGACAAGATCGGGTTTGGTCCGCGATTAGCCCCCTCTCCGCCACCTGGGGACGCGCCGCGTAGCCTCGCGACTAATCGGCTGGGATCCCTCGTATGAGGTAGGTCCGTGGTTCAATATCAGACATTGTATTTTGACTCTTCGGTGAACCATACCTTGCAACTAGATAAACAAAACCATTGTATGTCACAGTTCTCTACGCACTGTACGCAGCTAAGAGAAATTTCCTATCCACGACGAATTACTAGTTTGCTCTTACGATGAGAACATTGATGCTTTTCTCACACCTTCCTAACTATTTTATGTTTCCAAATCCTTAATCTTTCGTTTACATTTCCTCGCTTGTTTTGATTCATCAAATTGACCTATCTCCCATTCTCCTCCTATATCAAACATTGTCGAAGCTTCCAGGCATCCCCTCTCATTTATGTAGCATAGTTTTTTTTTTGGAAGATCGTAGGAGGAAATACAATCCTCAGAAGGCGCGGCGTTCGGCATCCCTAGGCAAATGCTGGTTGGTAGGAAAGGTAAAGCTCGCGCGAATAATCTCTAATACTTTCACACTCAAAGGTTGACATCGTGCGCGCACGCAGGCCAGGTACAGGCAAATCAGAGACGAAAATAGGCAGAGTATTTACTGGTAATTCCAGACGGCAGCTTAGCTTTTTCTGTTCTTACCAGTTTTTCGGTAACACGCCTTTACAAGAAGCTCAAACAACGTCGCGCCTTCACCGAGTTTCGGTGAAGGAGTCAGTCTACTTCTCTGCAGTTCTTGAACACCTCGTGGCTGAGGTCGTCGAGGTTGCAGAAAACGCAGCAAAAGATATATCAAAACCCCGGATCGAGCTGCGGCATATTTGTATAGCTGTGAATTTCTATGAGGAACTTCTTAAACTCATGAACGGCGCCGTATTTTCACAGGCAGGACTCGTTCCAAGATCGGTTCTGTTCGAGAACGTTATCATTAGATTGTGAATCACTACTATCTCCCCACTCAACAACTAATCCATTGGGTTTCTTTCGGGCCTATTACTGTCGAATATCTCTCCAAAAACGAATTGAATAAAAGTTTTGATCCAAATCAATCCCCTATCTTCATTCAACCACACCGTCTGTGCGCAATTACTGTCGAATATCTGTCCAAAAACGAATTGAGTAAAAGTTTTGATCCAAATCAATCCCCTATCTCCATTCAACCACACCGTCTGTGCGCAATTTGAGCGTGAAAGAATGACGAGTTGGGCTTGAAGGGCGGGCGGTTTTGAACAGGCTAGTCATATAACACTGACGCCGCCTCGTTCCTCGCCACATTGAAGTCCTCTATATCCTCAAGTTATATCTGCTACATGAAATAAAGAGAAATCCGCTTTAACCTCGCGAGGCTTTGGAATGAGCCACACGATGAGGCAAAATGAGTGTGTCATGTTTGTGTGATAGTTCATTCACAGGAAGAACCATCCACAGGAGCATGGTTCTCCGGTTTTCATCACAGCCTACACCTTCACTGTATATTGTCATAAGCAAGCTAAATGCCTCAATTCCTATACCGAATACTACGCCTCCGTAACAACAAATTGTCTAGGATATAAATAAACGTGATGGGCATTCATAACAAAGGATCAAGGGTTTCTGCATCTTTCCAGTCTATTCTTTAGAATATTTTGAGGTGTAAGTCATGATGAGGCGAAAGGCGCATGTCGTGTTTGTGTGGTTGGCTCGCCCCTTCGAATTATCCATTATTAAAAAATTGGCGACCCAGCCGCCAATTTTTGAAATTACTTTACAAAACTGAGATTCTGTACTGGTTCATTTTTAATAGGTTACTTTTATTGCTATTCTTTAAATAATTTTTGTAGACCTATGTAATGCTGTGCCCAATGCGATATCCTTCTCTGATCCAGCTTCGAAGTCTTGTTTCCACGCTTGAACCACAGTAGGTGATGACTTAGTAGTGATTGCTACATGTACCGTGCGTCAAAACGGCTTGTATCTTCGTCGAAGTCCTCTGAAACGAAGTTCCGGAAACTAGAACAGTAGGGATCCTAACCTTGTCAATATGAAGAAAGGAAAAGTCATGAGTTGCTGATTCACTGTACTGACTCCACATTAACTCCATATACACAGGAATATTCTGACATTTTTGTATAGGTAGGTGAGTTTCTCAATTGCGAATCTTGGTGGACTCGCAATAAAAAATCCGTATTGATAGGTGTCACATTTATGTGGTAACACATAGTTTCTATATTAATATGTGTATTATATGTATCAGTTTCTGTATTATTTTACTCGTGTTATTTTTATAAATTATTGTTCTTAACGCTGTCGTTGCAGCGAAGACATCCGTTCGGAGCAGTTCTCCTCTTCACGATCAAGCATGGACCTTGCGAAAACATGGGCTCGTAGCTACGGGACTTTTGCTAGCAGTCTTTTCCGTGAAGCATTCCACAGGATGAAAACAGTTGCTGACAGGTTTGTGTTCCGGAAAAAAAATGCAGTACGTAAGCTGCAGTAGAGTCGCTCTGAAAAAAAAAGCGCTCAACAACCCGCAACAAGGAACATAGAGCTTCGCTATAAACGAAGAATAACTTAATGTATGCGCTTGAAAAACAATGTAAGAATCAGGATGAGAGCACGTGCAGGTGGGGGGATTTGTTTGTGAAGGACAGAAATTTGAACCTTGCCACACTTGTAGACGTCCGAAGAAAGCGTTTAGGTCGACTAGTTGCCGACAGCGACTAGAATCACCAGGAGGAATACATCCAGAATGAAGATCAGAGCCATGCAATTGTACCCTTTATAGTAAAGTCAGCATGTGAAGTATTAAGTTGTTGGTGCAAAAGTTTTGCCGTTTTTTCTGTTCAGAACTCTATAATTCTCCCTAGATATCACATTAAGATATGGTTATGGACTTGTGGAGCAAATCCTGCTCTCCTTGCCATTGGTTTACTGGGTGTCCATTTTAGTGAGAAGGCAGAAAATATTCGAGAATTCACAGACATCGCATTTTCAGTTTTCTTCCACACTTTCCACATTTTTCAATGAGACCGCAAGCAACTTGGCTAGAAAAGCTTCCTTTCATTTAACACTCTCGCGACAGAGTTGATTTTGAACGTAGTGCCCCGTTGGACACGCGCGCTTTCGACTGCGTGGGTCCCACGCACGACGGTAGTTTGGTGAGAATTGTTGTCACTTCATTCTCAGACATTCGGGCGTTTGGAGCGCCGGTGAACCCGCCCACTTTTGGCCGATGCAGGCTTCCTGCAGGTAGTAACGGGTGGAGGAGGAATACTTGCTGAAGGTGCGGAAGGAGCAGGAAAACCTGCTGTGAGCGCGCATGAGGCAGGGGATATGCAGGTTAACCTGCACCCTGTTTTTTCTCCATTGCCACGTGGCATTTGAAGTGTATATACAGGGAGCGTCATTCACGATCACTATTCCCGCAGCCTGGAGCGCCGCAGTACCCGCGCGGCGCTGGAGAGGCAGCGGGAGTAGTGATCGTGATTGACGTTCTCTGTAAAGCGGCAGACGGCTGTAAAAGCTTAGTTTAGTCTCCGCTGTGGCAGAAACTAGACGAGCGCTACGGGACTTGTCTGGCCAACTGAGGCCCGGTTGAAACCAGGGTCAAGCGTACGGTGGTAATTTACCAAGAGGGGTCGCCTTGGGTGGAGCAGGGTGGCGGTCGCCTGAAGAGCGGAGGATGATAGCAGCAAGATAGGGAAGTTCGTTTTTTCATCAGCGAGGCGAAGTTCGATTCCTCGCGAGGGTATTAGTGTTGCAAACACTTCAGCATGCTTTTTATTTTGTTTTAGTACCTAAATAACAAGTGTAAAATCGTCGGTGAACACTTTCTACTTGGGTTTGAACGTTTTGTTTGGCTGTAAATCGACTCCCAGGGTCCAATAAACATGTAGCTCAAAATGCAATTCCGTGGATGGTGTGCTAGGACGTCTGGACATCACGTGGTGCTCCGAAGCCATGGAGCCGGTTTGCCAGAATCACACCATATGAGGATGCAGAATCTCACGGCTTCACGTTCAAAAGTAACTTTGAAGTTATTCGCCTCAGATTTACACCATATTCTTGATCCTCAGAATCCCAAGGCTTCTCGTTCATTGGAAATTCTTTTATAGGGATAAGACCACATAAGGCATGACTTAAATTTGATGTATGTTGACACTCAAAGACTGACAAAATCAGGAGATTCTTCAAAAAAACGACTTAATGCATAAGAAAGACCAAATCTTCCTCCATTATAATGCGTTGAAGCTGTTCCCTCAAACAAAGCAGCCATGAAGTTATTTGCCTCAGATTGACACCACAATCTTAAACCTGCCGAAAATCGGGTTTTTGTTCCATGGATTTTTTTCAGCGTACATTTGAGAGCTGACAAAACCTTGAAAATGATTCTGAAAGAGGAAGTCAATCTCTATATTCTTGTCAAATTTCAGCTTTCAAAATTACCTGGGAGGAGTTTTATTCCGTTGGTAAACCGATGGTAAACCGTTGGTAAAAAGGCAATTTTTCCAGCTTTTTACCAACGAATTTCCACCCAAATTTAAGCCTGATAAACCAAATTTCTTAAAATAAGAAAATGTGCTTCAGAAAGCGCAATTCGTTGTGATAGCAGAACGACTCAGGCCATTTTCCCAGGTCACGTGCCAACCCTTTTAAAAATCGTGACAAACAACCTTACATCTGCACGTGTACGATTCTAATTCTGAGTGAAAGAACACCACCTACGTGCGACTTTCACAGCTAAAAAAAAAATTCCCTCACTATTTGTTTTTGCTCATACACATAGAAACTTGACTCTCGACTACTCCACATGCATTTTTTCATTTTGCAAAAAGTAGTCTCCGGCGGGGATCGAACCCAGGACTGTTTGAACATGACTATAGGGGCTTTCATACATTTGCCGCGGCGGCGGCGCCGCCGCCGCGACAAAAGTGGGTGCGCGGCAAAAGTTGCCGCCGAGCGGCATGCCGCGCTTTCATACAAACGTCGCCCAGCGACAAAATACCCCCTCGACCATTCCTTGCGCTTGTCGCTGGGCGACGTCGCCGGGCGGCGTCGCGGCAAAAAGGAAACAAGCTCTTGTCGCGGCGACGTCGCCGGCCTATGCTTAACCATGGGCGACTGCCGCCGCGGCAAATGTATGAAAGCCACTTATGACCTCTGCGTCACTTCCGTTGCTTATAATAAGTGGGTAGATGTGCGACATAGACATATGCAACAACTATCTCGTTGTTTCATTGATAAAACTGGGAATTCAGAAATGAAAATTAAAAATTGAAAAGTGAAAGATTAATTTTAGAAATTAATTGAATTCAAAAAATATCTTCCAGATATTTTGGAAGTTATTGAAATACAATGACTGAAAACGTAAAAAAATTAAAAGTTCTGGAAAGGGGTCACATTTTTCCCGTGTGCAAGAGGGGGGTCGCTTCGGGGTCGAATATTTACCAACGCTACGCTTGCCCCTGGTTGAAACTGTGACCCAGTGTACTAGTTGGCCAGACAAGATACGTGGGATGCGGTCGCGTGCCGACGCGGCGCGGACGGGAAAATCCGTCTACGTGCTAGAGTTTTGACCGAATCGAATAAAATTCAAATATTCGAAAATTTGGAGGCTTCGAAAATTCGATGGCCCCGCAATATTCGAAAGTTCGAATATTCGAAAATTCGAGGGTCCGGGATTACTCGGAAATTCGAATATTCGATTATTTTAGGCCGAAAATTCGAATATTTGGATTTTTTTTGCTTTGCAACTGTTATTTCTGTACCATTTCCTCGCTGAAGAACCATTCCAAATGAAACCCCAGTCCAATTTCTCATTTCAATCTCAATTTTCCCAAAAACCTGCTCATATCTTTGCACGCATTCGAAAGCCGCCAACTGCATTTGAAAGCTTTGAAACTGCTATTCTACGAGGTATACGACAGGTTGGCGACGATGATCTCTCCGATGAAACCTACGAATGTACTTTTCTAGACACTTGAGAGACCATCAGTTTTAACTAAACTTCTGATTATTCAAGCCTTTCCTCCAGCGCTATGTAAGTGAACTGCTAACTACAGTAGTATTTTTTACACAGCATTCTTCCTTACATTTAGCTGATTTTCGACTACTGCTTCGTTGACAATCTTTCTAAGTACATAACCGTCAGTTATGGAATTCGAGGTTCACACAAAATTCTGAGATCCTCTTATTAACCTTTATGCTCAAACATACTCCGACTTCTCGTTATAGAAGTTCTGTTGGTCCAGACATTCAACGTACAAGTTTGCAGCTGTACCGGATAAACAGAAGTAACAGTGAGTGACGGGGTAACACGCAGTGTTTTTTTTTAATATCGCTGACGCTTTTTTGTTGATAGCTGGAAGCTCATTTATGATCAAAGTAACTGAACCACTGCACCCAACATTATTTTTACCACGTCAATACCTCTACATTCTCTACTATGGCTCGTTTAGTTAAACTACAGCACAGAGATATTAAAAAGAAAGCCTTTTCACGGACGAACGGTTTCATCCACTTCACGATCCTTTGATGATGGTTACAGACCTCAAGAGCGGTAGGCGTTCTTAAGCTTAGGAATTCCAACCAGTTGCAATTTTAAAACCGATAAGGGACCAACTCCGCAGCAGCACAAGCTTCCACTTATGAGAAAGTTGTGAGAAATTCCAAAACTACAGATGAAACTTACTACCCGAAAACTTTTATGCTCGTTGTGATTGGGAAATACATATATCGCATTCGCCCACATACATGGGTAGAAAATGTTTTTACTGAATGGAATGTTATTCGAACATTTGAATATTCGATAGTTCGATTATTCGATAATTCGGTGGTTCGCAAAAACTTGAAAGTTCGAATATTCGAAAACTAGGGGATCTCTAGAAATTCGATGATTCGAATGTTCGAAAACTCGGTGGGTTCAAAAAATTCGAAAGTTCGAATATTCGATGGTTCGCAAAAGTTCGAAAATTCAATGTACTACACTCTGGAGAATTCAAAAGCTTGTAGACTATGCATACATGAAAGAACCAACGACGGGACTCTCGTGAAGAGAAGTTAAGATAGGCATTTTCTAACTTGCTGATAAGAGTTCTACCATAAAGAAAACATCCTGATCGTAGCAGCCACTCTCGGGTAAAATTGTTTTAAGCTCTTTCGAAAGAGAGTACATGCTTGTTTTGGAACGGGCAAAAACAACTGTGAAACTGGACTCTACTATTAGCAGGACATGAATTTTACAAGCATCGACTTATTAATTATGGAGATGATAAGGACTTGAAGATGTTAAATGTATATAGTAATATAATGTATATACTTTATCTACGAATACTCGAGTAATGCTCAGAAAAATTTGCTTCATTGTTGTAAACAAAACCGAAGTCCTTGACCGACTCCAACTCTAGAATCTCATGGCTTTTATGTTGTACAGATAGGAGGACAAAGAGTGATCAAGATTTAGGTATATGAACAGTATGTGTGCCCGCGCCAGAGGAAATTGTCACGATTTTGTCGAGGTGAGCAAACACCCGATGGCAGACTGCAACCGATGGGCATCTTCACTACTGGGCATTTGCGTGTAAATTTTGATGTCATCAGCATATATACAACATTCCACTGTGAAGTGTGAAAACAATGATCTTTTTTTGGGGCTTGCACGACCTCGTTTGAAATTGAACCCTTGTATTCTATGCAACTCCTTCTGTTTTGAGGCACACCATGCGTTTTATCCAATCCGGCAGATCCATCTTCATGTGTTACCCCACTGACCCTCATGCCCACTTCCAGAACCATTCCCCTTGTCAATATTATGCACAGTTGAAGAGATCACACTCCTCACTAGCATATTCCTGCGGCCACGTCCTACGCTGCCCCACTCATGTCTCCGACAACTAAGATGAAACTCGTCTTTTCCTCCTACGATCTCTGACGATCTCTGCGACCTGTCACTTCTCCACACCACCTCGTAGGTCCATACGTACAGAGTCACAAAAAGTACAAATTATATAGATCACTCAGCTCGGCTGATGCCGACTTTTCAGACTTGCTATAGTCCTCACCGAGGTAGTACAGTGCGATTCGGCGATCCCGAATGTACCCCCCCCCCCCTTCTGCTTACCCTTAAGTGTAAGCCACGCCCACAAACAAGGAAATTAAATACCTGCAGTGCCTGAAATGGATTTATTTCCTACTTATTTATAAACCGCAGTTGCACTTTTCTTTGTTTTTTTTTTTTTCTCAGAAGGATGAAGTGGTGAAGCTTTGTGAGAGGCGGCATTTCAGATAAGATAAGATTTCAGGAATTCCATTCGTACTAGAAGGCAGTGTTCGGACAGAAATTTTGTGTTCTCAGACGCGTACGCGTGTAAGTTAAAGTTTGCTGCTCCTAAACGCAAATCGAACATCAGCGGAAGTTTGAAAAACGACCGCATAATCAATAAACATATTGAAGCATAAAAAGTTGGAGAAACAAGGACGCACTTCTTAACAGATGCGGATATGCTTTTGATAACCCATTTCATAGGAGTGGAGAGAATTTACAAGAGATGTGAGGGAAGAAAGGATAAAATAACCATCATTACCATCATCCATTTTAGCAATAACTTGAATGACTGAAATATTGGATGAGCGGAAGTGTGCACTCTTCCACCAAAAATAATTTCTAGTAAAAATTCGTCCGAACGTCATACGTATCCTACGTTCGCTTTTCCTTTTCTGCATACAAAATAGCCAGCGGTGGTTTGAATTGTCGTACCCGTACTTGATCCTGGTGCTCATTTCGCTCCCACAGCATTGCTCGTCTCAATGAAAAGTAGTTATGAATTTGTGAGAGAAGAAATTTTTGCTTTTATCGTTCCACGCTTATTCTATTGCTCGCATATCATGCTGTCTGGATTCAGAAACCACTATAAAACCTTTTCGCCGCTTCTTGGTTCCGTATCCCTTAATTGCATTCATATCCTCTCTACGCTGGTCTACTTGACAACCATACACCATCTCTTGCACATGGTTGGGTTGCGGTGGTGGGCGGGGTTAAGAAACTACAGCGCGAGCCGGTAGTAATTTACAGTCGCTTTAGCAGCGAGCGCTCGAGCTGGCAGTCGCCAGCGGCTACGGGTACCCAAGTTCCTCCTCCCCTGAGCTGGGTGTGTGTCGTCGTGAGGGAAAGGGGTGTAACGAGGCGACTCTACAGGGCATTCATAAAGGAGTAAGCATCCGTACCATTGCAGATCAGGCGTGCGAGCGACTCAAAACCGCTCGCAAGATTGCTGCGAGGGCCGCTGCGGGGCATATCCTGGCATTTTGGCAATTTTGAACAGCTGGAAGTGCAGCGCAAAATGGCACTGTGGCTTTTTCGCGTTGGTTTAAAACTAAACAGAATTTCAGAATGACAGAAAATTATATTCATCTAGAGGAGGTATTGTATCAAGTATACAGAATTGCAGAAATAAGTAGAAAGCAGTGAGAAGAGCATGGGAAACTCTTGACTAGCTGATGCCGCAGGCATCATGTAAGAGCGATCGACAGCTGGTAAATCCATCGCAGCGGCGAGGTCTCACAACGACTGTACGCATACCATACAGTGGATACCGTGCACTGTTAGGACGATAAAGTGTTTGGCCGTTTGCGCATCTACTTGAGGCGCGATGGTCACTGCGAGGCGAATCGCCTATAATTGGCCTTTCGAGCCGCTCATGATGCCCACCTGTTTGAACTCGTACGGCGTCGAATCTCTAATACATGATGTATTTGTGCGTGACGTCGTGCGAGTTCAGTGAGGTGTCGGGTGACCCGAATGCGCCAATCAGAGTCGTCTGGTTACGCCCGGTCTCCACTCACGATTATGCATACACACCCCACTGTGCTAGATTCGTGTTTGTTTCCTAACATTTCTCCTACATATAGGCAATCTCATTCAAATTTCCAGGTGGCGCATGACATCTCTTTCACAGCTTAGCGACATAATTCCTTTAACACAGCGATATATCGGTTTAAGCTATAACTCACAGTACAGGCCAGTATAGCGCCTTCGGCTATGTTCTCATCCTTCCCGCGCATCCTACGACGGATCGAATCGGTGCGATCCTGCTTATGAACTAATAATAATAACTAATATTTTAAAGGTAGTGTCTCACCCATTTTCGATCCTGGGGTACCAACAGCGTCCGGACCAACCTACTCATACGCTGAATCCAATAATCTGCATGATTTCTAACGAAATCGTCAAAAACCTGTTTTAGAGGGACCAATCCAACTTGGTGCGGACGAGTTCCTCGGCAAGGAAACTTGCCTGTCTTGCCATACACCTCAGCTGATCTCATTGATCGCATAGGTGTTCTCATTACCGAAACCTGGTGAAAGCACCCCAAAGCAGGTGGGAAGCACCTCGTACATAGTGATAATGAGGTGAGACACTGCCTTTAAGTCCTTTCTATAGTTTCTTGTTCTGTTTTTTCCTGCCAAGGTCTCTGCCCTCTCATTTCCTAATGCTTCCTTACAACTAATGCTCAAGTCACAAAAAATGTGTAATATGTATACCGAGCAGCCAGCGTGAAAGTACGACTGGTGCTGGACTTCCACACTATTTTCTAGTCGCTTTGCTCGCAAAACTTCACTTCTTCTCTGTGAAGGGCATCCATGTTCATTTATTTACTTACTCAGTACACCACATAGGTGCGCCATCAGAAGTCATATAGGACCATATAAAGAGGAAGCAGGTAAAACTAAAGACAAAAATCTAAATAGAACCTAATAGCTCAACCCTTAAACAATAACATCTAGTACTGATAAAAAAAACATGATGAACGGACAGTTACCACGCCCTTAGTTAGATAACCACGCCGCAGAAGAATAGTCGAACATAATTTGAAAGGTTGTAAAGTACGTGCAAAATCCATGACAGAAAGTGTGAGGTAAACTTAGCAAGGGTAAGATGAGGATCGTGGAGGAAAATTCAATGTTGGTCTTTCAATAAAAAAGCCTCAGCTAAGAAGGGTTAGGTATCTGTGTCCTAGTACCTAGCGGAGTAGGTAGCTCGGCGTTTAACGAGGTGCCAGACCATTGAGATAATCGCAACCCAAGAACGCGACTGGTAGAACCATACTGGGGCGGACGCAACAACGTCTCTTTGATCTGGTACGAACCCCAGGCGTAAGCTTGGGCGGATGCTCGCCGGCTCTTTCCCTTCGTCAAAGCACAGGGGATGGACAGGAAACCCCATACACAAGAAGAACAACAACACACTTCATCAGGAGTTCAGCACGTGTAATAGAAAGATGGTAGACGTCGAATGAAAAGGAACCAGATCTTGCTAACGTCCTCTATCCAAACATTCTAGCAACCAGTATGTAGAAAAGAAATATTTCCAAGATTGGGAGCCAACAATCACACGATCACGAAAACAATCCTCACAACCTAGAATTTCGAGTAAGTCAACATCGAGCAGCCGCCTTCTAAATATGGAGGAGTTCTCCGATGACAAGATAGCAGGTGGTAGTTTATTAAGAAGACGAGCAACACGACAGGCAAACGAGTTCTGGTACACGTGTCTGTCACTGTTTCCAAACCTATGATAACATAGATTGATAGTGAACCTGCGTGCACTAGAAGGTCGAAATGTCCAGAATTTTGAAGATTTCAAACTTACCTCACCACGAAGGATTTTGAAACCCATAATGATGTCAGCCTGAATTCGTCTAAAAAACAAGCTCTTGAGCCCCAGCCTCTGCATTCTAGTCTTATAATTAGGTAACGCCTGCGGGTAATTCTTGTTAGGCTAAGACCGATAAAAAAGAATTCTCGTGAAAGTCTTTTGTACTTTCTCTAGCTTTAGACTTTCTTCAAGCAGGGATTCCATACAGGGCTACAATATTCCAGAATAGGCAGCACGTAAGCCTTATACAGTTTCAACAAGATGGAGGCATCTGACGTGTGGACGTTTCTTAACAGTGAAAACATTACTCTAGTAACGTTTGAAGCAATCGTTTTGACGTGTGAAGAAAAACGAAAAGACGTGTCTAAAATGACGCCGAGATCACGAACATACTGATGTGCTCGTAACGGAATTCCGTAATCTATCTCTACGGCTGCATTTCCAAGTCTTAAGATTTGACTCTTAGAAACGTTCACTTCTATCCGCCATTTTACTGCCCAGTCCAGCATTCGTTCTACCGATAGTTCTAGATTTTCTATGACCTCCTGTTTCTCTTCAACATCATAGGCAGCGTAAATCTCAATATCGTCTGCATGGGCTGCAATACCAGTCTGGAGTCGGTTTTCAAAGCGCTTGTTAGATCCATGGTATAAATATTAAAGAGTATAGGGATAAGCTCGCTGCCTTGGGGTACCCCTGAAAGGCATGCTTTACACGAAGACGTTTTCCCTTGGAAGCGAACTGTAAATTCGCGATTATCTAAGTATGAAATGAACAAAGCGAGAAAATCGTCCGTTTATTTCATCCTGCTTCATCATTCTACTCTCGCGTTGTTTGACGACCCGATTTGTCAAGTATTGCTCGAGAGCTGAATTCAACGCACCCCTAAGTACCTGTTTCATGAGATTTCTCCCTTATGCAGTCCGTATCAGAATTGCGTCTTCTTCATGACATCTCTCACTCATATGTTGTTGACATATGGCACCATAGCTTCTCTCCCACAACTGCACACTAATTTAGGGCGCCATTCTCGGTACTTGATTTTGACAATGTTTTTTCCCTTTCTTCATCATTACGCCCTACTTGACCTCTTCTCTGTCCTCTTTTTTTCCTTCTCCTACCCTTCGTTGCACTTTGTGCCCCCCCCCCCCCCACCCCACCCCAGCACGGGAATGGGTTGGCAAATTTTTCAACATTATATTGTACAGGTGGAATATTTGTACTGGTTTGTTTCAGTTCGTTTCAGTTCCTTGTTCTTGTCGAATTACGGGAATTTGCTTTCATTTGAATTCAGAATTAATTTTTCACTATGTGGAGGGTACCCCACTCCTTCGCACGCTTCCTCCCATTCCATGTCCACCATTGTCGATTCAAGGATCCAACTTCCAGAGCATTTCACACCTACATTTGGAGCAATTCCCAGCCTTTGTCCTTGTCGTGCTGTTGACATTTGAAGGTAGTACAATTCCTACGTAGTGTGTTCCTCCCGTCGCAGTACGTGAAGGCATGTCAACGCTTGTCCTACTCATCTCTCCCATGACTCAACAGGCAACTATTAATATCCGGAAAGAAATTCAAATATGGAATGGGGTCGTAAGACCTCCATCCTGAGCGAGATTACGCCCGGAATATCACATTATTCGCTGAATTATCGTCTATCGTCCTAATGATTGCTTTTAAGCTCGATCTCCACGAAAGCGGATGATAGTTCTGATAGTGAAGCGGAGCAGTCGGAATCTGGTCAACCATCCTCTGGCCACAATACCACATTTGTTCGGCCAAGAAAGGCCAAAAAAGGGCCTTTTGATTTTGAACATCTCAGGATGGTTCAGGTTTGTAGCTTTTATATTCAATTTTATTCTAAACACCTTTTTGAAACTGATGTTAGTTCGTAACTCGAAAATAGACTTTGTCCAATTTGTGTTATAGACATACTAGTAACCGCCGTATCCTTTGTTGGGTTTCGAACCTCTACCCTAAGTGAAGTCATGGACCAGAAATCGAAAAAGTGGCGATGTTTTTGTTATTTTTTATGTATTAGCTGGAGAGAGTTATAATAGGTGACAAACAGGGAAAAAGGGGATAAAAAATGGAGTTTTCACTCAAAGTAGTTAATTATGAAAATAGCTCTGTGGACTTGCTAGTCAGGCTTCGTCCTATTATGCATTCAAGAACATCAAACTAGTAGCTTCTTTTTTGCTTTGGAGCGAAAATCAGGGCATATCTAGTGGCTTTATTCACCTGGAGGCTTAGCGAGGTACTTGCGCGGGACTTTCGAAGGTAGCCGGTTCCCTATTAGAAACTTTGTATTGTATGGCTGCGATATGGGAGTGAGACAGCGAAACGATGATAAAAGTTGAAAATTAAAGCAAGGTTGCGCACCGTTCGAATTCCTTTGCGCTGAAATTTTTGAACCTGCCTTCGGAGAGCGGCCGATCGTCCTGCAAAACGATTTCCTCAAGCTTCTCTATTTTTTACTCTCATAAAAGGATGAACTCCACCCACTTCACCCATCCGATAGTGAGTATGGTTTTTTTTTCAGGAGCTGAACAATGAACACACAGGTGCGGTTTGGTGTGTTCGTTTCTCTGTTTGTGGGCGTTTAATGGCAACTGCTGGTCAAGACAATATGATCCGCGTTTGGGTTGCTCGAAGTCATCTGAAGTATTTCCTGCAAATGAGAGAAAGGTAATTTCTTCCCAATCACTACAATTGAAGGTTTATGGTCAACCACCTACAGTGGCGAACGTTTCTTTCAGAGCAGAGTTAGGCGGCTCTAATTTTTATATGTTTTGCAGGTACGTGGATGGTACTGGTGCAAATAGATACGACTTTATTATGTGTACGAATTTATTTGGCAGAAATTTTTTATTCGGTCAAGCCGAAATTCGGGGGTTCGACGATATTGGCAACCACCTACAAAGAATTGTTTACAATCCGGGTCTTACCTGACTTGGATTTGTTACATTAGTGTCGAGAGAGTTTCACTCAAAAATACACATTAACACAGGATTCAATCGTATCTGCCAGCCTTGCATATAATCGGTTTGTCGGTAGCTCTCTTCCGCAATTTCTACCATTCTAACTCATTATTTCACATCTATTCTAGGGTCAGCATTGCTCTTTATGATATTCCTTCTCTACCTGAAGGTGTTTATCTCTACTGCGATCTCCATTCCTTTTGAAGAATGGAGATAGCCCAGCTAGTTTTGGTGGAGTGAGTAGTGCACATTGTCGGAAGTGCGGTTTGGATTTTTTCCTTGCTCGGGAAAAATGATTTCTTCGGGCGTTATTTCGCATAGGGGAAAGGCAAGTTTTCTTGAATGTTGGTGCAAACAGAGAAGATCAACACTGCCTGATTTCGGAGGGTTTGAAAGTAAATTAAACCGTACGGAAGTTATTAAACTACGCTGGACGTCGGAGTCTTGGAGTATACTACTTTACTCTTATGGAAGCAAGATAATTTTGTTCATTTTCAATACAGCGATGCAAATGGAACGTTTACAAAGGATATTGGTTCAATTACAAGGGAAGAATCTAGTGCGGAGCAAACCGATAAACAGGATGTTGCTGGCTACTGCCACCACTCAATTTCGAGCCGTACTAAGTAATCGAAATCGCTATTCTGGTCGGTACGTATAATCTATATTGAAGAGGACGTGCAGCTTCTGCATCCAACGTGATTCTCTAATTGAGCCCAATTTTCGAAACAAAACGAAAATCCAAACAATATTTTTGATAATGTGCACTGCTTGCTCCACCAGAACTAGCCGACTCATCTCGACTCTCCAAGAGAGGCAGAGATCGAAACGGAGATAGGCGTCCTTAGATAGAGCATGAGTATCACAAAGAGCAATGCCGACCCTAGAATAGCTGTGAAATAATGAGTTAGAATAGCAGAAATTGCGGCAGAGAGTTAGCGACAAACCAATCATATGCAAGGCTGGCAGATACGATTGAATCTTGTGTTAATGTGTATTTTTGAGTGAAACTGTCTCGGAACTAATATAATGAATCCAATTCAGGTCGAGGCCCGATTTGTAGGCAGTTCCTTGTAGGTGGTTGTCAATATCGTCGAACCTCCGAATTTTGGCTTCACCGAATAAAAAAATTTCTGCCAAAGAAATTAGTACACGAAATGAAGTCTTATCCATTTGCACCAGTACCATCTGCGTACCTGCAAAACATATGAAAGTTAGAGCTGCCTAACTCTGCTCTGAACGAAGTTACGGGCGAAAGATGATTTGTTGCAATACTTATGTCCGCCACTGTACATGCATGCTTAGACGGCATTACCGGGTCATTTCTCCTACTCCAGCCCAGCATCCCCAGGCCAAAAAATTTCTTACGTTTTTCAGAGGGTACCCGAGTACAATCGTTTCCCTCATTAGAAGCAATTTCCCACCTCATGTTCGTGTTCGGCCTGTTGACGGACTCTGGATCTCCTCGACGCGCTTGTTCTAGTGGTTTACATGAAATGTTGCGAATTGGCGTTTAGACCAGCTTTTCAGGAGGTGGTTTGCGTTTGTTCGCTAAACCGAATAGAAGTGTGAAGCCGTTGATCTAGTAGATCGGACGAGTAAGGGCTTTTCCGTCAGTGGTGCGGACGTGTCGGCCAGTCAGCACACAATCTGCACTTTAGACCCTTTAAAAAACAGGATTTTCGTCACTTTCGCGAGTGTTGTTGTACGTTGCTGGGATCAGAACGGCAAGAAGGTCTAGGATGTGTTGGTACTTCTAACGTGCAAAACGAGCTAGGACACTCTTCATTAAGTCACTGTGCATGTCAACTCAGAGTTGAGCGTATGTAAGTCGAGATCTGCTTATTGGCCTTTTTTATGCTGGCAACGCTAATAATCTATCAGTTGATCTCCATGTTCTTTCTTCTCTGAACCTGGGTATTCTGCGATATGAACTGTATACTGTGTTAAGCCTGACCAGGTTGTTAGTGGATATATTTATTCATTGCTTCGCCTGACGTTTCGACGTGACCGTCGTCTTCGGAGGCCTAAAAGTGGCTCACAGTTTTTTATCTGTGTTCTAGACCGCCAAACGTCTCCCACTCTGCTAGTTTCAACTTCCTCCCCAGCTTGCTGCTACCTCGAAAACTCTCAGGATGAAAGACCCACCCTATATCCACCGTTTCTGCGGAAAAGTCCGCACCAGTTGTGACCGTCGTTGCGGACGAGTGAGAGACACTCCACTGTCCAAAAAAAAAAAAAACTGTGAGCCACTTTTAGGCCCCCGAAGACGACGGTCACGTCGAAACGTCAGGCGAAGCAATAAATAAGTGTATCCGTTAACAACCTGGGAAGGCTCAACACAGTATAGAGTTCTATCAGTTGAGTCCACCTGGACTTTAGGAGATTTGCTACGGACCGTGGTTGCACATCATTAGGGAGAGAATAATTTTCGACATATAATATTTTATTAACTTTTTTTGCTTCTGAACATTACATTGATGTTTAGAAAAATTTGAAGCCGAATCTTGGCGCAGCCATCATTGGCTTGAACAACCAAATTTTAGTGGCGATAGATGGTTCGTTACGAGAATTTATGTCGATGTCAATTGGTCATTCGTTAGCCACTTCGAGGAGGTTAAATTTCGAATCGTTTTGAAAGGCGGCCAAATGTAGCCAGATTTCGCTACAATTCTCGTTGCTGCCAATTTCTTAATCCCGTTACATCTCAACATATGAAGAGAGGTTGATGTTTCCGTTCCATTTCTTCCAAAAAATCCATCTCTTTCTTCTACTTGAGTGGTATTACGTAGATGCTCATGCTCTCGGATTCCAACTCTCCTTTAGTTTTGTTTTTCATATCTTGGCGAATACTCTGAAACCTTGGACGCGGTCGTTATTTCTTATTATAGAGATTGCTTTGGATACTCCTGCCGTTTTCTTCACGAACATGCGGTTTCCTCCTGGTTCCTTTCCAACGCGATCCCACGGAAGTGGTGCTACCGGGCAGAACGAATACGATATTTGTATTTCGTTTGCTGAACAACTTCAGCAAACAAGGTTTCAGAGAACTGAGGCACTGTAGCTGCTCAATATCTATTCACTCGATACCTGCTATAACCTTATTCATACTCCATCTCGTCGCGGTTCATTTGAAGCGGCACTGGTTTTTTTATGCGTGACAGGCAGTTCTCGGATAGATCAATCATGACACTTCGGTAGTGGGCGATAGACAGGAGACGGCCAGTGAAATCCTCCTAAGAAGAGGACAGTACTTCTACGTCTGCGCTAATAACTGTTTGAGAGACCTTAAGGTAGTACGATGACACATCCACTACGTCGTTAACCATATTCCGTTTTTCTCTCAGTGAAAGGAGAGTGTTACATAAATTCTACTTCTCAAAGAAACCGCATTTTTTGTAAGATACGTTATTCAGACCCATGTTGTGGCCAAACTGCTTAGGCTGCAGCTCCGAGAATATGCCCTGACGTTGATATGACGGTGTGGTATCGATATCTCAAATGTGCCTTCGTGTGATCACAAATACCCGCAAATACCTACAGTCAAAAAACTAAAAATGTGAAATCTGCGGTGCAATGAAAAATTCTACCGTGAGGCTACTTCACCTCCACTTTAAATCATTCCTTCAAAAGTTTGTGGTATCCTTTTCTTATTAGAGCACAGTTCAGAGAATCTGCACACAATGCGTTGGCTTGCAGTGCACAGTATGGGACAATTCAGCTGTTTGAAGATGATGAAAAGCTGAATTTTAGAATTTTACGGAAAAATAGAAATGAACATTGAGGGGTGATTCCTTGCCATAGCACTGCAGTGTGACCAGGCTACTGAACTCTAAAGGAAAGATTTCGAAATGTTGTTTTTGTAGGTAATTATTTGATGCAATACTTGAGGACCGGCACTGCGTGAGGCGGCCTGAGGCGATGTGAGGCAATTAGTCTTCGCTACCGACCACCACTGTACGCAGTGGATCACATTTGTCCATGAAAAACACGAAAAGCGTCATGTAATTTTTTTTCATCAAGTTACTATAAGCGGAAGTTGTTTGTGGACTGTTCGTTCACTTAGAGGCAAGACCGGATTCTCTTGGATTGCATGAGATCATATTCTCATACCATCACCTGGATAGAATGTTTATTGATGCTAGCCACCCCCTCATTTTGCTGAAGTGAGGTGCAGGTTGCAATCACCTTTTTCAAATGCAAGAGCAAAGACGAAGTTGAAATGGTGGATTCAGAGCATGGTGTTCATGATTTTCCTCATGAGCTCCTCTATAGCCTGAGTAATTCACTAAGACAATCATGTGGGTCATGGACAAAGCTGATTTCTGAATTTCGCTCTCTCCTGTACACTAAGTAATTACTTACGAGTTCGGGTTTGTGTTCATAACGATCTAAAACGAAAACGATTACAGCCAAGGAATCAGCAGATAAAAACCTAATGTAATTAGGAGAGAATTATGCATTACATTACGAGAACGCAACTGGACTTTAACGTCTACTTGTTGCAGGTATCAGCAAAAGGCCTCGGATCCTTCTGGTTCACCCGGCCATGAGTTCCAACCAGCGTTCCGCGATGTTGATTCGTTGAGACCATCGAGCTCTTCAGGCGCTAATTCACACTTAGGTAATTACATCTAAAGACAACACGGAATCTTATATCTGCATAGTGTGTAGCATCATGGCTATGTATAATGTGCGCATATTGGGAGCAGCGCCTTCTCTAGTAGCTGATGATTTACGTTTATATGCAACGTTCCAGGAGAATTCAGCGGTGAAGAGGAGGAAGAGTCCACGAATCTGTTCGCTTCAAAGCCCTATGTTGTGTTCAAGGCAAGCTTATCATCTTTTTATGCGAGGAGTTCGAAGTTCTCGATTCGCGAGGTCTCTGTTATCGAAGAGGGCAGCAAATAGGGCATGAAATTTTCTAGTTCTGAAATTATGCGAAACCATAATTAAGGTTATCTAAATGTAATATAAACGTGTGCTGACTACTGTAGATATGAGTAACCGCTCTCATGTTGTGCTGCTGACATTAACGGTGAGGGTGAAAGGTGTAAGTGAACGCCCAGGGCGTATCTGACCAACTCACCAAAGCATAGATATGTTGGTTGGATGGTAGCACCTCTCAGCGACACTTAATTTCTGCGCAATGCTCACCGCAGTCAAACATGCGCGGGAGGTTGTCGGCAGCTGCATCGGCTACGGTTGTAAATGATGCGTTTTAAGAAAAATGTCTTAAGGTTTTACTGCGAAATTAGTGCTGTGACTAGGAAACTTTGATGCTAAAATTGTTTTGGTTGGAACGCTAACCCTTTAAGGGCCATACCGCCGATATACTAGACTTGTCTTGGTCGAAGAACTACTTCATCCTCTCTTCCGGTATGGACAGGACTGTGAAACTGTGGCACTTATGGCGTAATGAGTGCTTGTGTTGTTTCCAGCACGTTGACTTCGTAACGTCTGTTGCATTCCTTCCAAAGGTGGAGTTTCACACTTTTTTCACGTTGAATTAACTATATACACTGCTACTGTTCAATTGATGTATGCTTCTGTAATGTTGCATCCTTAGTCGATTATTGCACCATTATCTGGCTCAGTCCTTCCGGTTTGCGCATTTTTTATTTCTCTCTTAGAAAACTTCAGGTCCATTCCGATATCCAGTGCAATAAATAAACCTGGATAGTTCCCAAGATAGCGGATTGGTCAAAATGCCCTAATAACGGTTGAACTGAGAACCTGATATGAATGATCCGTTCATCTCTGCTAAATATCTTGTCTGTTACCTATTGTTTGATTTCTTTTTTAAAATTTCCTTTTCGAAAACTTTCAAACAGCGGAAACTCATGTTGCCAGCTAGTAAAACTGCATGCAGGCCCACAGGCTAGCGCTTCTCCCAGGGTCTGAAGAAGTCAGTCTATCACATCGAAATTTGTAATTGTTTTATGGTGTAGTGTACGAGCTTTGGGCGGCTGTCGTCTGCACACAGCATGTAGTTAGCCACTTCGGGGGCACGAGCGATCAGCCTGCTGAATTGATGAATATGGTTGGGAGAGGTCACCACAGAGTTTGTTTGAGGACGACCGCTACTTCCTGTCTGGCTCACTTGATGGTAAACTGCGGATGTGGCACATACCGGATAAAAAAGTGGCTGTGTGGAATGAAGTTCCGGCAAGTTCTATAAATTCTTCCTTTTCATGACGTAGTACGATTGTTATAAGAGACCCATCATGTGGATTTTCAGGTGAAATTTATAACTGCGATAACTTTTGTTAAGAACGGGAAATTTGCTGTTGTTGGTACCTACAATGGTCGTTGCTTCTTCTACTCAACCGATGTTAGTAGCTAGTTCATCTCAGTGCACTTCGAGTTTATTTAACTATCTTCTTGCACTGTCTTCTCTTAGCAACTGAAATACCACACCGTAGTTGACGTGCGTTCGACTCGAGGAAGGAATGCTAAGGGTCACAAAATAACGGGCTTGGCGGTCCACGGGGATAAGTTGCTGGTAGGTTCGATTTCGTTGTTGTGCGTTGTACATACGTCTTTTTTTTTGGTGATATTTCCATCGTTTAGGTTACTTCCAATGATTCTCGCATCCGTATGTACGATGTGAGAGATAAAGCGCTCACTTGCAAGTTCCGTGGAGCACAAAACGAACATTCACAAATCCGTGCGGCCTTTTCTCCCGATGGGAAACACATTGTGTGCGGATCAGAAGACAAGTTGGTTACGATATGTCATCTCATTATGTTCATCTTTATGTCTCTGCCCAAATTACGCCAAACTGTTGTGCAAGACAACAATGCTTGCTCATTTGTTTGTTTTTTTTTTCACATCATTTCTATAACTGAGCATTCTTGGCTTGGTTCTGGTTTGAGTTGCTTTAGATTATAATGGGGCTGAGTGGCGATTCTCATCCCGACAGCCGGCTCATTAAAGGTGCGAGCCAAGTGTGAAGCGCCCTTGGCAGAGGCTAGCATCAAAGCAAACGGATCCGCCTGATTGACCTCAGAGCAATCTCAACACTTTGTGGCATTGCGGCACGCGATCATCGCGATGCGACGATCAGCTCCATATAGTGGAGTTCCTTCTTCTCTGACACCAATTGAAGCTGATTCTTCGTTTTGGCGGAGTAGCGTTCGAGAGAACTGGCAGAAAATCTCCGCCGTGATGCTTGTCAAAATTTATTTATTCTTGTATTTATTTATCGGTTTTTTTTTGCACTAGATCCGTCAAAAAGCCTATATCATTCCTTTCTTTACAATTCATCCATCCACCGTGTTGGGGGGGGGGTAAAGAGGCTCCCAAGGCTTGCTGACAGTCATAGCCTGTCTTGGAGCCTGTACACTGCGGAGATTTTGCGTGTTTGCTGCAGCGGATAGCGGCCACGCCCATCGCCCCGCCCACATACCGAGCCCATATGCAGAGTTTGGGGGGGAAGCGGAAGTCGAGAAATTGAGAAGTGATTTCCAAGAAAGTTTAAGTAAAGCCGCAATTCAAATTTAAAAAAGATCGACGGTTTTGAGATATTAAACATCGAGCCAGGGCCTATTTAACATGCTGATCATGGATTTAATATCAATTTTGTATCAAAGTGCCATTTCTGAAGTACTTCAAGCCTTGACAGTACACATCACATTTTCAGAATCTGCTGAATCTTTGTAAACTGGGGTCATTCGACGTTCTTATCTCGAATTTGGTGCCTGTTTTGTATCGTGATGTCCTTTTTTAACAATTAATGCACGGATTGCGTAGCTTGGACAAATCCAAAACTTCAAAAGCTCATCACTACATAGGATGCTTTGTAGGATTTTTCTAGAATTTCCTGTTCTCCATTTATATTTGCGTTTTCTCCAACGCAATCGATCATGAATCCATCGCCAGATGAAGTGTAAGAAAGGCCCCGCAGGTACGTGCTGTGCCTGCAGGCGTACCTCAAGGATACAATGCCGTCAGATCGCCTTCCTGTTTTGTTAGCATTGATTTTCTGAAGCTAAGAATGCAACAGTGAAATAGACTGCGTACTCTGTGCGAAAAATGTGAAATGAACTGGTATTTAGTAATATTCATTAAAAATCTCAATTACTACATAAAATTGTTGCCACAAGAAACTTTTTATTTTTCATATATTTTTCTTGTGACAAGATAGGGAGCGTTAAAAAACCGTTAAAAAAGTGTCTTTGTGTGCGTCGGGATCTTTTTGAAAAGGTCTTTGCGGAAGAAAGAGCTCAACACTTCTTTATAAGCAAGCTTTGTCATTCAGACGATTCGTTTTTAGTTTCGAAATTTCAACTTTGCTTTACGAATATAAATCCAGTGGTTTTAGAAAAGAAATTACACCCATCCTGCTTCTCAATTGTTGGAAAAGATCATCACGATACAAAACGTATTCGAGATAAAAACGTCAAATAACCTTAATTTACAATGTTTCAGAAGATTCTTTAAAAAAAGTATACGCTTGGAACACTTCAAAAATGGCATTTTGATAGAGAACGGGTGTCAGATCCGTAATCAGCATGTCAAATAACCCCTACGTGAAGATTATACTTCCTGAAATCTGCGGTTTTTCTCAAATTTAAATCACAATTTTATTTAAATCTTATTTAAACTGCAGCTTTGAAAACTCCCAATCAATTTTGTGTAGTTTATGTGCCTATTTATGTAGTTTGCGCATACTATAGTTTTATCATCGTATTGGACAATCTTTTTATCACCTAAATATCATTTAATTTCGCTAGTACCATTCATTCCAATGATTCCCTCTTCCCAAATTTTTATCTCAATCATTGTTATAACTTCACGCCGAAGAGAGCACAGACAGTAGCAGGGTGGTGAGAGAGAAGAGAGGGTAGGACGAGAGAGCTGTGGGCGTGGCCGTTGGCGGCAAAGGAGCATATCCCTCCAGGATATGTATCCCCAAGGCACGGGAGTCTCTTTATCCTCCGCCACCGTGTTGTTATCTCCAAAAAGTAATCGTAAATGTTAGCAAAAAGTAGTTGAAGGTAAAGGTGGTAACAGTGGTATTTTCGAGGGATTCTTTAAATTAAATGCAGAAAAGAGGAAAAATAATTCAAGTGTTAGGTTGAAATGTTCAAAATTTTGACAGAAAATGAGCACGCTGAGTTGGAAGTATTTTTTTTCATTGGACTGGAAATTGACACTGGAGAATCGTCGCGTATATAATCGTCCGTCGGTATGATGGCACGCAACAGAGCGGCCATTGATTGAGATTGCCTTATAATCAACTAGTACGATCTGGCTGACTTGGTACCAGTTCTTGCCAAAAGCGCTTCACACTTGGCTCACACCTCTTATTAACCGGCTGTCCGGCTGAGAAACGCAACGAGCCCTTGTGATGGTACTCCACCTGGTTGCGCTGCTTTACGTTTATGGCGTATATCACAAGAAAATGGTTTTGTTTTCTGTTTTTTTTTTACCACGAATAGCATTATTAATCATGTTTGCGGAAGGAAAATCCCAGAAAAATCCTAGGATGTCCACTCATATCCTCAGACAACGTTGTTTGATACTCCTTGACTATAAGTAATTCAAACTGAAACGCAATGATCTTCACTGGACACAAGCCGGAGTCTTGTAAAAACACTGTCTGTCGGTGCTACGGAAAGCGAAGTAACTCTAACGGCTCATTGTCAGTCGTCTCCTATCGTGAAATTCATGAAGGCCACATGGGTCGCAGTGGGTTGGATGTGAACATAAGTATGCCGTTTTCCTACGGCAAGTTTAAGGTGTATGCCCGGAAGAACGATAGCTGGCAATAGTAGGCTGCTATGAACCCGTGTGCCAATCTCTCATGCAATTGTAACTCCGCCCCTGAATAGATACAGTGGACGGCAATGGCGGTGGCCCATCTGCGGCCTCGAGAAGAACGCAGCGCAACCGCGCCGCCCGCGTCGTAAACAATGTTTTCTGCTGCTGTTATGCTATATCTAGAGCTTTTCTGCCCGATTTTAAGGACTCTTGACCAAATCGAGAAGAAAGCGAGTAGAAATAGCATTCCGGCAGCAGGCGACACCGGTCCCTTCGCGCGCGGCGCGCTTGCGCTGCGTCGTTCTCGAGGCCGCAGATGGGCCACCGCCATTGCCGTCCACTGTAGATAGATTAACAGGCAGTAACAGTTGCGAGTGTGTTAATTATCCTCTACTGCTGAAGATGGTTACGACCTACCTAAAGTAAATTTAGTAATGCGAATGAAGTAATGCAGATGAAGCTTATTTTCTATTGAGATGTTACACATAATCACTAAAGCCCTACTCAGAGTTTTGCCGCCGAGCGAGTTCTCGCCGGGCGGCAAGAGGGGGGCGTGGCAAGCCTTTGCCGCTCAGCGACGTTGGGGATACTCAGAGTCGGGCGGGAGCGCGGCGGTTAGCACTAGGGCATCTTTTCTATATCCGCAGTAATTGTTCCACTTCTTTTGAATTTCTGAAGAATTCCTTGTTAGAACGGAACGATACGAAACGAACGCCTCTTCTGTACATTCTATAAATTAGTATTCTGAACCCGGTGTCCACCTAGGGAACGTGTGCCTCATTAACATTATCCCTACTGTTCCTGGCTACCACCTCCAGATGGCATTCTAGGACTAACTACGCTACATCGTCGTCGTCAATGACTAAAATACCAGGAATACAAAAAATAACATGAAGGATACCACATCAAATGTTCTAGTTTACAGTTAGGCTCTCACCGAAAACGTCAAGTGAGGCGCGCTAAAAACATAAACAAACAACGAAATGTTCGTCACTGGAGAAGTGCAATTTGTTTAAAAGATTCGTGAAATTACGAAGAAAAATACCATCGGCGAGTTTTGCCGCGCGCGACAAAAAAGGTCCGAGGCATTCCTTGTCGCCGCTTGCTGGGCGAGCTCGCGGCGAGCTCGCCGCGGCAAAATACTCTGAGTGACCCCCTGGCGAGTTTTGCCGCGGCGAGCTTGCGCTGCATAGCAGCCCGGTATGCTTCGACATGGGCGACTCGCCCGGCGGCAAAACTCTGTGTAGGGCTTAAGGGTTATTGCGTTATTGTCCTAAATCCCAAAGCTCCATATTCAGTCTGGTCCTGCACCAAGTAAAGCCTTCGGTCCTTCGTACAGGATAGGCTAGCGTGCGTATCGTACGAGATGGGCGTGACAACCTTTACATGGGGTGCGCAGTAGAGCCGGCAGCTGTCACGACCTATCGTTCTTCATGAGGAGGGAGGGCCTTTGGGTTCCGTCGAAAAATGGGCGTGGCTAACGATGCCCCACGGATATGCGGGTGCAACGCAGCTTCTGCTGACAGCCACGTGCATTCACAAGGAAAGGGAGTGACTCTTGAGCGTTTGCAGCACTTCTGTAACCAGTAAAGATGAATAACATCGGAAATGCCAGTAATTCAAAGCAGGACGTCCTTGATGCTTCAAAGTTGTTAAAATTACGGGTTCGAAATTATGGATAGTGTATGTAGAAGTGGTTTTACCGTAACTGCTCAAAAATGACGTCATTTAATGAAGAGGACGGGGATTTTGTGACTAGCCCAACGACTAACCTCCTTTATTAACAGAAAAAAAAATCCCGCATAATTTCCATTTTTCAAACTTAACAAAAATTTCATTTAGTGTGCTTCTTAGCAAGTTTTCATCTTTACTGGTAAGAAAGAGTGGTCCAAATGCTAGATAGTCACCCAATTCTTCGTGAGTGTGCATGGCTGTCAACAGGAGTGCCGTAGCAGCTGCATATCCGTGGGGCATCGTTGGCCACGTCCATTTTTCGACGGGACCCAAAGGCTACGCCGCCGAAATTATGGATAGTATATGTAGAAGTGATTTTACCGTAACTCCTCAAAAATGACATCATTTGATGAAGTGGACGGAGATTTTGTGACTAGCCCAACGACTAACCTTCTTCATTAACAGAAAAGAAATCCCGCAAAATTTTTTCGGGACTACAAATCATAAACTCAAAGTTTAATAGCATAATTTCCATTTTTCAAACCTAAACAAAAATTTCATTCAGTATGCTTCTTAGCAATTATTCATCGTTACTGGTAAGAAAGAGTGGTCCAAATGCTAGATAGTCATCCAGTTCTCTGTGAGTGTACACGGCTGTCAACAGAAGTACCGTAGCACCTGCATATCCGTGGGGCATCGTTAGCCACGCACATTTTTCGACGGGACCCAAAGGCTACGCCGCCCTTCATGACCGCCACCCCAAGTTTCAATCATTCCTGTTTTTGGGAGTATGTCTTGGATTGTTCTAAAAACACAGTGCCGTTATACTCACTCCACATATTGAAAAGGGTCCTTCGCCGCCATCGCCAGTGGCATAGATCCCGACACCTGCTGACTCGGGCCAAGTTTCGCCGGCTTTTGTTCCGTGCCTGTACTTTTGGGCTGCAGCGGGACGCAATTGGAAAGGCTTTCACTGAGGAAATACGAAAAGATGTTGACAAATATGACCTCAGCTGTTGTTTCTCGTAGTCGGATGAGTTCTGACGTACAAAGGACGATCTCGGACGATGCGACGCGGACGAGATCAGACAGGAGAGGTCGAACGAATTCGAACGGAACCGCGCAGCGCAGCTAGAGAACGCATTTCATGTAATCGCGGCGTGCACCTCAGATGCTGCTTCGTTCGCGCCACGTGGGTGGTGCGGCGCTTCTGCCCGCGGGAGGCGTAATTTGATTGTCGTTCCCTGTACATCTATGATCATGTATGATATGATCATGAATTGAATGGAAAAGCGTGAAAGATGGCTTCATATCTTAGTGATTTGACAACTCTTTAAGGTTCATTTACCTGTGGAGGACCGCTGACTTACCGTCTACCTTGTCGGTACGGAAGGACCGCAATAATATGTGGGAACGAGTTCGTGCACACAGTGCTGCTGTTTCGGTAGCTGTTTTTGCGCCGAAACCACAGGTATGTAATCTTCTCAAATAAAGACACGCTCTTTGCATTTGCTTGTTTCGGTGTTTATGTATTGCTTTCGCGACATTGCTCTGCTGCAGTAGTGCATATTCAAAAAAGAAGCAGGTTGTTGATAATGTGAGCACGAATTGAAATAATCCTATTTAGCTCTAAGCGTGACTGTAGGAGGTGTTGATAGAAGGCGACGAGATTGTGATTTTGCTTGTAGAGTTTTTCATCTGATGCAACATGTTGTTGGCCTCCGTTTCTGAGCGTAGCCATATTTGAAACTCTTAAAGGCCGTGTCCAGGCAAAACCCTTAGGGTTGACTGCTCATTAGATTATTGTTGCGGGTCGGCTCCATAGGCAACTGCCAAAGTTTCAGTGAAAAAATCGCAGAAATAAGCGAGATATCGGCCTTAGACCAAGTACCCAAGCCCATCTCCAGTGCCCAGCCCGCCCACCCGGCGCTGCCATTTTGCGCGTGGAATTGGCGTAAGGTGGACCATCGTTGGAAAAAATCGGACTAATTGTGGCAGCGTCTCTCTACTATGACTGATTCGCCTAGGCGTCTCAAGTTTACGTATGCGTTCTAAACATTCAGATACTGTTGCTCAACACTCCAGTTCCTCATTTTAAGCGATCTTGGATCTACAGTTTACAGATCTATACTTGATGGAGTGTTCGACGCATTATCGACCGGCGAATACGCGACATCATCCGAGTTACCGCAAACCAGTGTGGGTTCGTAGCCAACTGCGGAACTACGGATGCAATTCATGCGGCTCTACTGGTGATCGAGAAACATCGGGAGAAGCAGAAGCCACTGCATCTAGCATTCCTCTATCTGGAGAAAGCCTTCGATTGCGTGCCACATGAAGTCATCTGGTACGCGTTGCGGTAACACGGCATTCCAGAGGAGCTCATCGAGTGGGTTAGGATTCTGTACGCGGACCCAAGGAGTCGAGCGCAGGCGGCCGCGGGCACGGGCACGTCAGCGGAATTTCCCATCTCCGTAGGTGTACATCAAGGATCAGCCCTCTCACCGCTTCTCTTCATCATAGTCGTGGACGCTGTTGCGAGAGACCTCCAGAGACCGATACCATGGACTCCGCTGTACGCAGATGACGTCACTCTCGCATCTGAACAAAAGGAGGACCTTGAACGACGGACGCAGGCCTGAAGCGAACGTCTAGCGCGGTTCGGTCTTTGGCTCGATGTCAAGAAGTCTGAGTATATGACGACCGATATCAATGAGCGCGCCACCATTCAGGTTGATGGGTAATGACCTTCTGAAAACCGACTACTTCAAGTATCTCGGCTCAACACTCTCAGCCGATGGCAACCTGGCCATGAAGTCGTCAGTCGCATCAACACTGCATGGCTGAAGTGGCGCTCAATGACGGGAGTGCTGTGCGACAAGAAGATCCCGGATCGCTTCAAGTCGAAGGTGTATCGAACAGTTGTTAGACTCGTCGCACTGTATGCTGCAGAATGCTGGCCGGCCACCAAGGAGGTGGAACGCCGCCTGCGTGTGATGGAGATGAAGATGTTACGATGGATGGCTGGAATCACGCGTGTGGACCGCATACGCAGTGGAAGGATCCGAGACCGGTTCGGCATCGCCACGATTGTTGACAAGCTCCGCGAAACCCGCCTTAGATGGTACGGCCTCGGCCTCGTACTGCGCGCCAACAAAGACACCGTCTGCAAAGTAGGCCTTGATCTAGAGGTACCAGGAAAACGACCAAAAGGACGGCCGAAGCAACGGTGGCTGGACACACTGCATGCGGATCTGAAGCATGTGGGCGCCCACCCAGACCAGGCTCACGATAGAGCTAAATGGCGTCAGAAGATCAGAAAAGCGGACCCCGCCAACGAACGGGACAAACGCTAAAGAAGAAGAAGACTTGATGGTGTGTTCGACGATCACATTATGTCGGGAGATGGCTATTCATACCGAAACTCACCTCTTCTTGTTAAAATTGGCCAAAAAGTAGTACTTTAGCAGAGATTCGGACTCCTGAAGGGAAAGGAACTGACTGGTTGAAGCTGAAATTGAGGCAGCGAACTGGCACTGTCAATTGATGAAAAAAGTCTCTGCGCCCTCTATGACGAGAGAGTTTTGTCGGACATGTCGTCCGCATCAGTCAGGAAAGGGCTCGGAAAATGGTTTTTTCGAACATTTTGTGATCTTTCAAGTTCATATCTGGTATGAATGAGCCAAGCTGGCCTAGAAAACACAGAAATCCAATCTCTAAGGATCTGGTCGTGCTGGCTCCGGTGGAGCCTGCATTTGGTAGATAAGAGATGTGCACTGGATCTTTCTTTCGCTAAATGAGAAGGCTGTTTCTTTTGCCGAGTGAGAAAGAGTCCATCGAGGTGCTACAGAGCGTCAAAAGCAGAAAGTTCTCAACGATAGCAGGGTTTACACGCCGACTCTCCTAATTTTCTTAAAGTAAGATACCATTCACATTAAGTTGTTTCTGACGATCGATTTGACACAGAAAATGGGATATCTCGTGAATGTACATGCTATACTTGCCCATTTTTGAAAAATTTCGAATATTCGAATAATCGAATGCATTCGAAGATCGATTTTTCGAATATTCCAATTTGAATATATTCGAAAAACAGGAGTTTTGAATGTTCGAATTTTTTGGATGTGTCCGAATAACGGAAACTTCGAACATTCGAATAATCGAATATATCCGAAAATCGGTTTTTTCGAATATTCGAATTTCGAGTAATTATTCGAATAAGTTATTCGAATGAAGGTCCTAGATGGAAACGTTAAATAGTCTCGAGACTCTAGCAATCCAGAGCACATTTAGTAGCTACCTTCAAATTTACTGTCGCAAAAAAAAACCAGCAAGAAACCATCATATTATCCTAAGGAATCAATTCAAGAAACAAAACTTCAAGTGATTTCAACCAGCCCAAGCTAAATAATTCAAAAAGGAAATCAAAAATCGAAAGTTGGAAAAAATTGAAGTGTCATCGGAGCAATAAGCATATATCAGGGATATATCATATAGCAGGGAGCATATATTCTTTCATTAGTACTCTTCTTTCGATCCAAAAAGTCACCTTCGGTTCGGTTTGCGAGTTTCCCCGAGCCAACGCCCGGGTTTTGTATTTAGATTAAAGAAGCTCTTGAAACATGGAGCTTGCTCCGGAGTGTTTAAAACATTAGCCTATCCTATAGCGTAGCCTAGACGTGAATATCTCAAGGACGTCTTAGGTGGTTCACTTGAATATGAAATCCGTAGGTGTCAAGAGTATTCGAAAAACTTTACCATACTTTACTCATCGCTTTTCTATTATTTATTGAACCGAAGCACCGTTTAGCCGCTAGGCTCGAACATAACTTTTTTGTTATTCTTGTTTGTTTGAGAGGATCACTTTTATTTCATTGGTTTATGTTTGTTATGTGTGTGTTTGTTTGAGAGGATCACTTTTATTTCATTGGTTTATGTTTGTTATGTGTGTGTTTGTATAACATGCTCTACATGCCAAATGCAATACGTAGGTGAGACAACGCAAACCTTAAGAGCGCGTATAAGTCAGCACATAAGAAGTTTTAATAGGTCCGATTTGAACACATTCTTAGTTAATCATTTTAAGAAAACGGGACATGATACATCAAATATAAGTATTGATGTTCTGGATTATAGCGCAGCAGGAGAGGATGTTAAGAACGAACTTAGGGACAAAGAACTAACCTGGATAAAATATATGATCACTGCATTTCCATTTGGGGTTAATGATCAAATTAAGGGGTTTGGGAATATCTCCGACAATGTTTCTCCCTTAGAAAAAAGAGACCATCCATATTTTAGGTTTCCGATTAAAAGGGTAAGACATAGAGGTAAGAAAAGAAGATCTAAGAAAATAAGTAAATGCAGTGATAGAACTAACTATGTAGTGTTTGAAATTAATGCACGAAGTGGCTCCTCTCTTTATAAGTATTTTAGAACATTCAACAAACACGATATTAGCAGACTCATAGACTTAGCGTTCAGCCCGCACTTTTGCACTCTAGAATACGAGCTGAAATATAAGATATATGGGTTGATAGCTAATCCATTTTGGAAATCCCACACTAGAGTTAAAGATAGAAAAGATGAATTGTTTGTTTGCCTCAAATATTATGGCGAAATTGTACAGAAACTGAATTTAAATAAAATATGTAATAAATCAATAATTAAGGATCTTATTGCTAGCTATGCTCAGGATCCTATGGCTGTTCAGGCCGTAAAGGACTTAAGAATAAAAATGACGTATGTAACCGATCCACCGTTGGCTCTGAAACTTTTTAACTATAATAGGTTTCTCAGGCAACTGAATGATGAAAGTATTAGGTGCATAGTTAACAGTGATTGTGCATGCAGGAACTTTGTGGAGTTCATAGACCCACAACTGAAGCATGTGTGCACAGGAAACCTGACAATAATCAAGGATCAGAGATTAAGGAATATCTTCAGTAAGGGGACTAAGTATAGAGTACATACAAATGTAACTAAATATCAGATATATGAAGAAGTCAACAAGCTGGCTATTGAGATTGCTAAGAAGTCTAGAGTTAGATTCAAGTACCATAGAGCAGTGGAGCAACAGCTGGCAGAGAAAATAAAAAGGTTTATAAGGAGACGAATTCGAACCAAATTGTTTAACTTGACTGACCCTAAAATGGTGGAGGAAGGAGAATATGAACCTAAGAAATTGAACGAGTTGCATAGGGATTTTGTAATAACGCCGATAGATAAAGCCTCGTCTAACTTTTGCATAACATGTAAAAAGCTATACGTTTTGATGATAAAAAAGGAAATGGAACAAACAAGTAACGAGGAAAGTACTTATCTACGAACTTCATTTTCGGAGGAGGATATCAAAGTAATTCATAATAGACTAATTGTAAGTTTGAATATAAAAACTGAAGAAAGGTTCAAGGATATACCTAGGATATACGGTATACCAAAGATGCATAAGAACCCCATCAAATTTCGCTTTATAACGGGGGCGAGAAATTGTACACTAAAACCATTGACAATGACATTACAAAAAATATTGTTACACTTCTACAAACATTTTGGAAACTACTGTAATGTTATAAAACAAAGAACCGGGGTGAAGCACTTTTGGTCGATTAACAATAGCATAAAAATAGTGAGTGATTGTATGATGGTTGATAGAAGTACTCAGGTGTTTTCGGCAGACTTTACTAGCCTATTCACTAATCTACCACATCGAGTAGTTACAGAAAACATTCGGAAGTTAATACTTATATGCATGCGCGGTTATAACTATATCAGAGTGCTGAATGACAAAGTTAGTTATGCGGTCACCAACACGGCTAAAGGGAACTACTATAGAAAAGAAGACTTTCTATATGGTTGATTCCATATTACACTCGAGTTTCGTATGTTTTGGTGGATGTATCTACCAGCAGAGGAAAGGTATTCCGCACGGAGCCTCATGTAGCCCACAACTCGCGGATCTGACGCTAGCTTATATGGAATACGAATTTGTCAAAACAAAATTGAACTTAGGGGATAGAAGGGCCCTAGAAATATACAACGGTACGTATCGTTATATAGATGATATATTACATATATCTAACAACACTACAGAATTTGAGGGAAACCTCCAAGAAATATATCATTCATCTCTCAGTATAGAAAAAACTAATGATAACAATAAAGAAACGAATTTTCTGGATCTTCACATTGATGTTAGAAATGAAAGCGTTAGATACTGTCTCTATAACAAAACTGATGACTATAATTTTGCTGTTATTAGGTACCCAAACTTTAACTCGAACATACCAAGGCATATAATAACGAACACTTTTGTAGCAGAGGTTATTAGGACGGGTAGGACATGTTCCAGGTATGAGGACTTTAAGAATAGAATGACGCAACTATGCTGCACAAGTATAACCAATGATTGGAGGCCTTTAAGTGTGATCAAAACTTTGTGTAGTGCTCTTAGAGATAGACCATTCCTCTTACGTAAGTATGGACTAAACAATGCAGTACATCTCCCCCTTATTCATGACATACGTATGCGCTTGAGAGATATGCAACCATGACTCAGTAGTGGCGCTCTTTTTCAAATAATTGGGTCACATACATAGGTCATATTTAAGGAAGCATCTCGCTGTCCTACTTACTCCTTATATGTATTCGTCATCTACCAATAGTTGTCTCTTCCATATCTAGATAGTAGCAGTTACTAAGATCTTTTGAAGCTTCCTTGGGAACTACTGATGAAAGGGTCTTCGACCCGGGGGCACCAAGGAAGCTACACTTCCGGTCTAGTTCAAGCCCCGAAACCGGTTAGTGTAAAAACTTAGGAGCTTAAGATTGGGGTGTGGGTCATGATGAGGCAAAAGTGGGTGGGCGATGTGTCTGCGATTGGTTCAATGGAACCCTTGCTCCGCCCTTCAGGACCTACTCGCACTGATTCACGCGCGATTTCATCATACTTGCTCATGCAAATCTGAGTGTGAGTGAGGACGAGTCGACGCCAGAGGGCGGGAAGGCGCCGCCCCACTTTGCCTCATCATGACCCACACCCTAAGATTGCTGTGCTTTCACTTCTTCAGCTTTCACGCATCAATTCTTTCATCAATCTTACTTAATCAGTTCTTGTTGTCTGCTCTTCAAACATCGGTGTAGTAAAACCTTTCTCATATGGAGCTTGCTCCGGAGTGTTTAAAACATTAGCCTATCCTATAGCGTAGCCTAGACGTGAATATCTCAAGGACATCATAGGTGGTTCACTTGAATATGAAATCCGTAGGTGTCAAGAGTATTCGGAAAACTTTACCAAACTTTACTCATCGCTTTTCTATTATTTATTGAACCGAAGCACCGTTTAGCCGCTAGGCTCGAACATAACTTTTTTGTTGTTCTTGTTTGTTCGAGAGGATCACTTTTATTTCATTGGTTTATGTTTGTTATGTGTGTCTACGATGGCGCGTGTGGCGTTGTGGTAAGAGGCTCGCTGCGCACGCACATTGTCGATGGTTCAATCCCGCCCGAGGCCAACCAAGCTTTCCATCCCTCGGTAAATTGGTACCACAGGAGTCTGGGAGGATGAGGCACTGACTTGGTACAACGGATGCCCCCCGCAAGTCATTGTATAGGACACCTTCGCATTCAATGCCTGTGCGATGCTCAGATGAAGTCGAATGCTGGCTCATCCCACATGACGGGCATGACGGCTATGTCTACTGTGCTTGAATAAAGGAGCACCACGAGAGTATGAATAAATAAATAAATAAAGAGCAAAGTATTGGATATTGCTATAAGTCTTGCGCTTTTTTTCTGTAGCAGTTCTCTCCGTCTAGAATGAGCATCGATGGCGGTGCGTATTTTGCGGGTTCGGGAAGCACGCTGCTCAGTTTTCTTGATTATTAACATCAAATGTGATCGGGAAACTATCATAAAAACCCTGACTCGCCACTACAGCGACTTCAGCGCGGACGAGTCCGCGAAGAACGCAGTGCCATCGACGCTGTTTTGTCACCTTTTGGCTATGAATCATAACGATTCGAGAGCGTTATTCTTGATCTACAACATTGCTACAACCAATTCTTTTTGAATTAAAATTTGCTTGATGTTCGGCACCACGAGATAGAGTGCTGAATATGTACATGAAACCACTTTATCGACACCTGCCCCTCCTACCATTCAGTAAAGTTCGAAAGGCTCTCACTGCCCCTCAACCACTTATGCGAGTTGTGCTAGGAACAGTCACTTATCAGCTGTCTCATAACTTCAAAAAAGACATCCTGTCTCGGAGATGCCAACCACCACGATCGGCCAAAATTCTTCTACGAAGGAGTGTAATAACTTAATAGTAACTGCATGATCTAGATGGGCATCGCACTTCTCAAACACTTTTTTGGGAAACCTCATGATGACGGAATTGCAAAAGAAGAAAAGCGCTCTCGGGTGATCGTAAGCATTTTGCGAAAGAATGGCAACGGGACGGAAAAAAATTACGGTTGAAAGAAAGCGCAAGGACTTATGTCAATACCTAATGAAACTGCCAGCCCAAAAAAAAATAGGACTGTTCTGTTCTGTGTATATAGGGCGCCTTCTTTCGACACAGAAATAGGCCAGCAAGCAATGCTAACTCCCTGAATCATTTTATGTGATTAGAACATCGAATATTGTGACGGTGACGCATTCGAATAATGGGGGTTTCGAACAATGGAACATAGTAGAAAGTTGACTTCTTCGAATGCTCAGATTTCGAATATATCCGAAGAAGGAAAATTCCGAATATTCGGATTTTCGAATGATTCGATTCGAGTACATAGTTTATTGGAATAATTTTTCGATTCGGTTGCAAGTATAGTATTGTTTGTATTTTATACCCTTTCATCAGATAGGCACAATGAACATCTAGCCTTAGCGCGAAGCGTTCGGCTGATTTCTTTACATCTCCATCGAACAGCTTCGTTCAATCGCCGACGAGGTCTTTTCTACAGCAATTATATCCTTCCCACTTCTAATATTCTTTTGACGTTGATAGTGATGTTGTGAAGAGACGCTTGCCAAATGCGTATTGGACCGGGTCCTTGCACACTGGTGGTAGTAGGGTGTGGTGGACACAGCGGCTGGAGAGTAGAGTGTTGACCGAATCGAATAATATTTGAATAATTATTCGAATATTCGTTTATTCGACACCTTCAAAATATTCATTCATTCGTATATTCGAATATTCGACGCTTTCAAAATATTCGTTTATTCGAATATTCGATCACTCTCAATTACTCGATTGTTCGAATATTCGAGGAGGGTCTATTCGAATGTTCGATTATTTGAATAATCGAGTAGTCATTTTCAACAGCACCTTCGCTCTCATAATCATTCTCGAGTCCCATCAGCAAGCAGCTACCGTTGCTAAATTTGAGATTGCTAAAATTTCATTCACACATGGCCACTGAGCATTATTGCCGTTTTCAGCACGCCACGTTACCATTTCAGCGGGCTGACAGCGGACTTTCTGCAGGCTCATCGCACATAGATAATTTAATGACCGCGTTCAATTACTTGGTTGACTGTAGAGTTGCCTACGCCAAATATTTGTACCGCGGTTCACCCGCACATTGTCTGAGAATACCTGCTGACGTATACAGATCGCTACAATTTTGTGGCAAGTCTTGAGCCTTCAACTTGGTGAAAAAAAAAAAACTCCAGAAAAGCAAAGAGCTTACTGAGAATTTTCAATCTTTATGATACTAGTCTGCCATGGTGGCTCTACGTCTTCATTTCGAGTAATCCTACTTTTTCCAACCCCATCCCGCAACCTTACCACCGCATGCCACTGCAACTTCTGTGCACAAAATTTGGGAAATTAACTTCATTTATCTATACAATACAAAGCACCCGTTCTGAGAAACGATCTCGAGATGTTGGATGGTAATTAGCAAGTACGTACAAGTTTGACGTACTAGTTTGCTGAATCAAAAACTCCTAAAAATGCTCCTATTTGTTTTCAGTACCTAGAAAGAAACTCATGCTGACTTATCATCAGGGGCAAGCGTAGTGTTGGTAAATATTCGACTCCGAAGCGACCCCCCTCTTGTAGACGGGAAAAATGTGACCCATTTCCAGAACTTCTAATTTTTTTACGTTTTCAGTCATTGTATTACAATAACTTCCAAAATATCTGGAAGATCTTTTTTGAATTCAATTAATTTTTAAAATTAACCTTTCATTTTTCAATTTTTAATTTTTATTTTTGAATTCCAAGCTTTATCAATGAAACAATCAGATAGTTGTTGCACATGTCTATGTCGCGCATCTACCCACTTATTATAAGCAACGGGAGTGACGCAGAAGTCGTAGTTATGTTCAAACAGGTCCAGGGTTCGATCCCCGGCGGAGACTACTTTTTGCAAAGTGAAAAAATGCATGTGGAGCAGTCGAGAGTCAAGTTTCTATGTGTATAGCAAAAACAAAGAGTGAGGACATTTTTTTAGCAGTGAAATTCGCAAGTAAGTGGTATTCTTTCACTCAGAATTAGAATCGTACACGTGCAGATGTAAGGCTGTTTGTCACGAATTTTAAAAGGGTTGGCACGTGACCTGGGAAAATGGCTTGGGTCGTTCTGCTATCAGAACGAATTGCGCTTTCTAAGCACATTTTCTTATTTTAAGAAATTTGGTTTATCAGACTTAAATTTGGGTGGAAATTAGTTGGTAAAAAGCTGGAAAAATTGCCATTTTTACCAACGGTTTACCATCGGTTTACCAACGGAATAAAACTCTTCCCAGGTAACTTTGAGAGCTGAAATTTCACATGAATATAGAGATTGACTTCCTCTTTCGGAATCATTTTCAAGGTTTTGTCAGCTTTCAAATGTACGCTGAAAAAATCCATGGAAGAAAAACCTGATTTTTGGCAAGTTTAAGATTGTGGTGTCAATCTGAGGCAAATTACTTCATGGCTGCTTTGTTTGAGGGAACAGCTTCAAAGCATTTTAATAGAGGAAGATTTGCTCTTTCTCATGCATTAAGTCGTTTTTTAAATAATCTCCTGATTCTATCAGTCATTGATTGTCAACATACATCAAATTTAACAAATTTTGCGGTCATATCTTATGTGGTCTTATCGCTGTAAAAGAGTTTCCGATGAACGAAAAGCCCTGAGATTCTGCATCCTCATGAAATTTGATTCTGGGAAACCGGCTCCACGGCTTCGGAGCACCACGTGATGTCCAGACGTCCTAGCACACCATCCGCGGAATTGCATTTTGAGCTACATGTTTATTGGACCCTGGGAGTCGATTTACAGCCGATCGTTTGGGCGTTCAAGCCTAAGTAGAAAGTGTTCACCGACGATTTTACACTTGTTATTTAGGTACTAAAAGAAAAAAAAGCATGCTGAAGTGTTTGCAACACTAACACCTTCGCGAGGAATCGAACTTCGCCTCGCTGATGAAAAAACGAACTTCCCTACCTCGCTTCTATCATCCTCCCCTCTTCAGGCGACCCCCACCCTGCTCCCCCCAAGGCGACCCCCCTTGGTAAATTACCACCGTACGCCTGACCCTGCTTATCATATGGCTGTAACATTCTACGTATGTTGCTGTAGCAAAAAAAAAATCTCATGCAGACTCATTGCAGAAACGAGTGCAACACTATGTACATATCTTGAGGCTTCAGTGATTTGGGATTGGGTTAGTTCATGCAACTGCTAGTAGCTCGAATACTGAACCCGTCAGCTGAGAACTGGGCTCACTTGAAATTAGGTTCGAAACACCGGTTCTTAACTCTATTCATTGTTGTCTATTTTGTTAGACGTCGCGAAAGTTTCAGCCATTTTTGGACGTCTTTTCGGATTAATTCTTTTTCTTCAATATAACAAACATTTACACAATGTAAGTGAAATCATTATTCTGCGCAAACAGTAAGTTTTGTTGGCAGCAGCTTTTAACAAATGGTTCCTTTGTAATTCAGTCAAATATTGAGCATTACATTCTGAGGAGGTAGTTTTCGTTTTTGTAGTAGTTTTGGTGGTTATCGGCTTACGAGTCAACCACATTTCCTTACGTGAATTACATAAAGAACCCTCTTCTCGTCACCGGTAACCAAGATGGCTAGCTGAGCAAAGCTCTGTTGAAAACTCAAAAAGTTTATGCACGCACTCTACGCACTTGAAACTAGCGGTCACTCAGATCATGAGGTATCCACACGTCGTATTTCCTTGCCTCCCCGTGGAGAAGCAGGTAAAAAAATACTGTGTCGTGATGACATTGGAAGTCCTCTGCCAGGTCAAGGATACAACTACGCGGATTCTATTCAATCAGTTCCAGGATGCGCTCGCTTTTGTGGCATCCCTCGAGTTGCTACGTTTTCTAAGTTATCAAACCAGGAGCAGCTGAACAAGCTTGTAGTCAGTGACAATCTTTTCAGTCATAATCGCAATGGAATGACAGGACAAACTGGATATAGGTAGAGCATTGACTAACCCTTATATAAGTTTTGGACAGAAAATTCCAAATCAATTTCGAAAAAATTAGCAACACACAAAAGTAAGTGACTTTGACAAAGTAAGTAGTAGTAAATAGTGGTAAAGTGACTAAGTAACTTTCGCGGCAACCTAATGAGTAATTGCTCTATTCATAGAACTTCCTTTTGCATACTCAGCCGAAATAAATTTGGAGCAACTTCCCAAATATTCGAAATATTCGAATATTCGAAGCTCATGATCGAATATTCGGGCGTTTAAAAATATTCGTTTATTCGAATATTCGAATATTCGGCCATATCGAAATATTCGATTATTCAAATATTCGAAAAAAATTTTCGAATGCAACACTCCACTGGAGAGTATACATTGGTATTCGAACGAACATTGTCGAACAAATATTCGAATAATTCAAAAAGTTGAAATATTCGATTATTCGAATATTCGGTTTATTCGAAAAGTTGGAGTATTCGATTACTCGAATATTCGAATATTCAAGCATCCATGATTGGAATAATCGGTTTAATGATGAAATTGCCATGATTCATGGATCGCATATTATAATTTACCCTCAGCAACTGATTGAATGCGAATGATAAGCATGCGTCACTATTCATTTATTATTTTTCAGTGATTGCCTAATGGAAAAAAATTGAACAATACTGACAAGACCCGTGGAAAAAGCGAGCCTGATTTGTTTCACATTACATAACAGAGGCTGTTCACCTTATCACCTGCAAACTTTTAATCCCGTGCTACCTCCTCTTTCGGCTTGCCGTTCGGCTGAATTCAAAAGATTGCGAATCGAAACGTTCTTGCCAATGTACGTGGAGGTACGCGAGTTTGATAGAAATGAGCGGTTATTGAGCTCCGTAGAAGACAAAACTATATGGCATTTGTCACGGAGTAAACGGGTGCAATTGCGGACCCAGTACAAAGGCCACGTGCGAGCCGCTAAAAACGTAGCCTTTCAACAGAGAATTTGACCTATTGGAATGGATCAGTTCGCGACGCGATGTTTACTCCGAGGTGAATGCCCTGTAGATGTTATTAGTTTTATCATTTACGGAGGTTGGGGGCAGGAATGAAGTTGATTTCTTGCTTGAGAAACGGTGGGAACATAAGATGGGGGGTGCGATGTGTGCAATTCGACTTGGTTACAGATAATTCCTTCCACAGGAAGCTCGATGAACCACTACTATAATAACGTGAGAAACAGAGTGAAAGAATGTGGTTGCTGCTTACGTTCGTACCTACAATCACATTTATGGGAACAGCACTGGCGGACGCAGAAAGTGGGTGGGATCGGGGAGGGGGGTGAGAGAAAATTGGGGTGTCCGCCACTTTGGCGTCCCCGATGGAGAATAAAAAATTCGACAATATCAGTTATAATATTGAATAATCAATGTAAACAATTGAAAAAATAAAATATCAAAAATAAATTGATGCAAAGTTTTTATCTACATATTTTGTAAAAAGAAGTGATTCCAAAAATTCGGTTACCCATCCTGAGGAAAGGGGAGGGGGGCGTCCCCTTGCATCCGCCACTGGTCCATTGCTATCCCATTATCACCATTGTGGAGCAGTTCATAGCGACATTCTCTGTCACCTCATTTGACGGTAACCGCAGCTTCCTTGTCTCACTTCATGACCCCCAGAGAAGAGATCGTAGTGAAGCGAGAAGCGCGACGAATTAAAAACTAATGACGGGGTGAGTGCCCAACAGACTGTTGCAGACAGCGTCCTGAAAGACGAGTTAAGAAGCACCTTGAAACATTCCGTGAATCGTAGTGACGTTAAGAAAACAAGAATCTGTTCATAATTCAGACACGCAAATGAGATGGGACTTCGCTTTTAACGTACACCACCGGAAGTGTTAGTTTGAAAACGTGCATTTCTATATCTTCGCACATGCCAAGACTGGTTTAACTATTTTCTGTGGATTAATACATCGCAAAACCACTTCTGAAATAACTGCATTCATTTATTCGAATAATTCGAAATTTTCTTCATTCGGATGTTCGAATAATTCGAAAAGTCGAAATATTCAATTATTCGAATATTCCAATTATTCGAAAAACTAAAACATTCGATTATTCGAATGATTCGAAGAGTTGAAATATTCGATTATTCGAATATTCGAAAGAAAAAGTTCGAATACCATTGTATACTGGAGAGGACCGACTGCCGCCGATCATACACAGTGCAAAACTCTGCAAGCATAGTACATACACATAAATGAAATACTGAAGCGCATTCTATCACAAACACCTAAGAGCGTAGCTTCCTCATGCATTATTCGCTTTTTCCAGTTTTTTTTTGTGCTCATACGCTGTCATCTTTATTGCAGTTTGCTTATTCTAGGTGTTCCTTTCTATGATGGCGAAATTGGAAGACAACAACCGTGAGACTGGTTGTGGTGGACACGTTATTGTTAGTGCCGATTTGCAGGGATGCATCAAAATCATGGTTAACAGACCAAAATGTACAAAACCGGGTCACAGTACTTTCATTGGGCAGGAATAAATTCCATTTTATTCATATCTGAGGTTCTTGGTTTTGCATTATATCATTTCACTTGTTCTTTGCCTCACTTGTTTTATTCACCAAGTGTGCTTGATTGGATCATATTGTTCATTAGTTGAAGCAGGAACTCATCACTTCTAGCTATCGCTTTCTCACGAGTGGTACTGAACTCACATTTTGTTTCATCTTTTCTTCTGTATAGATCCTATGAACACATAGAGCTTTATTATTATCTGGGTGTTTTTGTTCGGCGCTTGATTTCGAACACATCCTTCTATACATTTGTGTGTTAGTGCACCACTACTACACAAGGTACAGCGGATATAGTTTGCAACGCTAGTGAAATCAATTTCTTCCTCTGTGCTTGCTGTTAGAGGTTGGAAGAGCTCATTCCATTGTTTCTTAATAGGGAGTTGTGAGAAATGGGAAAGAGGTACTCAAAGCACCGGTCTTACAACAGTTGCGCCGCCCCTTTTCTCCTCATAATGCACCACGCATAGAAACCTTTCGACGCTCCTTTCCAAGAGGCGATCATTTCAATGCATCTACAATAGATTTAGAAAAAAAAGAAAAAGTCAGTATTGATAGTTACTAGCATCATGCACTGTTGTTCAAAACAGGATGTAGAAATTCAGCTTTGTAATAGGAACTTGTAGATGTCCCTCGATTAGACCTTCAACGTTGAGAGGATTGGAGCCTTCTGAGGCAGAACAGTTGCAGATGAAGGATCCATGCGATGCAGGGCCCTGTAGAGGCAGGATCTGCAGCCAAGTTGAACGGCAATCAAGTCGTCGTCGTGCGAGATTCTGGCTCTCACGATCAGAATGAAAGATCTGAGAGGTCTAGGGAGCTGTCACCGCAAGAGCGCCGGATAGAATGGATGGTTTTGAGCGCCATGGTATGTATTATACTTGCAACCGAATCGAATAATTATTCGGTTATTCGAATAAATTATTCGAGTAGAATCATTCGAAAATTCGAATATTCGAAATTTTCGTTTTTCGAATATATTCGAAATTCGAATATTCGAAAAAGTCAACTTTCGAATATATTCGACTATTCGAATATTCGAAATTTTCCCAAAAATGTGCAAGTATAGTATGTATCAACAGGGTTTGAGCCAGTTATTGATACTGTTCCCTAGATTGATTGCATAAAGGGTCATTAAACGTAACGGAAATATCGTCGATTGTCGTCTTAGATGTGCTCCTCTACTCATTAGGTCGCACGGCTGTGATTCGCCAGGAAAAAAAAACATGGCGACAGTCTAATCAGAATTACGCATTATTCTTTGAAGCTCTGGAACACTAAATAAAAAACCGCGTTTAAATGATGTTTTATGATGCGAGGAAGCGTTATTTGGATGCGCCAGATGGGAAGGCCTACTACAGAATAGATCGCAGCACTTCAGAAAACGAAACTTTGGCGATGACACACTCATAATGTGAGGCTGCTTCTATCGAGAAGAAGTGTTCGACATCGATTCTATTTCAACTCAAATGAACTCATTCCGCGAATGAACTCATTCGATTACCAGAGGATAATTGCTATCTAGATCCCACCTTCTCTGGGCCAGTACAGATAATTTTCCAGCAAGAAGACGCGGCCGTCCGCGTCGGCTTTTCTAGAACGGCAAGATTAGAGGAGCTTAGCGTGGCTGTCGTGGCTTCTTTCACCTATCGGTTCACCTAATCCAACCATAAGAGACAGAATCTTGCACTAAGGCTCCAATGGCACTTGATTCCTATACAACTCGGCCGGAGATCATGCTGCTACAGAGGCCTACGTCGTGTGGAGTCCTTATCTGCACTTGTTCCCGTCTCAGAAAGCTCCAGTCCTCTTGACATTGAAGGTCTAATTGAGGGTCGTTTACCAGTGCCTATTACAAAACTGAGATAAGAACTTTCGGATGTGTGCATGTTTTTATCCATTTTTCACTGTGGGCGCCCGTGTGATTATGATACACTGCGAGATGGGACCAAACACGTGCTGCACTTAGATTTTCCATTTCTCGACCTACGATGTGATGGTATAGGGGTTTCGGAGATGCCGAGTTAACTGGTCGCAATAACTTTTCCATAAATATGCTAGAAAGCAGATGTCGCCATTTTTAGGGTGCCCGTATACATAATTATGATACACACTGTATATTGAAAAAGTGGCTAAGAAGGACTTAAAACGTAAAACTTCAGCGGTCAACCAATCCATGTTGTTTGACTACTCCTTATTAGTAACATTGAAATTGCTGAGGCCGTGGTCAACAGACTTATTCACCGATTTTCTGTTTGACGTCAGTCGCAAAGGTACACTTAGTATGGTTATAATGACCTGATACACAACATGTATAGGGGTATCAAAAAGTTTCCGGCCTAGAGTACTTCCAAAAGATCTACAGCGACGAAATTTTGTTGTAGTAAAATACAGGTCCCTCGAACACTAATACACTTTTCATGGCTTGATTTGAATTTTTTTAAACCGTTCAAAGAGCTGCTTTTCTCATTTGACTCAGAGTATCTTTCAACAGCCGACTTTTTGACGTTTTCGACATCCAGTCCCATCGTGCGAAGATGCTGTTTCAAATTACCAGACAGAAAATAGTTGCTGGGTGCAAGGTTCAAACTATAGGACATGTGATTCAGTAATTCGAATCCAGGTTCTCGTGTGGCAGCAAGCGCAACTCTTAATCTGTGGACGGGTGCGCCGTCGAAAAGCATGTGGAACCCACCATGGTTAGGCTAGAAAAAGGGTCATTATTATTGAACGAGTCAGCTTAAGAATATGAAACTTGGCATGGTGGATTTGAAGACTTCACGCTACACGACCGCACTCAAAGTTTTGAGAAAAAAAAGGATGGAACAGGTTGAGGCCGGAAACTTTTTGATACCCCTATATAAGCTATGTTAGTTCTAAAAACAAGAAAAAATGAGGCATACCAATCAAGACACTCCACTAATGATAAAACGAAAAGTGTCTTACGCTCACCTCGTTTTTCCTTTTTCTTTCGCAGCAATTTTGATCAGAAAACTTTGCCAGTGCCTAATAACCCAATCAAATATCCAATTCAACTCGAGCTTTAGGAGTGCGGCACTGATACATGTTAGTCTGAAAAATTCTTATCTAAGTATTTTAGATGAGTAAAAACCAGATCATTTACAGTTAAACATCTTGCTTACATCCTTTAGATCTTTGTGTCCACTCACATATAGTTCGTATATGAGATCTTGATTGCTCTTTGAGAGGTTTTAGATGCGCAACATTCCTTCAGACGGCAGAAGAGATCGTCTACATTTATATTCAAAAATTGAAAGGGAGCGTCCAAACCACCACGTCTTACGACAGGCTCTATACAATCTTTAGAAAAAAAAATCTTCGAAACAAAAACACTTGACACGCGAGGTGTATTTTTTTAATTTACAGTGGATGACAATTTGTAAACAACACGCAGAGGAGCATAAAAAAATTATTCCACATGGGTATTTCAGGGTGTTGATGACAAATGCCGCATTCATTTCAAGTGAGAGTACTGATTTCACAGATTTCTTCTGATGCTTTGTTCCTCACTAGCAGCCAACTGGGGAATGTGCAAAAGCTTCGCACTTGCCAAATCCCGGGAAAATTGAGAAGGAAACAAAACTAATAATTAAGCCGGCTCAAATATGAAACTCTTTTCATGAGTTGAGTACGAGAAGTTCGTTCCCCATCGTAGGGCGTATATTAGAATTCTCCATCGTAGGGCGTATTCGTGCGTCTTCCTCACTACTGCTGGGCTAACGCAGACGCATTTTCCATCGGCGGACCCGTATCCTGCTGTTCTCCTCACTATTGGGCCAAGACGAAGCCGTATCCTGGCGTTCTCTCACTACTGAGCAACGGTGTACTGGATCCGTATCCTGGCGTGCCCACACCATTGGATGAAAGCGGGCTCTCCTTCCGTCTGAGGGCCCGCGTTCTGGCTTCTTGCTCACTTTTGGGCAATAGCGGATCCGTTCGCCGTCGGCTGAATAGTATTCTGGTATTCTGCACTTTAATGGGTCGCAGCGGACCCTCCCATATTGGTGGACCCGTATCCTGGCGATCCCCACCCAACTGGGTCATGGCTAGACCTTCCTCATCGATAGACCCGTATCTTGGCGTCTTCCTCACAGTTAGGCCAAGCCGGACCCGTTCTCCATTTGCGGACTCGCATCCCGGCATTCTCCACGCTATCGCACCAAAGCGAACCCGCATCCTGGCGTTCTCCGCTCCACATCGGGCTGCAGTGAGTCCTTTCCCCTTCGGTGAACCAGGCGGCGATTTTCTCACCGATGGACAAAACCGGACTCGCTCTCCGCCGGCGGACCCTACCCCCCCCTCCACCCCACTGGGCCCTTTTTCCATCTGAGGAGCATTCTGGCATGTTCCTCACAGTTAGGCTAAACCGGACCTCTTCTCCATGGGCGGACTGGTACCCCAACATTCTCTACGCCATTGGGTAACACAGGACCCTTATTCCATCGGTGGGCCCATATCCTGGCGTTCTCCACGTTATTGAGCCAGAGCGAACTGATCCTATAATGAAGAATCTGTATGCTGGTGTGCTTCACACTATTGGGCCACATTGGGCCCTTCAGCCGTCGGTTGATCCTTATTCTGGTGTTTTTTCTCATAATTAGGCCAAACCGGACCCGCCCTCCGTCGGCGAAGCCGTATCCTAGCGCTTTCACCACTTTTGGCCACGCCACACCTGTTCTCTATCGGAGCACCCGTACCCTTTGTAGATCTCGAGAGTAATGGTAAACGCTTGGGAGTTACTCAGAAATTCTGACTATTTATTGGTTGATTGGTTACACAATGATCATACCTTACTATATTGAAGCGTTTACTCTGTATGTTAGCGCACAAGCTTTCTCGAAGTGAATGGATATCGTGATTCTGAGCGAATGCGCCGAGACCTCGGCGGGGGATGCGACAGAGGCACGTTCAGCCACGTCCAGCTTCCGGGGCTTCACAGAGTCCTGGTGTGCCCGGTGAACCCGCCCACCTCTTCAGTGGGTGTTGTGGCAGCCGGGGTTTGTTCCTGACTGAAAGGGCGTCGTGGCATGCCACCGCTAGCACACCGATTTGTATCCATCCCAAAATGACGTGCGTCGTATATCGCACATTTGTACACTTTTTGTTCAACATGGGGAAATTCTTCATAACAGTTCTGGCCAAGTTCCAATCGACTTCTATAATACAAACACAGATAAATTACAAACAGAGATACACCTTCATTATAATGCGTATTCCTTATGAGCGTGGGATAAAAATTTTCAAATATTTGGGACTATGGTGTATGGAACTATATTTCAGTGGGTGAACTAACCTGGGCCAATCTTCCACCGGCTTGGAGTGGCCTGGTTGGCGGGTGCCTTGTAGCAGCCGGGGCCTGGCTTCCTCCCGTTCGATTTGATTTGGCTGGCGGATGCCTCATGGCTAGCGGGACCTGGCCTCTTTCCCTTTGGAGTGGCCTGGAGGGCGGTTGCCTTGTGGCGGCCCGGGACTGGCCTCCTCCGCTTTGAAATGGCGCATATAACGTCGCAGCAGTGGAACGGTGGTTTTCCTGCTGTGTATATAGTGCAGCCTGAAAGCTTGTAAATATTCCCTCACCCCTATGCTGCGAGCGCCCGTCTACGGACGTTCGTCACCCATCGCGCCGCCGCGCGCGAATTCGCGCGCGGCACTACCTTGTTTTCCCCAGCGCAGGCGCCGGGAGGGTTCGTCGCGCTCTCCGCCCTTTTCGCCGCGTTCGCGAAAGGACGGGTGACGAACGTCACGTAATCGAGATCGCCAGCGAAGGTGATGAAATCACCATACCGTGCATGCGGGAGGCCAGGAGTGACGTAATCGGCGAGTCCCGAAACGAACGTGTCTGAGTCCCTAAAAATTGGCCATTTCGCCTCGCAGTCTGCGCCTCAAGATTACCGATGTCTATGAGTGCCCCCGCGTTATCGGAACAATATGTCTAGCCGCTCTAGCCCCCTTACGGCGCTTTGTTTAATAGATTAATATTTTCAATCATTTTATGTTCCGTCTGGGTCCACAAAACGGCGGAGACCCCACTTTTTCCTACGCCCCCCTCTCCCGCCCACTTTCTGCGTCCGCCACTGATATCTATTAAACAAAGCGCCGTAAGGGGACTAGAGCTGCTAGAGCTACATATATTGTTCTGTGAACGCGGCGGCACTCATAGACACCGGTGATCTTGAGGCGCAAACTGTGAGGCGAGATAGCCGATTTTTAGGGACTCAGACACGTTCGTTTCGGGACTCGCCAATTACGTCATTGCTGGCTCTCCCGCATGCACGGGCTAGTGATTTCATCACCTTCGCTGGCGGTCTCGCAGCATTGGGGTGAGGGAGCGTTTACAAGCTTTCAGGCTGCACTGCATATATACGCAGCAGGAAAACCACCGTTCCACTGCTGCGACGGTTTAGGCACTTTCGCTGAAGGGATGCCTGTAGCGTTTCGGAAGCTGGGTGGTGGTTGAACCTAAGCGGTCACCTCATTTGGTAGCTGCTACTGCCGCATCCTATGCTGAGGTATCGAAGCGATTTTGCAGTCACGATATCCGTCCATTTCGAGAAAGTTTATGCACTAACATACAGAGTAAACGTTTCAATTTAGCAAGGCATGACATTGTGTGACCAATCAACCAATAGTTGATCCCAAGCCTTTACCATTAGAGTATCCCCAAACGTCGGCAGCAGTCATGGCGATCGTCACTACACTCAAGACCCGATACAATTGCGGATATTATATGAATACTATAAGACCACAATTTTACTGGTGATGATAAAGAACTGACAAATTTGCAGCTCTTTTCGAAAAGCCATAACAGTAGTACTGCTCAAGGCCGAGCCTAAAACTGCGTGAATGTCTGAGTACATCTATGCACTTATGTATGACGAAACATGGGCCGAACGTCTCGTCAGCTTCGCATCATCGCGAGGCACTGTCTATAATTGAGCTTCATGAAGTGCTCATGCTATCACGTGTACGGCCTCCCCACGCCTGAGGAAATTTTGTTGCCCTACCAGGATTTTCACAAGAGGATTGTGCCTCAGTTCCGAATCCCTATTCACCTGGGCTCCAAACTGGCCAAAAAGATATCACCTCTTGGTTTTTTCAATATAACTTCTTCAAAACACAACGGTTTCAAATGAAACTTCAACAGAGCTTAGCCTAAGGCATTATAATACGATATCCCCTAACATGCCTCTTGAAAGTGCTGGAATATTTTTTTAGATATTTTTTTCCTAAATCTTCTATATTGAGCGATCTTCGAGAAAGGATAACAATAAACAGAACAACGGTAACAACTAACAAAAAATAACAAAGTAGTAAATATAGCTTCTACAAAATCAGTACCTAGTAGCATAACCTTTTGCAAGTATTACAGCCTGACATCTGCATGGACTCAATAAGCCTATCGATTGTGGTTTGTGGAATGTTGCTCCACTCTTCCTTGATCTGAGCGAATTTTTCGTCCACATTTCGAGCCAGTTTCCCTGCCAGACGTTTCTTCGGCTCATTCCACAACGGCTCTATAATATTCAGGTCCGGCGACTGACTTGGCCAATCGAGACGAGTAATTCGACGTCGCCTGAACCATTGCTGCACATCAGATGAGCGGTGCTTCGGGTCGTTATCTTCCTGGAAGGTGGAGCCTTGTCCCAGTGCGCGGCGAGCATGTGGTAGCATAACCTTTTTCAAGATGTCTAAGTACGCTTTGCGGTCCAGGATTCCTTTAATGTGGTGAATTGGACCCATTCCATGGGCAGAGAAGCACCCCTAGACGAGGCATGATCCACCTCCATGTTTCATCGTCGGAATTTGGTATCTACGATGGAATATTTTGGCTACAGGACGACGAATCCATGTTATTCCATCAGTGCCGAACAGTAAAAACTTGCTTTTGTCCGACCAAAGAACACTGCTTCACTCTTCTCGTCCCCAGTGAAGGTGCCCAAGCGATGCGAGCTTTGCGATTTCTCGCAGATATGAACGGTTTTTAACAGGGCGTCTACCATATAGACCAGCAGCCTGCAAACGTCGCCGAATAGTGCGACGGGAAGGAATCGACACGTCTGGAGTTGATATCTCGCGAGCAATGTCGGATAAGGTGAGGCGTGGGTTGCTTCTCGACATACGAATTATGTTACGGTCCATCAAGGAGTCTGTGATTCGAAGTCTTCCGGGGCTCTTCTTGTGGAGAAAGCCTCCCTGTAGCGTCCAGCGTTTTAGGAACTTGGATATTGTCGGCCTGGAAACTTTGAACTGCTCCGCCAGCGGCCTTCGACCATTGCCTTCTGTTCCATCTCGCTCAGATTTTTGGAGCCCTTTGGTCTAGCCATACTCTGAAATTCTTTTCAAACATTATTCTATAAAAATATAAGAGATTACACGTCAATCACGAAAGTCAGGGACAAAAACTTAAAGAACCACTTTTGCAATTTTTGAAGATTTTCCAACTTTTTTCCAGAAATACACTTAAAGAAGACCCTATCGACTTATACTATACCTATAAGTTGGAGTCCTATCCCTCAACACACAGTGAAAAATTGAGCTCAATTGGGCGAGCCTTTCAGAAGTTACACGCAAAAAACGAAAAGGTGATATCTTTTTGGCCAGTACGTATATGGTTGGAAGGCTTGTCCCAAACGATGATACAGACGATACTTGAATTTTGCTAAATGGCTAATACAAGCTCAAAATTCTATTTCCTGCCATAATGACATGAATCTCCCTCATACACAGCTTGGCAGCAGGATAGCCGAGTGGATAGTGATGCAGACCCAGAGGATGCGGCTCAATGGTTTGCATCCCGTCTCTGAGTAGATTTTTGCAAACTTTAATAGCTAATCTTTAATAGGGTGCGGAACCGTTCGGGAGATAAATGAAAAACGACTACTAGCACTGTTTCGGAAATAATGGACAATTGCTCGATACGGGGTGTTAACGCAATGTCGCTGCAAAGACCAAGTATTTTGATATGCCATATAATCTATTCACTCACTTTCTCACTCTTAACCGCCTTGAATGTTTGACTGCTCACGCATGGTTGCGCTTTTGCTGGCCAAATTTGGTCAGGGTCATGTGGTTTACATAGCTTAAAATCAATAATCATTTATCTCCGGAACGCCTTCTCATCCTGTTGAAGGTTAGGAGTTAAGGTTTGCAAAACAAAACTTGGGGTCGGGATGCAAACACTTAAGCCTTATCCTACGGATCTTCATCACTATCCACTCGGGGGTGAGAGGAATTCATGTCAATATGGCAGGAAATGGAATTTTGTGCTTGTGGTAACCATTTAGCAAAATTGAAGTACAATCTGTGTCATCGTTTGAGACAAACCTTCCAACCATATATGTCTCATTTCGAAAGCGCAGCTTAAGTTCGTGCACTTCCCTTGTTAGTAGCCGCAGCCATACAGCCTCTTTTCAGCCGACTAACTTTACAACCAACTTTACAGACGCATAATTTCCTCGAATTTTCCAAATTATTCGGTCACTTGAGACATTTTTTTTTCAGAGTGTAGCTATTCCAGAGGCAATGTGCCACTCGGGTGCGTGAGTTTTTGAACAGCAGCTCTCCAGAATGTAGGGCATCGCTGGGTCACCGCCCCAGTTCCTGAGCCGGTGCCCTACTTTTCTTGGCCACACCACCAATTGCTCTGGAACTGTCGAGAAGTCACCACCACAACCGAGGCTCCGCCCACCGCACAAATCTCGTCCAACCAAAGCCAGCAATCGTATGGACTGCGCCGGAGGATTGTTCACAGACATATAATAAGTGAGCATATGTGTGCCTCAACAACCGAAGCCAGCCAGATACGGCCCATCATCAAGTGCACTATACTGCCTAACCCTTTAGGTGGCGACTGCATGTGTTAAGTATTTGATGTGTCAAATTGCTCGGAGCAAATGGTATTAAGGCCATGCTTGTGAGAACGAAGTGAGCAACGTCAACGATATATATATATATATATATCTGTATATATAAAAGTGAAAGTTTGTTTGTGTGTATGTTTGTGTGTGTGTTTGTGTGTGTGTTTGTGTGTTTGTGTGTTCCGAATAGAAATCGCGGAGGATGAACCGATCGGGACCAAATTTTGCAGGTAGACTCTCCACTGGCCGGCGGAGGTTATAGGCTACCTTGCACCTGGGATTATCGATTGGTTTATCGATTATATCGATTTTATTGATTTCTCACTCTTCTTGACCAGGGACTAGCGAGAACATGCCTACTGGGGCACCTCAATGCGCTGAACACGAATATGACAACCATTTTGCACCAATTTATCGATCATATCGATTTTATTGATTTTTCGCTCTTCTTGACCAGGGACTAGCAAGAACATGCCTACTGGGGTACCTCAATGCGCTGAACACGAATATGACAACCATTTTGCACCAATTTATCGATTTATTGATTTCATTGATTTTTTCCCATTTTCGCTCGGGGACGGACAAAGACATGTCTTCTTGGGTTTCTCAATACGCTGAATAGGAATATGACAAACATTTTGCATGAAATATCGGTTTTTCGATTTTATTGATTTTTGGCTCTTCCCCCCAATGGAGTGGTGAAGACATCTCTCCTTTGGGGTTCCTCGATATGCTGAGTATGAATATGACAACCACTTTGTACGAATACGTCGATTCAATGTCACCGAAATAGCTTTGCTAACTTTTCGCCCACAAGTCGATGGGAAACGTCACCTGGGCTTCGCTAACATGCTGATCACCAAAATTATGGAGGTTTTAATGAATTTGTCGATGATAGTAATTGGCCTCAGCAGTATGATGTAGCCAAGGTAATAAAGCACCCGAGCGAAGCCGGGTACGGCAGCTAGTTTATATATATATATATATATATATATATATATATATATATATATATATATGGTGGCATCATCTTGTCCTCTGAACTCTTTAGCAAGTAAATTTTTGCTTCATCTTGTCATCTTTGTCTTCAATGTCGGGCGACAACAATGTTCCTGTATCCGATCACACTATTTTCACATTGTATGTTGTTGACCCAGAAGATTTTCCATTGAATGATCACTATTGTACTTCGAAAGGAAATCAGCCTCCTAATTTTTCTACTCTACAACTATGTAGCAGTAACCTGAATTCTCAGCCACTCACTGTTTCGAAACATCTTAATTCTAATCCGATAGCCGTCGGAAAACCTGCACGTCCAACGTCAGCATTATACAGCATTTTGTCAACGCCCACTCAGAGGCTTTTCACCATAGGTACTGGCCACACTTCGCTTAATCCTACCCCAGCTGAAAACAGCGTCCACAAATCTTCTGCTGCAATAACTACTAACCTGATTATTGCTCCAAGGCACTCTCGTTCACTGCTAGTACTCTCCAGTAATTTGAAAGCGCCTAGGTTTTGTTCCATAACTGCAGTCCCACCGCTTTTTGAGGCCAGCCTTGATCCTTATTGAATCCTATGCCAATAAATTCTAGCACTTTAGCCGCACCAAGTGAAGTTTCAGAGAACGAAGCTCAAGAAGTTGGACACAATGAGGACAGTTCTCCAAAGTTTATTGTATTGTTTAGTGTTCGTCTATTTCCGGTCCAACAATAACAGCGACATATTTAGATGTCGTGGATTTATGATGATAGGGAAGCACGTCGTTGTAAGGGTATGTTAAACATCGAATCGAGTACAAGATACTACCTTCAAACAATTGCATTTTAGGCCGTGGGTGACGAATTTCTCAGCTATCCTAGCGTAGGACACCACTGTATACCATGTAAAACTACGAAGGATAAGACGCAGAGAGTGATGTTCAAGGTGATCAAACGTGGATAACTGACTCAGTAATTTATGAAGATGAATTTCAGAAATAGCAAGAGATTCGGATGGACCCATCGTTCGCTAAAAATGCGACCGAGGAAGTATGAGAAGGAGTGTTGGAGTCGCTCGCATATGATCCAAGCATAGGAACGGAGGAAGAGCGACAGGAAAGGGCTGAGCTCTTTATGATAGGGAGTACGAATCAAGGAGAAGACACGTCTCCAGGTAACAAGCCCTCCTTACATGGTCCTCATACAAACTCGTTGAAATTACTTATGCTCATCAGTTTAGGCTCACAAAGAAGAGGAGATTACCCTAGACAATGTGCGGGACTCCTTAGCAATGCTACCTGATGGATCAAAGTTTCTGCAGTTCCAAACACCGTCCTTCCAGATGTATTACTCAAAGGAAACGATAAAGCTGACTATGCATAACAATATCTATATGCATGACAATATCCCTCACACTGTGATTCCAGGAAGCGTTGGATAATGGACTGTACGCGCTGGTTGCGGACGGCGTACATAAGGTGCTTCCGAAGAAACTTGATGACAATGCGCAACTTTACACCATACCTGGAGTGTGTAATGACACAGTAGAGGTAAATCTTTTTCACAAATTTATTGATATACTTCGTGACTGCCAAAATTCCTGGACATTTAGGTGCCTCTTCTGCATGCTGTTACCACAAAAGAGACGATGCTGAGCTGCACAAGGATTTTCGAGACTGTGCGAAAAGAACTGGAAGCTATTGGCGTTGGGAAATCGGGAGCGATACTACGAGTCATACTCGACTTTGAAAAAAACAGCTATAAATGCTGCAAAGAAAACTTTCGATAAGGCAGAACTGGAAGGGTGTGGATGGCACTTATCACAAGCTTGGACAAGGAAAAGAGACAGCATGGGCGTCCGCCAATATGTACTCGGAGGGAAAATGTGCAAGCAAATTGCTATATGGTGGAGCACTTTGGAAGGTACATGAGAATCTTAGTTGTGCGAGTATAGTTATTATACAACTGATTTTATCAATTAAGGACTTCCTTTCCCACCAGTGGACTTAGTAAGGAAGGTACCCGCTATATATCGTCCGTCCGTGCCAGTGGAACACGAGGCGTATACAAAATGTGAAGAATTTCTGTCATATCTGCACTCGACATAGATCGATGGGCCATTCAAGGGACTGTGGTGTAAATGGAACATCACCGAGCTTCGCACTACGAACCTTGCTGAAACATTTTACAGGTGGGAACCAAACAAGAGAAAACAGCGCAGTACCTACTAATGTGACGTATCTTGTTACAGCCACCTTCGGAAACATCTTGGCGGTCAAGCAGATCCGGATTTCAAAACCCTCTTGCATCGCTTACGCCGTTCCAACCTTAGAGCCAACTTCAAGTTACAACGGCTAGAGCAGGTTCGAGATGAACCAATTCAATTTCCAACAGATGAACTTCAGTACAAATTTTCTGTGCTTCGAGGTGCCGACAGAAGGTCGCCGCCTTCGAAAACGCGTCAAGGTTGCTCAGTGTATGAAAGATTTTGAGCGGCTACGAGAAGTCGACAGGATCTGCATGAGCACATCCGACATCACCATCTACTGCCGACGGATGTCTTGCTTCACCTCGGGAAAATTGATCTGAATCTCCAAATCTTTCAACCTATTTACCCTGTGATGATTTCGATGCTCGAGCACATTGTGGACATTGTTTGTAATTGTAATTGATTGACATTGTAAATTGTACATTGCTTTAATCTCACTACAATAAATATTATTGCTCTTCCACGATTTCCGTCAAAATTTTCATTCAAATTTTTTCTTCAATGCCGCTTTCCAATCACAACCACCTCCACCAACTGAAACCTATCCCCCGCCACCCACCCCATCCTTCCCCACCCGAACCCCGTACCCCGTCCACCACCCGTAGACGAAATCACCCAACCCCTTTGGCCTCCACCCCTTCCCCCTGAAAGCTTTACTCAACCGTCAACCAATACTTAAAAATCAATAAATAGTCCTTCGGCGTTTATGGCCGGCCTGCCCTAGTGGAGCTCTCGAGCAATCCATCCTTCACGTGCTAACTGTAAAGGTCATGATTGCGCATATCGATTGTAGTTAACTCGTTTGCGAGATGAATTACTTCAAGCTGATTCCACGTCCTTCTTCTACTTCATGCTGACTCCATATCTTTCTTCTTTCTTCCTTCTCCACCTCTCTTCTTGGCCTTCCTCACTTCCATCTTCTTGTTGCTCATCCGTTTGTCCATTGGATCCCATGGAGCGAACTGAACAATCCCTGAGAGTAGAGCCCCTTATATAGAGTTTGATATCAGAAAAAAAACACTTTCACATGGTCTACGTTATCAGCTTCATCTCTATAAACAATCCCTGTCAAACAGTATGTGGGGTCGGTCCGTACGATTGCTGGCTTTGGTTGGACGAGATTTGTACAGTGGGCGGAGCCTCGATTGTGGTGGTAACCAGACTTCGGCAAAGACTTGACTCGAGGCAAGCGGGGCTTCGTAAGCGATGGATGGCGGTCAAGATGTACGCCGCGACGCGACCGCGCCGCACGCTTGTGCTTCTCAAGTTCAGGGTGTTCCTTCAAATTTGCACTAAATGACATTGCTGGCCGCCTTCTCACAGTCTGTGGGTTCCGATAACATGCATCTCTCCCACTCAAGCTAGAAAAGTTGTGCATATCCACGCAGAACTGCTCATACCCTCGAAGACTGCAGCCGCGGCGCGCACATGAATCTACCAATCACAGACCAGCAGCGTACCTCTTGTCACGCAGCCATAAGCGATGATGTGAGCAAAAGGGACTCCGTACATGGGACTTGAACCTTGGTGGAATAATCATCCACTTCTTTGGAAATAAGAGCAAAGAAGGGAGATTAAACCTAAAAATTTTTCTTCCATTAATTCTATTAATCCTGACTGAATTAAGAGTAAAATTAACAGATGCTCCGACTCGCCTTCGGCGAGTCTTCGCGGGACCTTGATATTGATGTAGCATTTATGTAACTTTATTTACAATCAAAACTGGTAATGCGGGAAGTTTCGAGGCTGCCAAAAGCGAGTCGGAGCACTTGTTGTATTGAAATGTTTGCATCAGTCTTTCGTTAAATGTGTCCAGGTGATTCATTCAGAATCGATCGAAACGTAACGCACTCGGAAAGGAGTGAGTATTTGCGCTATTCAATTTTACTGGCCCCAAAATCTTCAAGAAAATTTTTGGCTGAAACTTCACTTAGGGGGGTTATTCGAAGTGCTGAACACTGATATCGTATAAAATTTTGCACGGTAACCCCATTTTTTTAATGGTTACGGTACATGTACTGTAGATATGGTACCTCAAGGAACCCTCTCAAATTTTGCGTAGTGGGGTTTTTTGACCCCGATCACGAAAACCACCATTATTTTGCACGCCACCTCCGTTTTGTACCCGATATCGGCATTTTCTCTCAATTTCCTACCGTACACCTACCGTAACCCACGCGAAAATGGGGTTACGGTGCAAAATGGATACGATATTCGTGCTCAGCACCTCAGACAACCCTCCCCCCCTCTATGCAAAGTCGATGGTATATATGGGTGTACTAAAACTGTGTTGCTTTGGAAATCGCCTCACCTTGCATAGGAAAATAAATTCCGCACTCAACCCCTTCCAAAACCCTTGATTGCACACGGAGAGACCTCTAAGGATTCAGTCACTGAGCACAACTCTTCCTTGTTTTCTCGTTGTAGACGAAAAGATTCGCACATTAGACCTATACCGTTCGACTCAGAATTGTGCCCTACAAAAATCACTGTCATTTATGAGAAGCGCGGCGAAGCTGTGTGTTTGTCCTCTGGATCGTGAGATATAAGCGATTACAGACAAACACACAAACAGATGAGTTTTACTACATAGTGATAATTGTTTTAGAAATTACTCTTGAAAAAGTACCCAGTAGTACCCACAGCATCGTTGGTACTGAACGGATCCTGCTCAAATTTTACAGTAAGATTACGAATACTACTCCTACTCTTACTGTCGTAGGAAATTGGAAACAATTGATTTTACGAATACTACTCCTACTCTTACTGTCGTAGGAAATTGGAAACAATTGATTTTGGCAAGAGCTTGTGGAGTTCTCATGCGAAAATTCTGTCAAAAGCACTGCTTTCAGCGCTTACAAAGGGACAGGTTCTGCACGAATCTGGCTGGAAATCGGCAAATCGCTGCATCTGACAATGCTCTATCCACATCCAAAAAAGAATTGGATTCAATTGATTTTGAATTTTGGTAGGAGTTATAGGTGAAAAAGTACCTTGCAGCATCCACAGCACCGTTGGTACTGAATGGCTCCTGTTCAAACTTTGTGGTGAGATTACGAGTATGAATCTACTGCCACCTGCCAGAGGAAATTGGAGTTATCTGATTTTGAAAGGAGATATTGCTCAGGAATACTCTGAACCCTGAATTACCCTAAAATTTAGGGTTCAGCGCCGGTCCAGAGAATTTTCGTCACACAACTTTCTCTAAAATCGAATATTTCCAATTGTACTGGCGTGGTTAACTAGAGGAGAGGCTGCTCGTTCCAATGAGTAATAAAATTGACTCGTTTATTCTGTTACAGCGGAAAAAAATTGCTAAAAAACGGTCTCCAACACCACTTGGACACAATTTCTCCAAATAACTTCTTCCAAAATCAATTATTTCCAATTTTATTCGCACTTTTGTCTCCAGGAAATATTGCTCTATCAAACTAATGGCAGAGGCCTCCAAAATCTCCATCTTATCTCGAATTTTATCTGAAAATTCAGAAGTTATATGACGGTGCCAACGTGTTAACGTGCTCCACCGCCACTTGTTAACTCGTGTGGACATGTCGATGTGCGTTGGAAACACAAAACCAATGTTCTTCGCAAAAACCTGCCTGTTTACAATGAGGGCTTCGTAAATTCTTGGCTAGGTCAAATGGGACTTCGTAATTTTTTCTGCTCGAGCTAAGCTTGTGCCGAACTCTGGTGGTGACCTCTCGACAGCTCCAGAGCAATTAGCGGAGCAGCCAAGCCGGAGCAGTCCGCTGTTCAAAAAATACGCGAAATTGGGGCAATGACCCAGCTGTGCTCTGCATTTTGGAGGGCTGCTGTTCAAAAAGTCCGCCCCCGTGGCACTCGGATCCGACGCAAAGTGCCGCTTCGCAGCTCTGGTTCGTTTACCTACTGTCCTTCTCAAATATACTTGCCTCACGCTTCACCGCCCATCTGTTAAAGGCAGGGGCTCACCTCATTCCGCTTGTTGGAAGTATATACATATCCTAGACCTTCTCGCCATGTTGATCTCGGTTATGTACATCAACAGGCTCAAAAACGACGAAACCTCCATTTTCGAAGGGTTCAAAGATGCTACATTTTTGGAGCCCGGAGGTGGATCGCTCCAAAAAACAGATCGCTGTGCTGGCTGCCTGCCAGGGCAGCAGCGTTCGCCAACGAGTCTCGGCGTGTTCGATCGATAAGATCAACGGCTTCACACGTCAACTCGGGTTGGCAAACTGTTACGGACCCCGTCCCGGAAAACGGGTTTAAAGACTGTTTCGAGACAAATTACCTACACCGCTAGATTCAGAGTGTCGAGGAGATGCAGAATCTGCCATCACCTTAACCACGAATGTGAGGTGATCCCGTGCCTTTAAGCAGCGCCGCATCACCTATGGGTTATTTAAGATGATGTTGTTCACGACGCTGCTGCTGAGATACGCCATCGACATTGTCTGTGAGGTATTACTTTCTTCAATAGATAGCCTTCTTTCCTCACTGACGAGTTCCACGGAAGGCTTTTTCGTTTTCACTGTGTATTTTTTCCATCTGAGGGCAGGAACGAAACGGACCTAACCTTATTTAGCTTTTTTTTTTCAAATAATCCCTTTGTTCTGCAATCCTAGCATATTTACTCTTTAACTTTTTTAAAACAATTTTATGTGTTGGTACACATATCGTTACTAGCTGTTATACGCTACAATCTATCCAGGCTGGTTGCTCAGCACTCCACATTGCCCAGGTAATGTCCTGAAGGTTTGTCTCCGGCGCGAGGTCACTTCGCACCTCTGAATATCCATCCCCCGGAGGTTCGCCTCAGGCAACGATCCAGATGCAGCGATGTCAAGGGCGCTAGTACACTCTAGACCCTCCCACTTGCCCATTACTGTATTGTGGGTTCTCCAGCGCGATCCTTTTTCACTTCTCTTCCTTATCTTGAACACCTTCATTCCACAATAGTCTATCATTATATTTACTGCGTTACATTTTAGAATCGGACATGTTTGCATCCCCTGGAGAGCGCTGCATTACACAGCGTGTGGAACGAATAGGAATGCGAGCATATGGAGATTTGTTAGTTTTTGACGGACGCATAAAATTGTATTGTATTCCAATTTTTGTTGTTTCAGAAGAAGTTGAAGGTCGATTGCAACAAATATGGCAGAGGCAGCGTGACAGCATGTTCGTGCAACAGCGCCGGAGAGCACTAGATGAGAGCCAGCCATCCGGAACAGTGGATGGTAGCGAAAATAGAGGTTCCTCTATGCATTTTTCAAAGCTCACACATTCAAAGAAGTTATATTTTGCTATAACATAGATAAATGAGCGATTCATTAGCTCATTTATCTATGTTATAGCTATGTTAGTTTTGCGCTACTGATTTCAATCACTGTCCTAAGATATCAATTTTGACTGGAATATGGAATACATTCCCTCATTAGCTCATATGTACACTGAAGCTAACAGCTTATATATATACTAGCGCCCCTTTGGGACGCTAGAAAGTGGGGTGGGGCAGCCACTTGGGACATGTGCAAACGCTTCACACTTGCCAAATCTCTAGAAAATTTATAAAGAAGCAGAACCAATCTTCCAATGGGCCCAAACATGAAGTCCTTCTTATGAGTTGAGTATGAGCATGAGAAGTTCGTTCTCCATCGTATGGCGTATTCGTGCGTATTCCTCACTACCCGGCTAAGGCAGACGCGTTCTCCATCGGCGGAACTGTATCCTGCCGTTCCCCACACTATTGGACAAGGCGAAATCGTATCCGAGTGTTTTCCAGACTACTGGGCCGCAGCGGGCTTTTCTCCATCGGTGGACCCGTATTCTGGCGCCATTTTCACTGTTAGGCCTGAACCATATCCCGGTATTCTCCACTTTACTGAGTCACAGCGGACCAATCCTATATTGGCGGACCCGTATTCTGGTGTTATCCATACTACTGGGCCACGGCGAGCCCTTCCTCCATCAGAGCGCCCGTGTTCTGGCGCCCTCCTCACAGTTAGGGCAAGCCGGATCCGTTCTCCAAGCGCGGGTTCGCATCCTGGCATTCTTAACACTATCGGACTAAAGTGAACCCGTATCCTGACGTTCTCCACACCATTATGCTACGACGGGTCCTTCCTCCACCGGTGGACCCGTATCCTGGCATCCCCCCACACCAATGGGCCACAGTGGGCCCTTTCTCCATTGGTGGACCTGTATCTCGCTGTCGCCCGCACCACTGGGCCACGGCGGGCCTTTTCTCCATCGGTAGACCCGTATCCTGACGTCCTTCACACAATTGGGTCACGGCGAGCCCTTTCTCCATCGGTGGACCCGTATCTTGTCATCCCCCACACCATTGGGCCACAGTGGGCCCTTTCTCCATCGGTGGACCCGTATCTCGGCGTCCGCCGCACCATTTTCCCACGGCGGGCTTTTTCTCCATCGCTGGACCCGTATCCTGGCGTTCCCCGCACCATTGGGCCACGGCGGGTCCTTTCTCCATCGGTGGACCCGTATCCTGTCATCCCCCACACCATTGGGCCACGGCGGGTCCTTTCTCCATCGGTGGACCCGCATCCGTATATAGTTGATTGGATATACAATGTCATGCCTTCCTATTTAGAGGCTTTTACTCTTTGTTAGTGCAGAAGCTTTCTCGAAACGAACGAATGTTGCAACGAACGAATGTTGTGACTACACAATCGCCGCGAAAATTCAACAGGGGCTGAGGCGACCACGTAGGTCCGGCCTCCCCGAAGCTTTCGTAGCACGCGTCCATTTCTTCCTGCGAGTGCACAAAGCGTCGCAACAGTGGAAGGCTGGTTTTCCTGCTGCGTACATTGTGCAGCCTGAAAGCTCGTAAACACTCCCTCACTCCTATGCGGTGAGACCGCCAGCGAAGGTGATGAAATCACCATCCCGTGCATGCGAGAGAGCCAGCAGTGACGAAATTGCCGGTCCCGAAGCGAACGTGTCTTCGTCCATGGAAATCGGCCATTCCGTCACACAGTCTGCGCCTCAAGATTGCGGTGTCTATGAGTGCCGCCCCGTATCTCTAACCGCTCTAGCCCCCTTACGACGCTTTGTTTAATATATATATATATATAAACTAAAAAATAAAAAAATAAAAAAAACTAATGTAAAATTCAAATCAGAAAAAAAGTAAGAAAAAATAGCTCAAAAATATAAATATACAAATATGAATGTGCAGTTCTACAACCACAACATTTCGCTGAAGATGAGTGGACCTACAGTGAAGACAATGGGGATGCACCACAGAGAAATGGTGCTGACATGTGTACGTTCAATTCAATCTAATATACAGAATTCTAGTCTAACTACGACTAAGCCTCAGTGATATATTATAGCTACCTATGATCGTATATTTCATTATGCAATGTATATCCAACACTTCGGCTTTTCCGGTGAGGAAATAGTCGCATCGAAGAGCTCATGGCAGTACTTTATGGTGCTCCGTCGCCGATTTCGGTTGGATATGACATTTTAAACAATAAAAAGAGCAGTTTATTCAATTTCCTTTAGTATCATGGTCACGTCGAGTCAGTTTATCAAGAGATACTTCACTATATAATCACCGCTACTTCTGCCCGTCACGTAGCGAATCAATGGCCGAATCTGAAAATGCTTGCGATAACGAGGAATGCAGCATTCGTGGGGGAAAAAAACTTTACACATCAGTAATCCATGGATGCTTGTTATTCCTAAAGATTCAGGCAGAACATTAAAAGAGTAGAATACAAGAATAGAATACAACTCTTGTGATTTTTTTTTCATTTACATGATTTGATTAACCATTTCCCAAATACGTGTAAGCGAATTGTGCTCGCGTTAATGCGAGAGATTCGTAGCAACAATTACTATTTTCAAGAATTAACTGCAACAATCACCCGTGTAAAACGTGTTTCAAAAATTAGGGGGTGGGGGCGTGCCAAATGGTTACTTACGACGGGCATACTTTTATTTCCAGATCATAACTTGTAACTTTTTTTCCACACACTGATGACTATTTTTTGTGAGAATAAACATTTTTCTGTTGTTAACTCTGTGTTCCTCGGTAGTATCCTACGTTACCTTCTTGTCACGCAAAAATTTCTGACTTTGTTGATAGGTCTTCTAATGCGAAATTAAGATAATATGAGTCCCCCTCCACTTTACACACTAGGACGGGGCCCTACACCACCTCGTCAGAAGCAGCAGGCTACGAGGACTGAAGTAGCATCACCCGTTGTGTGAGTAATGCTTAAATAAATACATTAAATCATGCAAAACAATAAACTTTTTTGCAGTAATCGAATTTCTTCCTCGAGCGGTATCAGAACTCCATTGTTCCAGCGGAAGAAATACCAGCTGAAATGGAAGAAGCCCCAACCAGTAAAGAAATAATTAGTAACTGTTTTACAAGCACTGATGAAAGCGTCCATTGATTCATAGGCCGGCATATGAGTGTGTGTGAAAATGCTTTTTTCTGGTCCATTATTAATTCTGCTGCTGAGATCCGTGGCGATTAAGAAGATATATACGAACGATGGGAAATTAATTTCGATGCGCTTCCTGCTCGCGAGCCTCCTAGACCTGCTGGATAGCTGCCTGATTGCATCACGAACGAAATATTTAGATGGATAAGGCTGCGGAGTTAATAATGGACCAGAAAAAAAACGTCGCGTCTTCATGAAGGGCTTACGAAGTAAGTATTTTCTAAACTTTACCCATGCTTTATAGAGCTGGTTTGTTCATCATAATAATTAGGGTCAAAACAGGAGTTTATGCGATCGGATGTGGCAACGCGAGCGCAACATTATTATTTCGATGGTCTAGATGATACGGATGAATCTATCCGTGAAGTGTTATTGTTCATATTTGCAACTAAACTCCAGGTTTGCTCACATCTTCAAAGAAAACATTCAAAAAATTATATTCATCATCTTTTCAGTCAGATATAGTACGAGCGCAACTTTCAAAACTGCACCTTGGCATCGAATTCACGGGAAAGTTCACTGTTCCAGCAAGCAGGCCTGGGGTTTCTGTAAACAATTGCTCGAAGAAATCATTGATAGTTGAGGCAGAACCTCCATTTGTAAAGGTAGGTAGCATCATTTACTGGGATTACATTTATACTAGTATCACATTTGTCAATCAAAGAACTACCGTTCAGGTGGAGTTGAAGAGCATAGGTGCACAATGGTAACCGCGTAAAAAAGACAACACGTTTCTACAACTGACCTCCTTCTTCCGTTTTATATTAACGCGTGTAAGTTCTTTTGATTTACGTAAAACATATTAGGCAAGTGAGAATTACCATCGAAGTATCTAGACTTTACAAGTTTTTAGTTTCAACTATTGTTTTCAGATCACGAATCCATCCCACAAAATCCGTGAGTTCGCCGTAAGAGTGAACAGGAGCGGTGGGAGCGTGCCAACCTACAAAACCTCTCCCACTGCGTTGAAACAAAGTAAGAAGTTTAGCATGTTACCTATACAGAAAATTTATTCAAAACTAATAATGCAGATTTCCGCGAGGACGTAATCGGATTAGGACACGCAGAGCTAGAAGATGGCGTGGAATTGGACTGGGAACAATCAAGGTAAAGGAGTGAAAAGTAGAAGCACGCTTACTCGCATCTCATAAAGAATTATTTCAGTTTCTATCTAAGTTTAGGAGCGGACGAGAGCGAAAAAGGGCGGCCAACGTAACAACACTGACGAAGCAGAAGGTGGAATGGGCCACCCATATTTTCCATTAGCTTCAAAAGCCATATACTGGTGATATTTGCTACTACGAGTAACAATGTATTTGAACTCTGGTCTGTATCATTTACGTAAGCCATTTCAACCAATTATTTGACTTGTACAAACACTTAAAACACTGTAATAAAAACTGTTTAGGTTCTCTTGTATAAAAGCAAACATACACAAAATCCGAAGCAATAGTGGAGCTTTGAATTTTAGATGCTCACTCTCGTGTTTTTAAGTTACACAATAAGGGCAGGGCCTTGTGCGCGCTGGAGCGCGGTAAGGGTCATGATCTTTGATATGAGGAGGCATAGCAGTTTCGCAAGGGTGTTATTGATTTCGTAAGTGGACCTTGGTGTGTGGGCTAGGCCCAATGTATCCATCTCCATCAGCTCTTGAGCGCCCCACCCACCCGCCCCAAGCCGGGAAGAGGCAACAAAAAAAAATTCATATTTAAAGTAAATGTAGCCTAGTTAATACCACGTGGTTAGTTTTCTTTTCAGATTTCCTCTTGACCATCGGAGGAGAGCAGGTGGAGAAACAGGGCTCGTTGCGATTCTCACCCCGACAGCCGGTTAATTAGGGGTGCGAGGCGGGAGCTGGTATGAAACCTACCGTACCTCATTAATTGACTCCAGCCCAAGCTCCACCCCTGCCCGCCCCCGGGCTGCGCTACCGCATGCGATCATCGCACCGCGACAAGTTGCTTATTACGGAAACTTTTGAGGGAAAATGAGGGAAAATTGCAGGGAAAAGTTAAGGGAAGGCTAGATGACGTTTCAAAGAGCATGATATCGGGTAGCGGGGCCTAACTAATTGTGCATTTTGAGGTTTAAATTTACATTTAATTTACAATGTACATTTCATGCTTTCTGAGGCATGAATTTGTGGAATTATGGTAATTAATAATTCATTCATAACTCCTAATTCAGGTTTTCTCTTTTGATTTTTACAAAACAACTTACCCTACCTTTATTTCTTATATTATTAACAAGTGCTCCGACTCCTCAGGTACCTTTACTTTCCATCCGTCAAAATGGGTGAAGCATACAGTTGCGAGGCTCGCCGTATGCGAGTCGGAGCACTTGTAGGGATGTAATAAATTTGCATGTGTTGATTGATAATCGCCCTGTTTCCGCATATAGATAGAAACATTAATTTGGCATATAACCCCTTCCAAGACACCTCATTGACAACTGAGAGAACCCTGAAAATTTAGCCACTACGCAAAACTTCCCTTTTTCTGTGATAACATTGACATTCGCACATGAAACCCATAGCTTTCGGCTCAGAATTGTGCCCTCCTGTACAGAAAATCAATGTCTTCGCCGCGCTTCGCATAGATGACATTGGTTTTCTGCACACGAGGGCACAATTCTGAGCCGAAAGGTATAGGTTTCATATGTTTTTGTCCGTTGGATCGTGAGATATAAGCGATTACCAACAGACACACAACAAACAGATGAGTTTTACTACATAGTGATGGGAATAGGGGGCTGAAAATCGATAAAATCGTTTTTCTCGGAAACGGCAAAAGACCCTGAGCTTGCACAGGAGGGCACAATTCTGAGTCGAACGGTATAAGTTTCATGTGTTTTTGTCCGTTGGATCGTGAGATGTGAGCGATTACCAACAGACACACAAACAGATGAGTTTTACAGGGTGTTTTTCCGGTAGTGAAATCGGTGCAATTGCGGACCCAGTACAAAGGCTACGTGCGAATTGCTGGAACCTCCGCTTTCACGTGGTCTTTCGACTGAGAATTTGATCTATTGGAATGGAGATCAGATCGCGCGCGATTTTACTCCCGGAAAAACACACTGTACTATACATATAGTGATGGGGATAGGGGGCTTAAAATCGATTAAATCATTTTTCTCGGAAACGGCAAAAGACCCTGACGTGGCTTCGCCGCGTTTCTTACCCGGGCAGCTGGATGACCTTTCGTAGCATTGCCTGGGGAAGGTCAAGCGATTCGGCATCTCACCAAGCCCCGCCTCCTGCTCAGACAATTGTAGAGGCCGGCCCGCGCACCCACTAGCGGCCGCGCTATCGCCGCCACCGCCGCCCGGCCGCTAAATGCGCGCGGGCCGGCCGTTACTATGCCGCCGCTCGGCCGGTCTAGTGATCAAATCGATCAATTCGCGCTCAAAAATGAATTATAATAGGGGAACCAATAGTAAGACTGACAACTAGCAAACTTTCAATATATTAGTGTACATTTTCGACTTCAAGAAAGTAAGCTTTGTTTGTTCAAGAGCAATCATAAAAACACACAAAAAAAAGCAAGACAGTGGCATAAATGGATTCAGCATATGGAAAACCAAATAAAGAAGAAGACGTGTCCATGACCGAGCTCTGTTCCACTTGTGTTCTTCCTGTAGCAGAGTTTGAGCGTTAGAGCCACATCATGGTTGCAAAAGTGAAGTTAGTTATCATATTTACGGCTAAGTCATCCGAAAATTCACGAGGAGCAGTGATTAATAACGTGATTAATAACGCCATTTAAGCGACGGAATAATACAAGCAAGTAAACGCACATTGGAAGCACTCACATTTAGTTTCCACAGCTTTTATCCTTTGACTTCCCATTACTACTGACATTCACTACTCCATCAATAAGTTTAGTCGTTTATGGATCGAACCTTCCTTTCACTTCCTCATGCATCTAGTCAACATCATCCATTGGCAGAATTGAATTATGAAAGAGAAGAAAGCACGACAAAATCGGACGACATCTGAAATTTTTGTAATATTCTCTGAATCGTAACTTGGAACATTTCGAAAATATTCTAACATATCGAATTCTAAAGTGTTCGAACTTCACGGAAACAAAACGGTCAATACAACTCATCCTACTATATTAAAAGATTTGGTCGCTAATTCCCGAGAACGCGTCTGTTACTGCGCGTCGACTCTTAGCGCATTGTCGATACGCAGTGTTGTGACGAGTCTTTTAAAAAAGGGGCCTCTGGCCTAAATTTCCACATTGTGCGCTTTTTTCGTCCTAGATCTTCATCTTCCTTGTTATAGGGTGGAACTTCCCTAAGGGCCGGCGTAGGTTTTAGGCTACCTCGCACCTGGGATTATCGATTCGTTTATCGATTATATCGATTTTATTGATTTTTCGCTAATTTTGCCCCGGGCGCGGCGAAGACATGTCTACTAGGGCATGTCAATACGCTGAACACGAACATGATAACCGTTTCGTACGGCACTATCGATTTATCGATTTTATTGATTTTTCGCTAATTTTGCCCCGGGCGCGGCGAAGACATGTCTACTGGGGTATGTCAATACGCTGAACACGAATATGACAACCGTTTCGTACGGCGATTTATCGATTTTATTGATTTTTCGCTAATTTTGCCCCGGGCGCGGCGAAGACATATCTACTGGGGTATGTGAACACGCTGAACACGAATATGACAACCGTTTCGTACGGCAATATCGATTTATCGATTTTATTGATTTTTCGCTAATTTTGCCCCGGGCGCGGCGAAGACATATCTACTGGGGTATGTGAACACGCTGAACACGAATATGACAACCGTTTCGTACGGCAATATCGATTTATCGATTTTATTGATTTTTCGCTAATTTTGCCCCGGGCGCGGTGAAGACATCGCTGCTGGGGTATGTTAATACATTGAACACGAATATGACAACCATTTCGTACGGCAATATCGATTTATTGATTTTATTGATTTTTTGGTATTAATGCTCACAGGTCAATGAAACCGTGTCTTCTGGGATTTTTCGAAACTTTCAGCGTAAATATGGGAAGCATTTTAGAAGAATTTACCAGCCAAACAACTTTACCTTACTTTTGAGGGAAGGGGACGGAATGAAGAAGTGTCATTTAGGCTGATCACTAAGTGATGAATATCTCGATAGGTTTCTTTTGGCTCAACAAATGTTGGCATCAGATTCAAATAGCCGGGAGAAACAGAGGACCCGAGCAAAGCCGGGTACACCGTCCAGTAATAAATATTCAAAAAATAATGATGAAACTAAACAACTGGACTTAAAGAATCAAACAGATATGATTTTTTAAATTCTTAGGGGGGGGGAGGAGGCTTCCTGCAAATCCTATTTGGAGCCCAATAATCCTAATAATGTCGATTAACGTTTCACCAAAATCTTAGCACATGGTTTTGTTTCCTGTCATGGTTTTGAAACGAAGTGGTAGCGTTTCCTGTCATGGTTTTGAAACGAAGTGGTGGTAAACATGCGCCGGTCTCAGGTAAAGAGACACACGGGTCCATTGGTCGGAATCTTCCTGTGGGTTCAGCTAGCTGGGCCAGTGGTAAAGTAGCGCTGGTCCCATCTGAGGTGCACACGGGTGCATTCGTCAGGGCTTTCCCTTGGGTTCGACTGTGCCAATGGTAAACATGTGCTGGTCTCAGGTAAAGGGGCACACGGGTCCGTTGGTCAGAACTTTCCCGCCATTGGTAAAGAGGTTCTGGTCTGTGGTAAAGAGGCACACGGGTCGTTGGTCAGCACTTTGCCTTGGGTTCGACTGGGCTAATGGTAAAAAGGCGCCGGTCTCAGGTAAAGGGGCACAAAGGTCCATGGTCAGAATTTTCCCGCCAGTGGTAAACAGGTGCTGGTCTCTGGTGAAGGGGCACACGGGTCGTTGTTCAGCTCTTTCCCTTGGGTTCGACTGGGCTAATGGTAAAAAGGCGCTGGTCTCATGTAAAGAGGCACAAAGGTCCGTTGGTCAGGACTTTCCCTTGGGTCCCAGAACTTTCCCGCCAGCATAAACAGGTGGATCTGTGGTAAAGGGGCACACGGGTCGTTCGTCAGCACTTTGCCTTGGGTTCGACTGGGCTAATGGTATCTCAGGTAAAGGGGCACATGGGTCGTTGGTCAGCATTTTCCCTTGGGTTTGACTGGGCCAGTGGTAAACAGGCGTTGGTGTCAGGTTAAGGGGCACACGAGTCCGTTGCTCAGAATTTTTTTTTGGATCGACTGGGCCAGTGGTAAAGTAGCGCTGGTCCTCTCTAAGCTGCGCACGGGTCCGTTGGTCAGGATTTTAACCTTGACTGCGATTGTCAGCAGCAAAATTGCGCCGGGCTCAGATAAAGGGGCACACTTGTCGCGCCAGTCTCAGGTAAAGGGGCACACGGGTCCGTTGGTCAGAATTTTTCCGCCAGTGTAAACAGTTGCTGGTCTCTGGTAAAGGGGAACATGGGTTGTTGGTCAGCATTTTCCCTTGGGTTCGACTGGGCCAATGATAAACAGGCGTCGGTCTCAGGAAAAGGACCACACGGGTCTATTGGTCAGGACTTTCCCTTGGGTTCACTGGGCCAGTGGTAAACAGGCGCCGCTCTCAGGTAAAGATGCACACGGGTCCGTTGGTCAGGACTTTCCCTTGGGTTCAACTGGGCCAGTGGCAAACATGTGCTGGTCTCAGGTAAAGGGGCACACGGGTCCGTTGGTCAGAACTTTCCCGCCATTGGTAAAGAGGTTCTGGTCTGTGGTAAAGAGGCACACGGGTCGTTGGTCAGCACTTTGCCTTGGGTTCGACTGGGCTAATGGTAAAAAAGCGCCGGTCTCAGGTAAAGGGGCGCAAAGGTCCATGGTCAGAATTTTCCCGCCAGTGGTAAACAGGTGCTGGTCTCTGGTGAAGGGGCACACGGGTCGTTGTTCAGCTCTTTCCCTTGGGTTCGACTGGGCTAATGGTAAAAAGGCGCTGGTCTCATGTAAAGAGGCACAAAGGTCCGTTGGTCAGGACTTTCCCTTGGGTTCCACTGGGCCAGTGGTAAACAGGTGCTGGTCTGAAGTAAAGGGGCACACAGGTCCGTTGGTCAGAACTTTCCCGCCAGCATAAACAGGTGCTGATCTGTGGTAAAGGGGCACACGGGTCGTTCGTCAGCACTTTGCCTTGGGTTCGACTGGGCTAATGGTAAAAAGGCGCTGGTCTCATGTAAAGAGGCACAAAGGTCCGTTGGTCAGCATTTTCCCTTGGGTTTGACTGGGCCAGTGGTAAACAGGCGTTGGTGTCAGGTTAAGGGGCACACGAGTCCGTTGCTCAGAATTTTTTTTTGGATCGACTGGGCCAGTGGTAAAGTAGCGCTGGTCCTCTCTAAGCTGCGCACGGGTCCGTTGGTCAGGATTTTAACCTTGACTGCGATTGTCAGCAGCAAAATTGCGCCGGGCTCAGATAAAGGGGCACACTTGTCGCGCCAGTCTCAGGTAAAGGGGCACACGGGTCCGTTGGTCAGAATTTTTCCGCCAGTGTAAACAGTTGCTGGTCTCTGGTAAAGGGGAACATGGGTTGTTGGTCAGCATTTTCCCTTGGGTTCGACTGGGCCAATGATAAACAGGCGTCGGTCTCAGGAAAAGGACCACACGGGTCTATTGGTCAGGACTTTCCCTTGGGTTCAACTGGGCCAGTGGCAAACATGTGCTGGTCTCAGGTAAAGGGGCACACGGGTCCGTTGGTCAGAACTTTCCCGCCAGTGGTAAAGAGGTTCTGGTCTGTGGTAAAGAGGCACACGGGTCGTTGGTCAGCACTTTGCCTTGGGTTCGACTGGGCTAATGGTAAAAAGCGCCGGTCTCAGGTAAAGGGGCACAAAGGTCCGTTGGTCAGAATTTCCCGCCAGTGGTAAACAGGTGCTGGTCTCTGGTGAAGGGGCACACGGGTCGTTGTTCAGCTCTTTCCCTTGGGTTCGACTGGGCTAATGGTAAAAAGGCGCTGGTCTCATGTAAAGAGGCACAAAGGTCCGTTGGTCAGGACTTTCCCTTGGGTTCCACTGGGCCAGTGGTAAACAGGTGCTGGTCTGAAGTAAAGGGGCACACAGGTCCGTTGGTCAGAACTTTCCCGCCAGCATAAACAGGTGCTGATCTGTGGTAAAGGGGCACACGGGTCGTTCGTCAGCACTTTGCCTTGGGTTCGACTGGGCTAATGGTAAAAGGCTGGTCTGCTATGTACTGGGCTAATGGTAAAAAGGCGCTCTGAAGTCACAAGGGTCCGTTGGTCAGAACTTTCCCGCCAGCATAAACAGGTGCTGATCCGTGGTAAAGGGGCACACGGGTCGTTCGTCAGGCCTTGGGTTCGACTGGGCTAATGGTAAAAAGGCGCCGGTCTGGTAAAGGGGCACATGGGTCGTTGGTCAGCATTTTCCCTTGGGTTCCAGTGGTAAACAGGTGGTGTCTTAAGGGGCACACGTCCGTTGCTCAGAAGGGACTGGTGGTAAAGTAGCGCTGGTCTGCTGTCCGTTGGTCAGGAACTAAGCAGGCGCACAAAAGTCTGGATACATAAACTGGGCCAGCAGAAGTTCCGTTGGTCAGAACTTTCCCGCCAGCATAAACAGGTGCTGATCTGTGGTAAAGGGGCACACGGGTCGTTCGTCAGCACTTTGCCTTGGGTTCGACTGGGCTAATGGTAAAAAGGCGCCGGTCTCAGGTAAAGGGGCACATGGGTCGTTGGTCAGCATTTTCCCTTGGGTTTGACTGGGCCAGTGGTAAACAGGCGTTGGTGTCAGGTTAAGGGGCACACGAGTCCGTTGCTCAGAATTTTTTTTTGGATCGACTGGGCCAGTGGTAAAGTAGCGCTGGTCCTCTCTAAGCTGCGCACGGGTCCGTTGGTCAGGATTTTAACCTTGACTGCGATTGTCAGCAGCAAAATTGCGCCGGGCTCAGATAAAGGGGCACACTTGTCGCGCCAGTCTCAGGTAAAGGGGCACACGGGTCCGTTGGTCAGAATTTTTCCGCCAGTGTAAACAGTTGCTGGTCTCTGGTAAAGGGGAACATGGGTTGTTGGTCAGCATTTTCCCTTGGGTTCGACTGGGCCAATGATAAACAGGCGTCGGTCTCAGGAAAAGGACCACACGGGTCTATTGGTCAGGACTTTCCCTTGGGTTCTACTGGGCCAGTGGTAAACAGGCGCCGCTCTCAGGTAAAGATGCACACGGGTCCGTTGGTCAGGGCTTTCCCTTGGGTTCAACTGGGCCAGTGGCAAACATGTGCTGGTCTCAGGTAAAGGGGCACACGGGTCCGTTGGTCAGAACTTTCCCGCCATTGGTAAAGAGGTTCTGGTCTGTGGTAAAGAGGCACACGGGTCGTTGGTCAGCACTTTGCCTTGGGTTCGACTGGGCTAATGGTAAAAAAGCGCCGGTCTCAGGTAAAGGGGCGCAAAGGTCCATGGTCAGAATTTTCCCGCCAGTGGTAAACAGGTGCTGGTCTCTGGTGAAGGGGCACACGGGTCGTTGTTCAGCTCTTTCCCTTGGGTTCGACTGGGCTAATGGTAAAAAGGCGCTGGTCTCATGTAAAGAGGCACAAAGGTCCGTTGGTCAGGACTTTCCCTTGGGTTCCACTGGGCCAGTGGTAAACAGGTGCTGGTCTGAAGTAAAGGGGCACACAGGTCCGTTGGTCAGAACTTTCCCGCCAGCATAAACAGGTGCTGATCTGTGGTAAAGGGGCACACGGGTCGTTCGTCAGCACTTTGCCTTGGGTTCGACTGGGCTAATGGTAAAAAGGCGCTGGTCTCATGTAAAGAGGCACAAAGGTCCGTTGGTCAGGACTTTCCCTTGGGTTCCACTGGGCCAGTGGTAAACAGGTGCTGGTCTGAAGTAAAGGGGCACACGGTCCGTTGGTCAGAACTTTCCCGCCAGCATAAACAGGTGCTGATCTGTGGTAAAGGGGCACACGGGTCGTTCGTCAGCACTTTGCCTTGGGTTCGACTGGGCTAATGGTAAAAAGGCGCCGGTCTCAGGTAAAGGGGCACATGGGTCGTTGGTCAGCATTCTCCCTTGGGTTTGACTGGGCCAGTGGTAAACAGGCGTTGGTGTCAGGTTAAGGGGCACACGAGTCCGTTGCTCAGAATTTTTTTTTGGATCGACTGGGCCAGTGGTAAAGTAGCGCTGGTCCTCTCTAAGCTGCGCACGGGTCCGTTGGTCAGGATTTTAACCTTGACTGCGATTGTCAGCAGCAAAATTGCGCCGGGCTCAGATAAAGGGGCACACTTGTCGCGCCAGTCTCAGGTAAAGGGGCACACGGGTCCGTTGGTCAGAATGCCAGTGTTGCTGGTCTCTGGTAAAGGGGAACATGGGTTGTTGGTCAGCATTTTCCCTTGGGTTCGACTGGGCCAATGATAAACAGGCGTCGGTCTCAGGAAAAGGACCACACGGGTCTATTGGTCAGGACTTTCCCTTGGGTTCTACTGGGCCAGTGGTAAACAGGCGCCGCTCTCAGGTAAAGATGCACACGGGTCCGTTGGTCAGGACTTTCCCTTGGGTTCAACTGGGCCAGTGGCAAACATGTGCTGGTCTCAGGTAAAGGGGCACACGGGTCCGTTGGTCAGAACTTTCCCGCCAGTGGTAAAGAGATTCTGGTCTGTGGTAAAGAGGCACAGGGTCGTTGGTCAGCACTTTGCCTTGGGTTCGACTGGGCTAATGGTAAAAAGGCGCTGGTCTCAGGTAGACGGTAACTTGCGCACTCACCCAATGTATCTCGCCGACCCTGTGAACCACCTCCCTTACTAGAAACTCAGGCAAAAATCTAGAAAATAACTTACGCACCCACCTCATGTATGCTGCCTACCTTGTGGATTACCTCCCGTTCCAGAAACTCAGGCAAAAGCCTAGACAATAAATTACGCATCCATCCCATGTATTCCGCCAACACCATGGATCACCTCCTCAAGTATCCCACCAATCTCATGGAGCATCTTCGTTTCCTGAGCTTAAGCGAAAAATAACCAATAACTTATGCTCCTACTCATTTATCCCATCAACCCTGTTGATCATCTCCCTTCCCTAGGTCACGTGAATTTCAATAGTCAGCGAATTCAGTTCATTGCTTTGCAATTTCTTAATCACTTTCTTAATCATCACTTGGAACTTTTATGGTTCAGTATAAATGAACCACGTCGTGTCGGTGAATATCGATGAGGAATGACAAAGATGATTGGTGGAAATAGGCGCTCGTGATGCTTATTCTCTCCCCACAATAATGTTTTCTTTCAGTTTTTGTTAAAAACTTTGGAAAAGTATAAAGTTTTCAGAATAAGTTCGGTTTGAATTAGAAGGATGGGATAGTCACATACAGTGGTAATGCTGAGGGTGTGTGTATGATTGGCTTACTGAGTTATTGACTGAGTGATTTGTACAATACAAAATCAGTTGTGTTCTGTATTTCACGCGGTCCTTGGTATGCTCGCTGCTCGCGAAAGACAGAGATGGAAAGAACAAAGCAAATTGATCCACGGATTCTGTCAGTTATCCTCTCTCATTCGCTACGCTACGTGCTCTTTTTGGACTGAATAATGTTATAGCTATACATATACAGTTGTGAAATAGTGTAGCTCGAGTTGAGGACGTGAATCTCACACAACCTGTTGGCGCGCACGAAAAACCACACCGGGCCAATACTTTCACACTTTGGAAATTAGCACAGTAACGTGGCTTACGGGGCCACTAGTCAATGATAAAGAAAAACAGAGAAAACTGAAGTGATGACGAAGATGAGCACTGTCTTTTCTACTGCAATTTCCCGTAAGGGAAGCGTTTTACGTGATAATGCACAAGTGTTATGGTCGCGCGGGTGGCTTGGCGGGTACCTAAGGGCCGCCGGTCGGCCGCTAATGGCGTGGGCTCGCAGCCGGGCGGCGGCCCATAAAATTAGGGCCGCTTCCCGGCCGCACGGCTCATGAGGCGCGCGGGCCGCTCCCTCCAATTGTCTGAGTGCCCAGCCTACTCTGTATCCTGCCGCGCGCGGCGTTCAGGATGCGGGAAACGCGACGGACTCCACAAGAGGGTTAAAATGGGTCCAGGAAAGCGGGGAAATTTTACATTTGGTTCATAAAGCTAATCCAAGAACAATGGAGAATGTGCCAAAAATCTTTTATTTTCTGAATGAGTTCTCATCGAGAAAAGTATTGTAATGAAACCTGAGAGGTGTGGTATTGTAGTACTCACGCACTAGGCATAATTATATGTAGTCAATTAAAGAGTAAACTTCACTAAGCATTATACTTGCATATTTTTGGGAAAATTTCGAATATTCGAATAGTCGAATATATTCGAAAGTTGACTTTTCCGCATATTCGAATTTCGAATATATTCGAAAAACGAAAATTTCGAATATTCGAATTCTCGAATATATTCCGAAATCGGGTTTTTCGAATATTCGAATTTCGAATAATTATTCGAATAAATCATTCGAATGAAGGTCCTAGATTGAAATTTTGGATAGACTCAAGACTCTAGCAATCCGTGACACTTTTTGCTGCCACCTTCAAATTTATTGCCGCAAAAAAAGGCAGAAGACCATCATGTGATCCAAACAAATCAACTCAAGAACCAAAATTTCAAGTGACTTCAACTAATCCGAGCAAATGAATCCAGAAAACGAATCAAAAATTAAATTTTGAAGAAAAATTTGAGTATCAAGAAAAGCAAAAGCAAGGTATTGGGTGTTGCTGTAAGTCTTTGCGCTTTTTTTTTCAGCTGCAGCTTCCACCGCTCAGAGTGAGCGTCGATGGCGGTGCGTTTTTTGCGCACTCGGAAAGCACGCGACGCAGTTTTCTTGATAGTTAACATCAGATGTGATTGAAAAACTACCATGAATACTCTGATTTGCCACTATAGCGGCGACTCCAGCGCGGGCGACGCGGCTGCGCGATATGCCATATCCGCGAAAAACGCACTGCCATCGACGCTCACTGGTTTTTTTTTTCACCTTTTGGCTATGAGACATAACGATTCGAAAGCGCTAGTCTTGCTCTACAAGAATGTTACAACCGATTCTTCTTAAACAATTTGCTTGAGGTTCGGCACTACGAGGTTGAGTGTTGATTGCATGAAAAACAGCTTTATCGACATTGCTTCTCTTAGCATTCAGTAAGAAAGTTCAAAAGACCACCAAAACTCCTCAAACTACTTATGCGAGTTGTGTTTGAAACAGTCACTCATCGGCTGCCTCATAACAAAACACACATTTTTCCCCACATTTGTCTCGGAGATGCCATCACCATCAGCCAAATTTCTTCCATGAAGGCGTGGGGAAAACTTGAGAGGAGTTGCATGGTCTAGGTGAGCACCGCACTTCTCAGAGGTACTATTCAAGTGGAGCAATTCAGCTGTCCGCTCAGAAAATCCAATCGGATCGGCTCAAAAATCCTACCCGTTGGTAACCTCTGATGCCACTCGGCCAAAATCATCAAAGCTACATTCCGAGAACTTGGCTTATAGTGTTCTTTCACGTTTAAGTTCCATCGAACCTACGCGTTGGCGCAGCATCGCATGCTTTCTGTTCCTGTTAAATTTAAAGGCAGCAAGAGCCGAAATCCTCGACTCCGAGCTGAGGTGCGGGTGGTGAAGTACAGACTCAGCACATAATAAATGTGAAACGAACACAGACAATTATGGCTTACCTGCAGAGAAAATGGAACATTCGTCGCGAACACGCCTCGCCGTGTTCGCGCGCGGACGAGTTTTCCCCGGAGCAAAAGCCATTGCGGCGCGTGGTTTTGGCCGAGTCCCGCCATAAAACCCTGTGAATTGAATGCATTTCGTTTTCCCTTTGCGCCAAACCACGCACCGGAATGGCTTTTGCTCCGGGGAAAACTCGTCCGCGCACGAACACGGCCAGGCGTGTTCGCGACGAATGTTCCATTTTCTCTGCAGGTAAGCCATCATTGTCTGTGTTTGTTTCACATTTATGATGTGCTGAGTCTGTACTTCATCACCCACAGCTCAGCTCGGAGTCAAGGATTTCAGCTCCTGCTGCCTTTAAAGAGAAGAAGATGTCTTTTTTCAACTTGGCATTTTCCTTTCTAAGCGTGAAAATTTGGTAAGTTAACATTTTTGGAAGACCTCATGATGATAGAATCCTACTATATTAAAAGATTTGGTCGCTAATTCCCGAGAACGCGTCTGTTACTGCGCGTCGACTCTAAGCGCATTGTCGATACGCAGTGTTGTGATGAGTACTTTAAAAAAGGGGCCCCTGGCCTAAATTTCCACATTGTCCGCTTTTTTCTTCCTAGATCTTTATCTTCCTTGTTATAGGGTGACACCTCCCTAAGGGCCGACGTAGGTTTTAGACTACTTTGCACCTGGGATTATTGATTAGTTTATCGATTATATCGATTTTATTGATTTTTCGCTATTTTTGCCCCAGGCGTGGCGAGGACATGCCTACTGGGGTATGTCAGTACGCTGAACACGAATATGACAACCGTTTCGTACGGCACTATCGATTTATCGATTTTATTGATTTTTCGCTTGTTTTGCCCCAGTGACGGTGAAGACATGGCTATTGGGGTATGTCAATACCCTGAAGACGAATATGACAACCGTTCTGTACAGCACTATTGACTTATCGATTTTATTGATTTTTCGCTAATTTTGCCCCGGGCGCGGCGAAGAAATGTCTACTGAGGTATGTCAGTACGCTGAACACGAATATGACAACCGTTCTGTACAGTACTATTGACTTATCGATTTTATTGATTTTTCGCTAATTTTGCCCCGGGCGCGGCGAAGAAATGTCTACTGAGGTATGTCAGTACGCTGAACACGAATATGACAACCGTTCTGTACAGTACTATTGATTTATCGATTTTACTGATTTTTCGCTATTTTTGCCAGGACCCGAGCAAAGCCGGGTACACAGACTAGTAATAAAAATTCAAAAAATAAAAATTCAAAAAATAATGGTGAAACTAAACAACTGGATTCAAAGAATCAAACAGATATAAGATTTTTTTCAATCCAGCAAGCCATTCTCAGGGGTGAAGGGGCTCCCTGCAAATCCGATTTGGAGCCCAATAATCCTAATGATGTCGATTAACGTTACAACAAAATCCTAGCACATGGCTTTGTTTCCTGACATGGTTTTGAAACGAAGTGGTAGCGCTGTTCCCATCCGTTGGGGTTTTTCCTTGATTTTGACTGGGCCAGTGGTAAACATGCGCCGGTCTCAGGTAAAGAGGCACACGGATCCATTGGTCAGAATTTTCCCGCCAGTGGTAAACAGGTGCTGGTCTCTGGTAAAGGGGCACATGGGTCGTTGGCCAGAATTTTTCCGTCAGTGGTAAACAGGTGCTGGACTCTGGTAAAGGGGCACACGGGTCTTTGGTGAGCACTTCCCTTGGGTTCGACTGGGCCAATGGTAAACAGGCGCCGGTCTCAGGTAAAGGGGCACACGGGTCCTTTGCTCAGGACTTTGCCTTGGGTTCCATTGGGCCAGTGGTAAACAGTTGCTGGTCTCAGGTAAAGGAGCACATGGGTCTGTTGGTCAGAATTTTCCCGCCAGTGGTTAACAGGTGCTGGAATCTGGTAAAGGGTCACACGGGTCCGTTGGTCAGCACTTTCCCTTGGCTTCGACTGGGCCAATGGTAAACAGGGGCACATGGGTCGTTGGTCAGAATTTTCCCGCCAGTGGTAAACAGTTGCTGGTCTCTGGTAAAGGGACACATGGGTCTGTTGGTCAGAATTTTCCCGCCAGTGGTAAACAGGTGCTGGACTATGGTAAAGGGGCACACACACGAGTCTTTGGTCAGCACTTCCCTTGGCTTCGACTGGGCTAATGGTAAACAGGCGCCGGTCTCAGGTAAAGGGGCACACGGGTCCGTTGGTCAGGACTTTCCCTTGGGTTCCACTGGGCCAGTGGTAAACAGGTGCTGGAATCTGGTAAAGGGTCACACGGGTCCGTTGGTCAGCACTTTCCCTTGGCTTCGACTGGGCCAATGGTAAACAGCGTCAGTGGTAAAGAGGTGCTGGTCTCTGGTAAAGGGGCACACGAGTCTTTGGTCAGCACTTCCCTTGGGTTCGACTGGGCCAATGGTAAACAGGCGCCGGTCTCAGGTAAAGGGGCACACGGGTCCGTTGGTCAGGACTTTCCTTTGGGTTCCACTGGGCCAGTGGTAAACAGTTGCTGGTCTCAGGTAAAGGGGCACACGGGTCCGTTGATCAGGTCTTTCCCTTGGGTTCCACTGGGCCAGTGGTAAACAGTTGCTGGTCTCAGGTAAAGGGGCACACGGGTCCGTTGGTCAGGACTTTCCCTTGGGTTCGACTGGACCAATGAGAAAAAGGCGCCGACCTCAGGCAAAGGGGCACAAGGGATTTCAGGATTTTCCCTTGGGTTCGATTGGGCCAATGGTAAACAGGGGCACATGGGTCGTTGGTCAGAATTTTCCCGTCAGTGGTAAATAGGTGCTGGTCTCTGGTAAAGGGACACATGGGTCTGTTGGTCAGAATTTTCCCGCCAGTGGTAAACAGGTGCTGGTCTCTGGTAAAGGGGCACACGAGTCTTTGGTCAGCACTTCCCTTGGGTTCGACTGGGCCAATGGTAAATAGGCGCCGGTCTCAGGTAAAGGGGCACACGGGTCCGTTGGTCAGGACTTTCCTTTGGGTTCCACTGGGCCAGTGGTAAACAGTTGCTGGTCTCAGGTAAAGGGGCACACGGGTCCGTTGATCAGGTCTTTCCCTTGGGTTCCACTGGGCCAGTGGTAAACAGTTGCTGGTCTCAGGTAAAGGGGCACACGGGTCCGTTGGTCAGGACTTTCCCTTGGGTTCGACTGGACCAATGATAAAAAGGCGCCGACCTCAGGCAAAGGGGCACAAGGGATTTCAGGATTTTCCCTTGGGTTCGATTGGGCCAATGGTAAACAGGGGCACATGGGTCGTTGGTCAGAATTTTCCCGTCAGTAATAAATAGGTGCTGGTCTCTGGTAAAGGGACACATGGGTCTGTTGGTCAGAATTTTCCCGCCAGTGGTAAACAGGTGCTGGTCTCTGGTAAAGGGGCACACGGGTCTTTGGTCAGCACTTCCCTTGGGTTCGACTGGGCCAATGGTAAATAGGCGCCGGTCTCAGGTAAAGGGGCACACGGGTCCGTTGGTCAGGACTTTCCCTTGGGTTCCACTGGGCCAGTGGTAAACAGTTGCTGGTCTCAGGTAAAGGGGCACACGGGTCCGTTGGTCAGGACTTTCCCTTGGGTTCGACTGGACCAATGATAAAAAGGCGCCGACCTCAGGCAAAGGGGCACAAGGGATTTCAGGATTTTCCCTTGGGTTCGACTGGGCCAATGGTAAACAGGGGCACATGGGTCGTTGGTCAGAATTTTCCCGTCAGTGGTAAATAGGTGCTGGTCTCTGGTAAAGGGACACATGGGTCTGTTGGTCAGAATTTTCCCGCCAGTGGTAAACAGGTGCTGGACTCTGGTAAAGGGGCACACGGGTCTTTGGTCAGCACTTCCCTTGGGTTCGACTGGGCCAATGGTAAACAGGCGCCGGTCTCAAGCTAAGGGGCACACGGGTCCGCTGGTCAGGATTTTCCTTTGACTGCGACGCTGTCAGCAGCAAAGTTGCGCCCGTCTCAGGTAAAGGGACACACGTATCGCGCCGGTGTCAGATGAAGGGGCACACGTGCCGCGCCGGTCTCAGGTAAAGGGGCACACTTGTCCACTGCGCGGTATTTTCCCTTGGGTTTGACTGGGCTAGTGGTAAAGTAGCGCTGGTTTTAGGTAAAGGGGCGCACTGGTCCATTGGTCGGAACTTTTCCTTGAGTCCAACTGGGCCAGTAGTGAATTGGCGAGGTCTGTTGGCCGGGATTTTCCCGTGAGTCCGGCTGGCTGGCTCAGTGGTAAAGCGGCGTTGGCTTCAGGCAAAAGGCAACACGTGTTCATTGGTCGTCAACAAAAAGAAGGTCGTGGTCTTCAAAAATTTCAATCAGTCAATTTTGGCATTTTGTGACTCCTCGACAAGCTGTTTGCCACTGTTCAGTTTGAGTTTCTCAGAATCTAAGGATTAGTTGTATTCAGACAGGTGTTGAGACTGAATGAAGTGCTTAATTAGGTTTGTTTGCAGACACTCTACTCGAACTCTAATACCAACACTGATAGAATGCGGTGAAACTTTGAGCCAAGGAACTCACGGGGTTACTATCTCGCGCAAAAGCCTAGACAATAACTTGCGCACCCACCTAATGTGTCTCATCAACCCCGTGGACCACCTCCCTTACTAGAAACTCAAACAAAAGCCTGGACAATAAATTGCGCACCCACCTCATGTATACCGCCAACCCCGTGGACCACCTCCCTTTCCAGAAACTCGGGCAAAAGCCTAGACAATAATCTACGCACCCACCCCATGTATCTCGCCAACCCCGTGGATTGCCTCCCTTCCAAGAAACTCAGGCAAAAGCCTAGACAATAATTTACGCACCCCCCCCCCATGTATAGGGGTATCAAAAAGTTTCCGGCCTCAACCTGTTCCATCCCTTTTTTCTCAAAACTTTGAGTGCGATCATGTAGCCTAAAATCTTCAAATCCACCATGCCAAGTTTCATGCTCTTAAGCTGACTCATTCAATAATAATGGCCCTTTTTTCTAACCTAACCATAGTGGGTTTCACATGCTTTTCGACAGCGCACCCGTCCACAGATTAAGAGTTGCGCTTGCTGCCACACGAGAACGTGGATTCGAATTACTGAATCACATGTCCAATAGTTTGGACCTTGCACCCAGCAACTATTTTCTGTCTGGAAATTTGAAACAGCATCTTCGCACGATGGGACTGGATGTCGAAAACGTCAAAGAGTCGGCTGTTGAAAGATACTCTGAGTCAAATGAGGAAAGCAACTCCTTGAACGGTTTGAAAAAATTCAAATCGAGCCATGAAAAGTGTATTAGTGTTCGAGGGACCTGTATTTTACTACAACAAAATTTGCTCGCTGTAGATCTTTTGGAAGTACTCTAGGCCGGAAACTTTTTGATAACCCTATATCCCGCCAACCCCGTGGATTGCCTCCCTTCCAAGAAACTCAGGCAAAAGTCTAGAAAATAACTTGCGCACCCACCTCATGTATCTCAGCAACCCCGTAGATCACCCCCCTTTCCAGAAGCTTAGGCATCAACCTGGACAGTAACTTGCGCACCCACCCAATGTTTATCGCCAACCCCGTGGACCACCTCCCTTACTAGAAACCTCCCTTACTAGAAACTCAAACAAAAGCCTGGACAATAAATTGCGCACCCACCTCATGTATCTCGTCAACCCTGTGGACCAACTCCCTTACTAGAAACTCAGGCAAAAGCCTAGACAATAATTTACGCACCCACCCCATGTACCCCGCCAACCCCGTGGATTGCCTCCCTTCCAAGAAACTCAGGCAAAAGTCTACAAAATAACTTACGCACCCACCCCATGTATCCCGCCAACCCCATGGATTACCTCCCTTTCCAGAAACTCAAACAAAAGCCTGGACAATAAATTGCGCACCCACCCAATGTTTCTCGCCAACCCCGTGGACCACCTCCACTACTAGAAACTCAGGCAAAAGTCCGTATCTCGTCAACTCTGTGGACAACCTCCCTTACTAGAAACTCAGACAAAAGTCTAGAAAATAACTTGCGCACCCACCTCATGTATCCCCCCAACCAGTGGATTACATTCCGTTCCAGAAGCTCAGGCAAAAGCCTAAGCAATAATTTACGCACCCATCCCATGTATTCCGCCAACACCGTGGATCGCCTCCCCAAGTATCCCACCAATCTCATGAAGCATCTTCGTTTCCTGAGCTTAAGCGAAAAATAACCAATAACTTATGCTCCTACTCATTTATACCATCAACCCTGTTGATCATCTCCCTTCCCTAGGCCACGTGGATTTGAGTATTGATCACCTTCTTAATCATCACTTAGAACTTTTTTGGTTTAGTATAAATGAGCCACGTCGTGTCGGTGAATATCGGTGAGTAATGACGAAGAAGACTGGTGGAAATAGGCGATCGGGATGCTTATTCTCTTTTCACAATAATTTGTTTTCAGTTTTTGTTCAAAACTTTGGGAAAGTATAAAGTTTTTAGAATGAGTTTGGTTTGAATAGAAGGATGGGATAGTCACATACAGTGGTGATGCTGAGGGTGTGTTTGTATGATTGGCTTACTGAGTTATTGACCGAGTGGTTTGTACAATACAAAAGCAGTTGTGTTCTGTATTTCACGCGGTCCTTGGTATGCTCGCTGCTCGCGAAAGACAGAGATGGAAAGAACAAAGCAAATTGATCCACGGATTCTGTCAGTTATCTTCTCTCATTCGCTACGCTACGTGCTCTTTTTCGACTGAATAATGTTATAGCTATACATATACAGTTGTGAGATAGTGTAGCTCGAGTTGAGGGTGTGAATCTCACACAACCTGTTGGCGCGCATGAATAACCACAACGGGTCAATACTGTCACACTACGGAAAGTAGCACAATAACGTGGCTTACGGGGCCACTAGTTGCAGAGAAAGAAAAGCGCTCCGTACGATTGTAAGCACTTTGTGCAAGAATGGTAATGGTACGGGAAAAATTACGACCGCAAGAAAGCGCAAGACTTATGTCAACATCCAATAATCCTCTCCAAACTCTTCATTGAGAGCGTAATGGACGACTAAAAGGTGTTGCAAGTTGTTTGCCCGGAAGGAAATCGCACGTAGGACTACTCTGTACACTAGGATGCCTTCTTCCGATACAAAACTAAGCCAGCACAAGGCAAACGTCTTCGATCCATTTCGTGTTATTAGAATATCGAATATTCGGGTGACGCATTCGAATAATGGGGGGTTTCGAATATTCGAATAATCGAATATATTTGAAAGTTGACTTTTTCGAATATTCGAATTTCGAATATATTCGAAAAACGAAAATTTCGAATATTCGAATTTTCGAATGATTCGATTCGAATAATTTATTCGAATAATCGAATAATTATTCGATTCGGTTGCAAGTATACTACTACTACTACTACTACTACTACTACTACTACTAAGCATATCTGACATTTCAGCTCACTTTTTCTTCTCAAATCGAAGTAAACGCTGCTTCAAAAGGGAGCGGAACTTAAGGCTTATCGAAATCAGCTGGATAGGACCTTTCGAAGTTTAGTAGAATATGTAACACAGTATAGAAGCAAAAAGTCGTACTCTATTTCCGCAAAAACAGGAAAGTTTTGTTAGAATTAAGTGGAATGAACTGAACAAAGTAGGAGGAGGCCCACCTGCTAGTGCCTGGTTCACTTCTACTTCATCTAAATTCTGAGCGTCATGAGTCTGAACACCGCCAAATACTGTCTTTTTCACCAATCTTGCCACTTGGCAGGCTTCCAAGATGAGGTAAGTCTCGCCAGTTGTTATAGGCGAGACATGTTCTGGCACGTTTCCAGTAACTGATAGCGCTCAATTTTCAAGATTAGACGTGTCTTGTGTAGCTACACGCAAAACATTGAATTGCTCTAGTTTTTGGAACAGATAGTACACTTATTTTTGACAGAAAATATCGCATGGCGCATAGTTGATTTCCATTTATAAAAGAAAAATTGAGCTAGGATATCAGGAAAGCTTATTGAGGTTTAATGCCGAATTGACATCAAGTAAGCCAGTAATTTCTAAACACTGACCACCAAATCACTCATTTCAAGATTTTAAGAAGAAATTACCTTGCCAGTTAGTAATCCTGCTTGAATGTGAACAAACTCCCATGAAAATTGCATCTCAACTCCTATGAAGCTTGTAACATCCTAACTTTGGAATTCTTGAATAAACCTTTTTTCGGATCAATGTTTGTGTTAACACACTTTGGTGGCATAATGATACCCCCATCGATATATTTGCATCCCGTATTTTCCCTACGGCTAGCCCCAGAGATACTAATTATACCACCGAGATGATTTTCGCACCTCAGATGCACTAATAAGCCTGCGTGGGTCACCAGACATTGTGCATAGAGGCATAACTGAAATCCAAAAAAGGTACCTAAAAAGTTGTAAAAGTAGCCGACCTGCAGTTAAGCATTGACCTAAGCAATAATAGGCACTTTTCCTCAGACAAAAACTCTGTAATTCTAAACTTTGAAAAAAAAAACAAGATTTCAAATTCATTCTAAACTCCTAGAAAGAAGTACAAGTTTTCAAATTCAATCGAACGTGTTAAAACAGCAACGAAGATCCTCCCTTGCTTTTGTGGCACCGTACTCTTAATTCCTTTTTTTTGCGAAAATTTTGCGCATAGAGCTTCTGTAAGCGTTGCGGCGATCGCACGCGGTGACGCGGTAAGGAGGCGGACAAGGGGTGGGACTAGTCTGAGATCAATAAGTCGGATACAGTACCGGTGATTGCCAATGGCACTCACACTTGGCTCGCACCCCTAATTATACGGCTGTCTGGGTAAGAAACGCGACGAGCCCCCCTGACGTTGCACAGGGGGGGGGGGGGCACAATTCGGAGTCGAACGGTATAGGTTTCATGTGTTTTTGTCCGTTGGATCGTGAGATATAAGCCATCACCAACAGACACACAAACAGATGAGTTTTACTATATAGTGATGCCTATTCATAACAACAGATATGTTTGATGACCTTAGCTCGCTCACTGCACTGTCTTAGGTGCGAGAACTGTCTTGGAGGCATAATTACTACCTGCGGCTTTGCCTAAGGGAAAGTGGAGGAAAAGGCGAAATGATGGGGGCACAATTATGCCTCAATCGCCAGTAGACAAGAAAAGTTCAGAGAACAAATTTCAAATTGATTTAACGCATGTTTATTGAGATCAAGCAAATAAACAAATAGACGTAAAACTTTGATATTCAACTATACCCTCTTCTCTGTAACAAAGCGAGACATTTTGATGCAATATTCGTTTCGGTTGTTTCATTGTTCCTTGAACTGCTCCATGGTTTGCGAAATGTTCTGGCGCCTTCTGCTGTCACTTCCTCGCAGGATTCTCACGGTGTTGTGATTCTGAACATGTCGAGCCTACGAGTTCACGTGGGCGGAGCCAGGCAATCAGATGAGCGGGAGATGGTCCGGTGACCGGCGGCCTATTCCCTTCCCCTTGCTTCCTATGAAGCCACGCCCCCTTATGATATATCATGTAATATTATTTATGTTATAAGGATAAAGTATTTATATACCCGTAGTTAGTCTTAAAGTAAAAGACCCTACATCCCGGCTGGAAGGTTTCAAGTTAAGGACGTGCACAATCCTTAGACTTGACATGGAGGTCCCGGGTTGTTCCCTTTTTTCATTATTACCCCAAATCACTCCCACAGTTTTTATTTTGTAGATGAATTTGGACCTAATTCATACTACATCCCGCCGTAGTCACACCCCTCATCTCCTATGTAATTTTTACCAAAAAAAATTTTTTTTTGAGTCCAGGCGATGGGTCTGAATTTATTGAAAAAAAACCAATTCTTCTTTCTGCCCCCCCCCCCACCCCCAACTACCCCCCCTCCCTTAACCCATACCCCCCCCCCAGTTACTTGCCTATTTTTTCCATATTATTTCTTTCTTCTATTATTCTAGCCGAGATAATTTTCCGTGATTCCGTGATACCGTGATTCCGTGATACCCCTAATCCACCCCTCCCCTCTTTTTCCTCTTTCCACATACTTTTCCCCTTTCCCCTTTCTTTCCAATTTATTTCCCGACCGAGACAATTTTCCGTGAAACCGTGACAATTCCCAATAGTTCCTTTCTCCATTATTCCCCCTTTCCCCCATTTTTTATTATTCACCCCCTAATTTACCCCCAACAATTTATTTATTCATTCCGAGAAAAATACCGAGAAAATACCGAGAAAAACGCTGTTACACACCCAATATATCTATTTTTTATAACCCTTTTTTCTTTTATTCACAATTTCTTTATTATTTACTGTTTCTTCCCCAAAATAAATTCAAGGACTCTGTCGCCATTGCTAGCACTGTACAAATTGTATATAGGAGGTTTGTCGCATGTCGCCACATCCTGTTTTCCACTATTTCCACCCACGCGCAGCCCCAGCCGCGATGTAAGCCATGCAATCAAAGATGTACCGTAATTATAACGCATTACCCCAATTGAAGGCACGAACATATCACATAGACCCCATGTACCATAACCTTCTTTCAAGATACTGCCGCGCTAATAATAGATGATACTGTACTGTCTGCACACGATAACCACAACTTTTCAAGAACAATTTTTTTATTAAAAAAAACACAATTTTATTTTCACAATAACAACGCTAATAGCTCATTATACCTGTGGTTCCAAAATATAGCAAAAACAAAACCCAGGAAGCGCATAGCAGTACCAGTATGTACAATTTCTCCGCGTCAGCACGCCTTTTCTCTCCAAGTGCCTTCCTGTGCTTGCCCTCCCACCATCCAGCAATTCTTTCCTTTTCAATTCGGATTCCCTTTTCTTTCGCCACATCCTCTGTTAGCGTTCTCTGAGCCTTAAAAAAAATAATATATATATTTACAACTCTAACTTATAGACTCTTACCTTCTCCATCGCTTCCACTCTCAGGCCATACCACGTAGTGTCTTGCCGCTGTCGTAGCTCTTTCCTCTGTAGCGCCTTCTCCATCCTCGCTACTTCTTCCTTCATACATCCTATTGTCCTCTCGTCCTTAAAGCACTTTCCCAGCGCATCCTTCCAGAGTTTCTCAAACCTGTTCGAAACAACGGCCTGACCGTTGAGCTGCACGATCAGCTCTTCACATTCATAACATCCTTCTCGTCCCTAAAAAAAAATTTAAATTATTTCTCAACATTACAATCACTTCCTAACCAAAAAAAACAACAACTTAGTAAACAAAGCTCACCTCAATTCCTCCTCTTTTCCATAAATCCAAAATTTTTTTTCGCGCCTCCTGTGCTCGCTCGCGTTCGTCCGCGTCGCGGACCGCTTCCCAGTCGTAATTTTCGAAAGTGACTTCTTCACTCATTTCTAAACTACAACCGCATTAGAAACAATAAAAAATTATTATATCATAACGAACAACTAAGCAGTAATATAACAGAGCCAATGAACAGAAAGAAGGAAAGAGACACGCCAGCCATGATACGCGCTGACCTGAGAATGCCAACTCAGATCTTAATATCTCCTATGCACTCCGTATCACGACCTCAGCGTCCAGTGATACTGAAGCGATGTAGTACCGCCCCAAATTAAAAAAAAAAAAACAAAAAAAAAATTTTTTTTTCTCTTACCCATAATTTTCCCAAATACCGTACCTTTTCTTACGCAACCTTCAGCGGTCTCATTGTTTATTTGTACATCATTTCTTATCAGTCCAAGCACCATACCTTCAATTGCGCAACCTCAGAGGCCGAACACTATTTATTTATATATCATTTTTATCACTCCCATCACCATACATTCTATTGCGCAACCTTCATGGGTCGCATTATCTATCTCCATAACATCTTTATCAGCCATTATCCTACCCTATACACTATCTCTCAAAAGGCACCATATTATTTGTTCGGGTAAGATTTTTTTATCATCCCAATGCCGTGCTTCTTCTTGCGCAACCCCAATCAAACAACTATGGTACCTCCTAACCCCGCCCATACCTATATTCATTCGACTGTTCGGCTTACATCGAAGCTGGTCCGCTCTCGACGTACTCTCCACTTCGCTCACAACATCATTCGACTTCTATCCCCAGGTACGCCTTGCTAAACAACACTCATTTTTTCAATACTTACCTCTGTTTATTTACTTAGTTCCTCATTCTCATTTAAGCTCTCTCTACTGACCATAAACCCTTCATAAAAAAAAAACAAAAAAAATTTCTTTTAACCCTTCCAACATTTTATGCCCTCATCAAATCCTAAAAAGGAACCTAAGGAAACTTCAACATCTGGCGAACAAATTTCTTCAGTTTCTCCTCTGTTACAACAAATCTCCGAAGCCAATTTGGAGGAACGGAAAACTCCTTCCCCTCTAGCCGAGTTTAAATATTCTACTCCTGAAGGAGAAGAAATAACACTCGTTTACGACGACAAAAAACATCCGTCTGAGTATAAACCTCACTACGTAACCCGCTCAATAGCAAAAACTCTTAAAGGTTACGAACCTTATCACGCCGTTCACCCAAAGCACAAACCATTTCCCTCACATTCTGAAATGGATGCTAACACTCTAATTGATCGATTGGATTCAGCTTTTGATAAGCTTTCTTTGGCTTCATATTCCACAAAACTTCCTACGTTTTCTGGTGAAAAAGGAGCTAAAGGGCTAATGAAATTCATTGATGATTTCAATGAAATTGGAAACATCATGAATATGTCTGAAGACAAAATGGCCAGACTTTTGCCAGCTCACCTGAAGGGTGCAGCAAAAGCCGTCTTTGAGAATTTTTCTGATCAGGACAAACAAAATTGGCGCTCTGCAACCACAAAACTAAAGGAGCATTTTTCCACTGATCATTATCTTGACATGGCTCGTGAAAAACTCATGCAAATGACCATGCAGCCAAACGAGTCACCCTTCATTTTCTCTAACAGGATCAAGCATGAAATCCTCGATGCTTATCCAGGTGAATCATTTGCAGAAAAACGCAAATTCCTGCAAACCATGATTTTCACCAACGGACTTTCATCGAAGATCAAGCAAAAGCTTAAGCTTTTGGGTCCTTTAAGCCAGAATTATGATCAGCTACTCCGAGATGCTGAGCGCATCTGGGATTTAACCAGCTCTGAAGAGTCATCTCTTGATTCCTCACTGCTCAATTCGAAAATAGACCGAATCCTTAATAAATTGGATTCCACTTCGCCACAGGTAAACGCAGTTTATCGTCCAAGGCGTCCATCCCAAGGCAGACCTCGCCAATTTCGTGGGAATAGATCACCATCCCGTTTTCCGCGAAATCAAAACAATTTTCAAAGTCGCTCGCGCCAAGTTCGCTTTGCTCCATATCCATCTTATTTCCCCACCTCATGGCAAACCCACCGTAGGAATTTCCCTTCAAGATCCCCATCCAGAAATAGAAATGCATCTTCGAGTAGAAATTTCTCAAATCAATCTTCCAATAATTCTTCATTCTCAAACCGAGCTAGATTCCCATCTAACTCGCCAACCACTCAACGGTTTCGTGACCGTTCTCAATCACCTCGTACTAATTCTCGACAAAATCAATTTTCTCCACGAAGACGCATTTCTCATGGTGTAAATTCAATTGCTGCTAATTTTTCCACTGGGATTTCAACTAGTATACCCTCTTTGTTTGTTTTGACCATATTTTGCCTATTTTTCCAACCCATATCTGCATATTCCACAGCCTACCAACTTTGCTCATCGGGTAAATCAGGATGGCCAGTGGCTTACCCAGATACCACTTCATGCACTAACCCACCTCACTTTTCAAACATCCTCCTTACTATGGCTTCTGTTTTTGTCGAGAAAACAGAACCATTAGTCATCCCTGCCTTCCACTGTTTCAATAAAACACGGAAAATTTGCACTTCTTCCTACCTACATATTTCCTTTTCCATGAACAGTGACGAGGAATTTATGTCATCAGTTGATCCTGCCCTATGCGAATCAATAGCCAATTCCAAGAAATTTCTTGGTAGACCACTCCGCATTCTCTCCCCAACTGTCTTTGGTACAGAAAATGCCATCCACTACTCCTATCCATGGTTTTTTGGTGAAAAATGCCACACAACAACAAATATCTTTGTCGAGAAAGGTGAAATAGCTACATATGACGGTGATCACCTATTTGGACAATTCGGCGATATGGCAAATTGCAGCATCTCAGATACCCAGTGTAAACTTGCACATGGTACTGTAATTTGGATACCCACTTCAAACAATCCACTTCCTTGCAAGTACGTTAAAGCTATCGATAGTATTGCCTACGTCACGCCTCAGCACATGGTTCTCGAGGTTATACAATCAGCTTTTACATACAAAAATATTTCTATTCCAAATCAGCAACTATCAAAATGGTGTTTACCAAAAAACGCCATCTCGATGGATAACGGAGTGTTTATCGCACTTCCGGAAATAGCTGACCAGGATCCCCGTACTATTTTTTAAAATAATCTAACCCTGGTACGGCAGATTAATGAAAAGCATTACAATATATCCAAGCACATGCGTTTTTACGAACCTGGTCACCAATATTCTGACGGAATTCGTAACCCACATGCCGGATCTGGTAGCACTTTTTATTCATCTGATAATTCCTCCCTTCTTGCAACAATCCTTCACCCTCAAGACCCTTCTGTCACAAAAGCAAAACCTCTTTGGCTATCCTCTCTAATAAGAGGAAAGCGTGATGTGCAGAACCACAAACTGATAGGGTTGCCCAACCAAACCCTCAACCAAACATCAAAAACAGAATCACTTGACATTTCAGCTGTAGTGGCTGAACATGTTGCACTGAATTCTGCTCCAAATTTTTCCCAACTCACTGACGACTACTGGTTAGGTCATGAAGGTCGTCAAGACAAGCGACATTATGAACTCAACAGTAAGTTACAGTATCTCAAATACAAACTTGATGAAGTTATTCAGCGCGACTTCACAGTTCTTTTCGAACGTATTTGCGTTCTCAATAACTTCAAAGTGCAAACCATAAAAAGCATAGCAAAAATTGACCCCACAAGTGCCGCTAGAATGTTGCTAAACAGGAACGACATTTATGCTATTTCTGCTGGCGACGTACTAATGGTTTCTAGGTGTAAAGTCGTCCAAGTCGACGAAATATACCTAGATCACAAGGTAAATGACGTCTGCTACATGGACACTCCAGTTCGTGTAGGAAACTCACTTCTTTTTGTTCAACCAGGTACACGTGATCTCAAAACACGTAGTACCGTGGCTGATTGTGGACACCTACCATTGGGTATCTATAATGACGGTTCAAACCGTTATAAATCCCCTAATGGTTACGTACATGTCTCACAAATCCACATGAATGTTCCTCATAGCTTTGCTAAGCAGGAGATAGTTTTCAACTCACCACCTATTTTTCACTCCGACTTAGCAGGCTTGTATACGGAAATCAAGTTTATCAAAAACAAGATAAACTCCGTAACCATTAGCCCCGACTCTAACACACCGCACCTTCACAATTTTGATGGCATAAATGCAGATCAATTGCGAGAAGATGCAGTCCAAACTGTGAATTTCGTAGAGTCCAATGCTTTACAAATTTTACAGTCTCAAAAGGCAGTGATACTTCAGTCACTCGAAAAACACACCGCGGTAATTTATGCAGTAAGAATATTTTTGGTGATAATTATCATCATCATAATTATCCTTGTGTACTTCCACGTATCAGTAGCGCGAAAACTGACCAACATCATTTTTAGACGCTTATACAAGTTGTTGGCAGTTTTCCGCAACAAACTCTTCTCTAAGCAACAACCAACTGCACCACGACCAATTTCTCAAGACCCTGAATGTCCAATAATGGCAAACACCATTGTTGAACACTCCTGCCAAAACCAGAGACACATTCAAAATCCAATCTATCCAACTCTGGAGGAAGTGGAATTGAATGAAATAAAGTCTCATCCACTACCTCCCACCCAACATACAACTGTTCCCAGTAAATATCACAACTTCAATCCTGTTATAATGTCCGTCCAACATTTTGGCTCAGCAAATACCATATTTATTCCATTAAAAATCAACAATATCCAAACTGTCGCGCTCTTCGATACAGGTTCAGCGATAACGATTATATCACGTCGTCTCGTTGAAAAGTTAAATACTCCTATCATGAAGGCCACTTTTAACGAAGCAGTAGCTGCGAATGGCACAGCCATACAGCTACTAGGGAAGGTAAAAGTCACCCTTCTCATCGGCAACAAATCCATAATTGCTACCCCATTCGTTATCGAAGATGGAAATTCTTCCACAGATTTTCTCCTTGGTAACGACTCCATCACAATGTTATCTCCCAACGTCACTTTGGATTATAAAAACAAACAAATCATGTTTAACAATAACATGATTCCAATGATCGATCCCAACGATCAAAACCCATTTCTTAAGACCACTGTTCACCTCCTTTCAAAAACCGCTCTAGAACCTCATTCAGACAACGTGGTCAGAGCTGTAATACCTCATTCCTATCCCCAAAATTGGGAATTTTTTACATGTGATGATTCAAGTATCCCACTACCGCCTGGAATCGTCATAGGTAAAACATTATCCTGCCCTGGTTTTTCTGGATTGATTATACTCCGTATTTTCAACTCCAATCCAACCACAGTAGTTCTTGACAAAAACAAGCAGCTTACTTATGCTGAATTTGTCGGCACTAACAAACAGTGGCCCCCAGTTTTCACTATCCATTCCCCATTTCCTCCAACACACCACGCCACTGTGGACTACACTGCACCAGAAGTAGATTTTGCCGAACACCTGCCGCTGTTACCCCATAAGACCACTACAACTCCTATATGGGAACGCGTCAAAGTTAATCGTGATTTACTCTCAGAATCTCAACACTCACAATTCAACAACCTTCTAAGAAGGTATGAGCATTGTTTTGTTAGTTTTGATGGAAATCTCGGTCGATACACTGGCCCTATAACCCACAAAATTAATTTTGTGCCCCATGCCAAAGTCCCGAAACAACGCCCTTATCGAGTCCCTCTTGAGAAACGAGAAGAAATCAAAAGGCAAATTGAAGAAATGCTGCGTACTCGGATAATAGAGCCCAGTACAAGCAAATTTGCCTCTCCAATCGTTTTGGTCAAGAAGCCCTCAGGGAATCAATGGCGCTTCACAGTCGACTATAGGCAAATAAATGCCATAACAGAAAATGAAGCCTATTGCATTCCTCACATTCAGGATATTGTCGATCTCGCTAGCGGTAAAGAGGTTTACAGCGTACTCGATTTCAAAAGTGGTTTTTTTCAAATACCACTAGAGAAAAAGCACCGAGAACGTACCGCATTCTCTTCGTTCCTTGGCCTATTTCATTTTACTGTAATGGCCCAAGGACTGAAAGGTGCTCCAGGCACTTTCCAAAGAGTGGCAAACAGCCTAACAAGAGAACTAAAAGCTTGTTGCTTTGCGTATCTGGATGACATTATAATTGCAAGTCATTCCATCGCGAATCACTTCCTAGATTTGGAAGAGGTGTTTCAACGCATAGCCAAGTTCGGAATGAAATTGACGCCAGAAAAATGTTCCTTCATCCAGAAAGAAGTCCCATATTTGGGAGTGCTAATAAGCAAACATGGAACCAGACCCAATCCTGCTAAAGTGGCTTGTATTGCAAATATTCCAAGGCCACTAGACTCTAAGGCAGTGAAATCCTTTTTAGGAGCAGCCTCCTATTTCCGTCGGTTCATCCCCCGCTTTGCATACATAGCATCACCATTGAACGCATTGCTTACCAAAAACACTCCTTTCATTTGGACAGAAATGCACGAAAATGCATTTACAACCCTCAAGAAAGCACTCACAACCGCTCCAATCCTTGCACCCCCAATCATTGGAGAACCGTATATAATCCACACGGACGCCTCCACCATAGGACTGGAAGCATGCTTGCTACAGAAAAATCCTTCAACAGGTACTGAGCATCCTATTGCTTATTGTAGCCGTCCCTTGAACAAGCACGAAAAGAACTATTCCATAATCGAGCTAGAAGCGCTAGCTATAGTTTTCGCGCTCAAACACTTCTACCCCTATGTGGCCAACACTACTATCACCCTAATCACTGACCACGCCCCACTGAAATCACTCATGTACCGGTCAGATCTGGTAGGCAGATTAGCCAAATACCAGATTACTATCCAGGCCTACGATCTCAAAATCGAGTATCGTCCTGGAAAGCACAACACGTTTTGCGACTTTTTGAGTCGGTATCCAACATCTAGCGTTAACTCCATCCAAGTCACCAACCTACCAAGCTTGGAGAACATCCGAGAATGTCAGCGAAATTCCGTCTATGGGAGCCTGATCAACTTCCTAACCGGCAAACTTGAGAATCCACCAGACCAATTTCTCAGTACGCTTGACAAGTTCTGTATTTTCAATGGAGCGCTCTATTACACGATTCATAAAAAGCCAAAATTGCTCATTCCAACTGCTGAGCAACAACGTGAAATTATTGCGATCTTCCATGACAATCCATTATTAGGATCGCACTTGGGAATTCGGAAGACATATAAGAGCATTTCCGATAAATACTACTGGCCGAATATGTACAATGACATAGCACTGTACATAAGAACTTGCTCACCTTGTCAGAAGGTAAAAACTCCTGCTGGTAACATCATCCGGGAAGAACTGGGAACATTCCCCATCCCTCAAAGACCATTTGAGAGAATCCATACCGACATCATTGGTCCGTTGCCTCAATGTATTTAGGCAACAAATTCATCTCTATTACCGTCTGCGCTTTCAGTAAGTATATAATATGCACCCCTTTGGTTAATCAAACCGCAGACGCGGTCATTAAGGCACTGATCAATGATGTCATCTCAAAGCACGGGATTCCCAATGAAATTGTCAGCGATAGAGGTTCCAATTACACGAGTGAGCTATTTGCTCAAATTAATAAAACACTTGGCGTTGCTAATAACCTTACCACCAGCTACAACCACAAAGCCAATGGCCAAGTGGAAAGGATGGTTAAGGTCATCACTGACTCACTTACAATATATGTTCAGAGGCTAGAGATTTGTGGTCGGACCTGTTACAGCCGATTGTTTTCGCCTACAACTGCAGCGTAAACGACTCGACTGGATACAGTCCTTTCTTTGTCATCCACGGGAGACATCCCATTAGCTGGACTGACATCCTCCACAAATTACCTTCTACTCTAACCTTTGTCACAGATAGTTTTGCTGGTCAGTTCGCAGCAGCCTTGAAGACAACGATCGTGAAAGTTGGGACGAACATCGCAAACAAGACGGCAACGTACAAAGCAGGATATGACTTTCAAAAGAAGGTATATAGTAAAGATCTTTCCATTGGTGATCTTGTTTTGCTTCATGACGACACCGTTCGTCCGAAATTAACGATCCAATGGAAAGGTCCATTTGAAGTCATATCGATATCTCGCCCGAACGTAACCATAAAAAGCCTATTCTTGAAGGCGCCGTCACAAACTGTACATATTAACAGACTGAAGTTATATTTCAGCAGGGCAAGACAGCGTGGTGTTCCTGATCAAAACCAGCAACACCCTCAATCACAGGCAGGAACACCACGCTCGAATGCATCTCCAGAAAGGCGTTCAGAGCGCCTTCAACAAAAGAGCAGGCGTAATAACGCCTGATCTCTTTCTCCACAAGGAAGGAGAAGTAGCAGTATCTATTTCAAATCCTCAAAAAAAAATTTTTTTTTACTAAAAATGGATAGATACTACTGCTTCATTGGTGAGCCCATTTCCATAATTTCGCCGCAACGCTGCGACATTTGCTAAAAAGATCTCTTTGAATTGGCGGTTCAGAGAGAAAACATTACCGTAAGCTGCTCAATTTTTCCTTACTTCCACTAAAATACGCCCCTGTGACTGGCACTAGGGAAGTGTCCCTCTTGAGTCTATCACTTGAAAACTCTCACTGTACACAATTCATCAAGAACTGTTCATTCTAAGCTATTGTACTCGACAAGAAAAACAAACCAAAATTTGTTTCTCTTATCGAAAAACGAAAGAAATTAACAACTACATGTTTTTTCTCAAATGGTTACCTTTCCTTTGTACTATCGATTTGGTAGAAAAAAAAATGCTGTACTATATTTTCACCGCTGTAATTTCTTTTTCACATGATTCGTTTGTTTTTTTTCTTTTTTCAATGATGTATTTTTCTTCATCACTGTTTCAACCATCTCATCTCGCAACATAAAGCGAGAAAGTTCAATTTTCTCCTCGACGTAACCTTCATATCAGGCCATCTATCCGATCACATATAGCAACTTTATGCTCCAGTTGCCATTCGGGTCTCCATCCACTCCACCATGACATGCTCCATTGTTTTTCTACTTCTCGATGATCATTGCTCCGTTCCTCTTAGCTCGAGGACGAGCTTCTACTTCCGTCAGATGTAGGCAAGGGCAGTAACTTTCGTTCCCCGAGCCGCATTTGACATTCATCGGAATAAACGACGCCAAAGCTCTGTCAATCAGTTCAAAAGAGCGGACCTATCGAAACCACCAAATGAGCAGAATGGCGATGCAGCAAAAAGCTCGAGGACGAGCTTCGCCAAGGAATGGACATGTCGAGCCTACGAGTTCACGTGGGCGGAGCCAGGCAATCAGATGAGCGGGAGATGGTCCGGTGACCGGCGGCCTATTCCCTTCCCCTTGCTTCCTATGAAGCCACGCCCCCTTATGATATATCATGTAATATTATTTATGTTATGAGGATGAAGTATTTATATACCCGTAGTTAGTCTTAAAGTAAAAGGCCCTACATCCCGGGTGGAAGGTTTCAAGTTAAGGACGTGCACAATCCTTAGACTTGACAAACAATAACAATTCATTAACAAAAAACAAAAAGAGTATATTTTTTTTATTCTCGAGTAGGTCTTCAAATGGCGGATGAATCCAGCTGTTCAGCAGCTTACGAATTTTGCTGAATAGAGCAAGTTAGCTACCATGTTGCGATAAAAATGAATATTTTCTCACCTATGAAAAGCTTCCGCACTGTTTGTGGTGCGGAGCTCATGGATGTCCTACTTGCACCACAATTCTTTGAATGTTCCACGGAGCCAACTTTTTTTTGAGGTAATCCAAGAATTTTTCGGGGAGCAGTATGCTGGATGGTGTGCATTCACAGGCGGTTGTCTTAACGCATTAACCCGCCGAAGAAGCCTTGTGGGTAAGAAAATCATGCTCCTCTTTGAATCCGCCACTATCTGAGTACCACGGCTACCACATTGTTCCCAGCGACATATTGACGTAGGCCTAGGAAGGCAGATTGCCTGTTCCAGGCTTGCGCCAGGTGGAAGGCGCGTTCTTGGACGACTGATTCCATGAATATCGCCTTTGCCGCCTATAAATAACTTGCAATTCTTGATGGCTTCACTGGTTCAAGTGTAGATTTAACCTTTTCGTAGTCCAAGAGTATCCGTAGTCGTTGTGGGGCTCCATATCTATCATGCACCTCCTTCAGAGTACGAAAAATGGTGCGGTACGTCTGAACCTTCTTGGATCGGGTGACCGCATAAAGAATAGGAAGCTAAAATCGAAAACAAAATAGAAAAACAAAAAAATCTTAAAAATTTCCTGAAAAAAAATGATTTGATACCTCTATTTCTCCATTGCAGGCGGCATGAATTGTATAGAGCTGTCCCTTCTCCATGTGTACCGGTACTGTTTTTGGATTTAATTCGTGCACACCGTCACCAGTCAGAGCGTTGATTCCATTCTCGCAGGCCTTCTGGAAGTGACAACATGAATCGTTGCATTTTTACTCAAATATGAAACTTGCAACCTCAATAACTTCCTCAGAGTAGTATAAATGAAGATCCGGCCTCTGTATGTGGAGAAAACGAGACCGTCAGGAAGATTTTGAAGATCTTCCGGAATAACCTCCTTATTCACTTCTCGTCGCTGAGCACGAACAAATATAAGTTAGTGACATCTCTACTGAAATTTTGTCAAGAAAAGCTCTTCTATCTGGAGTATGAGCTTCTTCTGACATCGTATCCACTTTTTGTGAACCTTCACAACCAGGGATGTGCGAAAGGAAAATTTCAAATCCCGTAAAACTTAAAACGGAAAACGGAAGGCCAAAAACGGGCGGAAAACGGAAAGCATAAAACGGAAAACGGAAAATTTTGCCCAAGCATAGGTTTGTGACCAAAAGTCATCTTCAACATTGGATTTTCTAGGCATCTTCTTGATGAGCATAAGTGGTGACTTTTCAAGTAATTAAGTAACTTCAAGCACTGATGTACTATGGTACGTACTTCAAACGCCTAGAATATCGGTAAATCTAGGAATATTTATCCTTCACCTACTTAGGAGAGATTATCAGAATTATATAATCGACAAGCATCGTTATCACTGAATGTTTAAGTATACGAGAAACTGTAAAGTGCAAAAAGTGCGACTTCTTTGCTTTACTTTGGAGCAGACCAATTCTGCAAAAATTCAGATATAAAGGTAACTACGGTGGTCAATACATTTGTGATCTGGGGAGGATCACGTTATTCACAGAGGATACCGTTTGAGCGAGTTAGGTGGAGGAAGGTGGAAAAGAATAGTGTGTGGGGAATGTGAAACACAAGCACCCTAAATATCACGCAAAACAACAGGCGCCAACGGCGCCAGTGTGGAGCTGGGGATCATCGTCTGACTAAAATAGTGACAATTGGGATGTATCTTTGTGCTTTTGCCAAGTTGAAAGAAAGCCTACATCATGCGTTGATTCGCAAGAATGTTTAATGCTCTCACCATTGCAGGTCACAGTTTCATGGAAATTTTGTATGAGTCTACTCCTCACTTCTGTGGAACGTTTTGTTTTTCTTTTTTGAGAATTTCGAGGAGAGCAGGGCACTTGTATGACATATTTGGAACTACGATGAAGACCAACAAACCGCGACGGGACATTTACCCTGCAACTAAGGCAAAAAAAAAACAAAATAGTTCGAACTTCGTGGCGTTTAGTCGTCGATTTTTGCGCCATTGTTGTGAACTCATGTACATTGCGCATCGAAACACGAGAATCCTCTTCAGGATAGGGAAGTACGCCGAAAACAACGATCCCTCTCTCTTCATTATTTTCCGAGATTTTCCGTTTACCGGGCCAAAAACCCGTAAAACGTAAAACGTAAAACGGATGACCAAAAATGGGCGGAAAACGGAAAGCGTAAAACGGAAAACGGAAAATTCCGCACACCCCGGTTCACAACACCTCCCTCCGTCGGTCGTCAGCAACTTCGAAGCATATTAGAAAATTTTGATAAAATGAGAACTGAATGAAAACAAGAGATCTACCTTCCCATTCCATGCGCATAATGTCACCAACAGTGCTGTGCCAATGTTTTTGCGCTGAAACCCTTCTGGAGTTCTTGTCTTTGCTGATGTTCTGTTTGCTCTGAAATTGTCCCAATTTTTTTGGATCGATTTTCGCAAAAATTTCGAACATTTTACCTCGCGTGCAATCCTCTCTGCCTTATCGTGTAATTCCTTCGTCGGAAGGCAGCTGTGCGGCAGAAGGCAACGATCACTTAAAAACTCATCATCCCTCACTAAAAATCATTAGAAATAAGAAAAAACCAGAAAAGCTGAATTAAAATTACTCACATGAACTCCAGTGTATTTGCTGCTCTGCTTCATGCTGTTGTAGCAGCGGTAGATCAGTGTGCCAGGTGAGGTTGTGATTTTTTGGAAGCAGAAGACGTAGGCATACGCGGTGCCTGGAATAGTGTACACGATTATTGGACGTTTTCCTATCTTAGTCACCTCTTTTTCACCTCAAAAAATCGGTGGTTGCGCGCTCTGATAGTTATTCCCCAGATGTCGATGTCGCCCGGACTTTGCCGGGACAATAAGCTGTAAATTTTGTTCTATTTCGTTTCATTTTATTTTTTTTTGGTCTTGCAAAACTTACACTCCGACCTACAACAAGTTGCTGATGCTGTAAATGCTGCTGCCTGATCATATGATCCTCGTACAAGCTGATGGGATTCTCCTGAAAATGTTAATGTTGGTTGAACATTATACAAACAAGTGATGGGTCAAATGACGCAATAATGAAACGAAATTACATTATCTGGCAGGTATGGTCTATTAGCTCACAGAGGGCGCCTGACCCGACTTTGTCTGCAATTACGACTTTGCCCGCAGAATGCGTCTGGAAGGATATTTTAGCGAATGGCAGTAGGGAAACATAAGAATGGAAGGAATCACACCATATGCAAATGAAAAGGTGCAAAAAATAGATCGGTTAGCCGAAAAATGATGAGGTCGTAGTTGCGGGCAAAGTCGGATCGGGCGCTCTCTGTGGTCTAATAGACTGTACAATCTTTAGACGTCATTGAAGAGGGTGTTTTGCTGAGTTGGAGCCTGAAAAATTCACATTTTCATTTTTTGCGCACAATCTTTGTTTTTTTCAACAAAAAAATAATAATTATAACCTGTGCTGCATGAAAGTGCTGCAATAAAACTTCTGGAGTGGCATGAAGGTTGAGAAGAGTGTTAAAATCCATGATGGTTAATGTTGTTATGCGCTTCCAACGGTTTATATAGGCTGCGGTCCTTCCAAAATTGTATGATAAACTGCCAGAAGCAGTGATAAGGGACAAAAACGCAATGTGATAAATGCTCTTAGGCTATCAGTCTCCGATAAGATCGTAGATCATAGCACCTCGTCAAATGTGCGAAACTTCTTCTCGCCCGCAAGGATTGTCCTAACCTAGATTGGTACCGTGGAACAAGAGTGTGGATCAAATGAGCTCGCCAAGCCACTTCTTGGTTAAAATGATGTTTAGAAAACTAAACCTGAATTTTTCCCATCTTGTAAAACATATTCTAAGGGCTTAGGCGATTTGTCGCTCACTTTCCGCGTCGCAAACGCCGCGCGCGGCCACTTTGAGGATGGGCGGGGTTGGAGGCGGCCCTAGTGAAACGACAGTCTGAGCAACCCTTCCTAAACAGCGGCTGTCCCTGTGTCAGATAGCTGTCAGGGTGAGAAATGCCACTCAGCCGGAGAAACAGCCATTCTGGCTTCACAATTGGGCTTAGAGTCAGTTTCGGCGGTAATTGACTCTTGTATTGATCAATGAGTGGCACCGGGAACATTGACAATCTATAAGAGGGTCAAGAAGAACTTCCTCAACTTCACCGGGCGTTTCAATGTCCCATCTCAGCTCTACCCAAGCTTCGCAATGTTTTCATCGCTCATCTCATTCATAACGATAGGGTTAGATCGCTAGGATATTACATTGCAGCGTTGTCACATTTTTTTCGGACCAGTAGTGGGAGCGGATATGGAAATCCAGCGAGCTTTACTGCGGATGGCAACCAGAAAAGGTCCTAGCACACGCCACAGGTCAAAGGCTTCATCGGAGGATGTCAAGCAGATAATCAAATGGGCCCTGCAGGAAGGATGGATCCAAGACGTCGCTGAAAGCGGCCACACTTATTTTGTTGGCTTTCTCGGCGTTTTTACGAGTTAGCAAACTATGTCCCCTGCGCTTCTCGGATTCGACGTACCAAAGGAACGCATTATGGTGGTTTTTCATTCGGAGGTCCAAAACAGATCAAATGGGCCAAGGAGCCACCGTGGCCTTTCGATGCGACTGCCTGTCGCAAGAGTTGTGGGAGTCTTATTGCCGCGCCTGCTTTCCATGGAACAGCACCATCCAGGGACTACGTGGCTCGTCAAATTAAAAAGGCCTTGGCACACGCTGGTCTGGCTCATCGTCGGCTTACTCCACACTCTTTTCGCGGTGGAGCGGCCACTCAGGCAGTGCGCACAGGAGCCGATTGAAGAAAAGTTACGCTCGCTGGCAGATGGAAGTCTTTCAAATCATTCCTGGCTTATATTGATCCATCCCCTGTCTGATTTCATTTACATTCAGTAGTGTATGTAACAGTGTGAACAGTACTGGTTAAACCCTGGTTTTTCCTTTTCCTCGCGTATTTTGTGTTCTCTCCTCGATCTCCGCTTTTTTAACTATCTCATGAAGCAATTATTGAAATTGCATCGGCGCTTCAATTGTTCTGTTATCGCTCTGACTTATTCCAGAATTTGGGCGATCCTTATTGTTCTCGATCCTGTTTTTATTTCCTCTGGTGCTATAAATCACGTGTGGTTAAATTGTGGTTCACCAATGGACCTACAGGGAACTCCAAAGGGTCGGGACCGCGGCGCGGCTCTCCTGGGCAGAGACATGGCGCTTTGCAGGGTGTGGAGCGTTATATTACCTGGAAAGGACGGCGCGAGCGAGCTCTTTGATTGACCGGTTGCGTGAATTGACCAATCGCGGAGCTTTCCCGCACCGTCGTTTCCAGGTATAACGCTCCACACCTCGCTTTGCATGCTGAGCGAATGTGTCTCTGCCCAACAGAGCCGCGCCGCGGTCAGGCCCCAGCACGGCTGTCCCGGAGGCAAGCTGGGCTTCGTGAAGAGGGCAAAAATCAAAGGGGGCTCCGTACAGGGTCCGAATCTGAGCCCCGAAAAAAAAAGGGTTTTTGTGGGTCCCTAGATGTGCAATGCGTTGATAAAGCGAGGAGGAAAAAAGCTCGAGGAAACGACTCCTGATACTTCCAGCTGCGCAATAACGGCGAGTGAGGACGAAAAAGTTCGATTGGAGCAGATCATTCATAGGTTCCCACTATCCGGAGGAAACGAGGCACTGCTGCGCTGCTGAAACTGCACGGATTGATTTGGAATCTTCGGTGAAATAAGAACAAAGGGAATACTTGGAGTTCTTGGAAAAACATTTCAAACATTTGCAAAGTAAAAAAGCTGTGTTAGGTAACTAAGTCCAGACTTCACGGATTCACTTCAAATTTGGGGCAAAAATGGGTCTCAGCGTGCACAATATATGTTTGAAATGGTTCCCCAAACCTATGTGAATGAAAAAATTGTATGCTCATTCGCACGAAGGGCTGGACCAGCAGCCGCGAAGGGCTGAGCCTTTCGTGGCACTTCAGAAGCATAGATTTTCTATTCAAGCACAATAGTTTCGGCGGATTTTTCATACACCTATACCACTAATCTCGTGCTTTCATACGCACCTTAGTATGTCCCATATCATATCCTTTTAGCAGAGATATAGCCCAAAAAAGGTAAACTTTTTATACCCTACGATGCGCCGACGGACAATAAGACAGCTCGCGTTTCATTTGCATTCAAATCAGTGCAGCATCCCCATTCAAATCAGCCCAGCGTGTTTCTGCACGTCTTCCAGTGGATCTTTGATGTATTATGTCGTCTTTTTCCTTGCTACTCATTCAAAAGCTGTTGTTCTATTTAAGCTGCCTCCCACTTATGTCATCAGTGATGGCATTGCTTGCAGAGGAATTCAGAATTCTCACTTCTCCCTCCTAGATTTATTACCACCAACTTTTATGAAAGTTTTCTGTAAACTCTGTATTGGTTTCTGTACTTTTTTCTTTAGAAATATTTCCTATAACTAACGTCGTTTTTGTCCTGCACACTTTTATGCGCTTGTCGACGTATTTTGAGAGAACTTTATGCTAGTATCCTTAGATATCTGTGAAAAACGCGTCAATTTGAATTCTTCTCAATGTCTCATTATCCAAGGGGGACTTCGTTAAATTTGGGTTTTTCAAAGCAGGCTTCGTTTTTGTTCCGACCCTACGGAAGGCTCGTGCTGGGGCCTGGCCGCGGTCCCGACCCTTGTCTGCGTACGTTTTGAGTTTTCTGTATATATTGATTCAGTTCAGTGTCAAATGTACATCTTATGTCAACAAGTCGATAAAGCCTTGTTTCCATCCGCGATAAATGGATAAATTTCATCCAATACAGGACGGGCGGAGACCCGTAGAGGCCGAGCGGCGGCCTCGTAACGGCCGGCCCGCTCGCATTCAGCGGCCGCGCGGCAATGGCGGCGATCTCAGAACTCCAGAAACAACTTGGAAACAACAAGTTGTCTGAAGGCTTCAGACAAATTACCACATTGCTTATATACAAGCTTGTCCTAGGATTGTTTCCAACTTACCCTTAAGGTTGTATCCAAGCTTGTCCCATGGTTGTTTCCAGCTTACTACTAAAGTTGTATCCAAACCTGTTATGGCGTTCGTTATGTTGTTTCCAAGTTAGCACTAAGGTTGCATCCAAGCTTATCATGGGGTTGTTCCAAACTTATTTCTTGGCTGTATTCAATCTAGTCATGAGGTTGTTCCGAACTTGTTTCTAAACGTATAGTTGATTCTCCAGACTTCGTTTGTTTTGGTCTTGCGTTTGCGTTTTGGGCAGGAGATGCTATTAGGTGAGAGTTGTATATCAAACGTTATACCGAACTTATTGTCAGGCTGCATCTCATTGCATTTAAGTGAAATTTGCTCTCTCATATGACATCGGTTTAGACCGTGGAAGTCTCTGCAACTCTGACTACGATAACTATCAGGTTATGACTATTTTCGGAGAGCTATAGATGCTAAGGTCCTCACGGCTCAGTAGAAAACCCCGTAGCCTGAGAGGGATCGAGAGAAAGTGATGGTTTGAAGACAGTGTCCTACCTCATTTCCGCGTCTGAGTTGTTAAAAGATTCTGGATCTCCCCGACACGCTATTTCCAGCAATCTTCTCTTATATGAAGAATGATAGCGTATTGATTCTCATTTTGCATTCGGTGAGGGTCCGTCTGTTTCTCTAACCTTTCATCATATGAAAAAGCGCAAAGACAACGATGAAGGGTGGATGCGGAGGTTTGCGACGAGAACCGATTAATGGTTAACGGCGAAACGAGAGTGCGCAGATAGCGCCCTGGACTAGATCCTCGCGGGACCTGCGATTTCATAGCCGCCTCACACGCTTCCAATGGCGTCAAGAAATCTCTCATGACCAATTCGCTGCGCGACCCGCGTCTAGCAGTCTCACAGCCTCCGGATGAGGTAGTGTTTGCAAAAATATACGGAGCAGGATAAGCACTCTGCAGGAATATTCTAGGGTGACACAAAGAATTGAGCCGTATAGGCATGCTGCTCCTTCGCTGACGGCGATGAGATCTCTGAACGGCATGAGAGCTTTCTAGGCGTAGTGCTGCGGTAGTATCCGTCGCACCGTCTCACAACTGGCACATTCTCTTCCTAGCATCCGTCCGAAAGAGCGGTCCCAAAGATAAATGTGATGAGAGAATTCATTGGCTGGACTGTCGCTCCGTTTTTCAACTTAATTTTCCACGAGGATTTGAACTGATTTTGATAGCCTATCATAGGTCATCTTGCAGTTTTCGTTTTGCTCTTTACAAATATTCTAACCAATGCCCCCAATCACTGCTACTTCTCATTTTCTGTCACATGGAATGTGACCCTCCAAGTCGATAAGAGCGTACATCCCCGACACCTTCAACAGCTCCACTACAGTACTGGAACAAATGCAGCTCAAGCTGCTGAGGATGTTAAGGGCGTGTAAGTGGAAGCCACTACTGTTGAAAGGACAGAGCAGAAGTGGATGTTTGCTCCAGATAGATCGATTTTGGGCTGGAGGATTTACCTTGCTTTGTACGCGCAAATCGTAGCGTTATGAGACGATTCTTCGCAAGGACTTGCTGTGAAGAAAAAGTACCGCGGATCTCAGCCTGTAGAAAAACCCAAATTCAACTGGTCCAGTCCGTGAAAATACATTGAAGCAGGATTTCTCATTCAAACTCATTTAATTACTATTGGGTTGTCCCATAAATAATGGCCGTTTTGGAGGTGCGCATTACAAGGTGCGTAACGCAGCTCAAACTTGAGATTTTCCCCCTGGATTTTCAGTCATATTGATTCGCATGAATTTTCTAGATTAGAACTGGATTCACCACAAGCTCAAAAGGACACTGTAGGCAAAGGTTTGGTCAACACGATATTACAAGGAGAGATCTAACGCCCCAATCAGTGAAATTTACCTTAGTAGGATGTGAATCTGTATGAATTGGTAACAGGATGGTAACAGGCGAGGCATTTAGCAAATTCTACTCGTGGCCTGGTCTAGCTACTGTCGAACACCCCGAGCAGTATTTTATCTTTCAGAAAAAAATCACCTTTTTTTCTGAGATATCGAGGTTTGTTGAATTTATCCAGAGCTCCCTCAGCGATCTATTGAACAAAGCGCCGTAGGGAGCTAGAGCGGCTAGACATATTGTTCCATGAAAGCGGCGGCACACATAGACACCGGTAATCTTGATGCGCAGACTGCGAGGCGAAGTGGCCGATTTTTAGGGACTCCGACACGTTCGTTTCAGGACTCGCTAATTATGTCAATTCTGGCTTTCCTTCATGCACAGGATGGTGATTTCGCCAACTTCGCTGGCGATCTCGCAGCATAGGGGTGAAGGAGTGTTTACAACACTCGGGCAGTGCAGCATACGGAGCAGGAAAACTCCTCTTCCACTGTTGCGGCGCTTTAGTCACCTCTACTGTAGTAAAGGGCGGGTTCTTTGAAAACTCTACGGCCTACACCGTCTCGGAACCAGGGTGGTGGCTGTACATACGCGGTCGGCCCATTTGGGGGATGCCTCTGACTCCCCTGCTGAGGTCTCTATGCGATTGTGCAGTCACGATATCCGTTATTTTCAAGAGAGCTTGTGCACTAACACACAGAGTAAACGCTTCATAACAGCAAGCATGATATTGTGTCACCAATCAACCAATAGTTGATTATAATCAACAAGTACATAGCCTTCCAAAATTTCTTAATAACTCCCAAGCCCTCACCTTTACTCTCTAGATTTACAAAGGGCGCAGGTGCTCCGATGGGAAACAGGTGTGCCGTGGCTCAAAAGAGGTGAAAACACTAGGATACGGCTCCTCCGATGCAGGACGGGTCCGGTTTGGCCTTATTGCGAGGAAAAACACTAGAATAACGTTTGACCGACCGCTGAAGGGCGCATTGTGGCCCAATAGTGTGGAGCACACCAGCATGCAGGTCCGCCATTATAGCATCAGTTCGCTCTGGCTCACTAACGTGGAGCACGCCAGGATATGGGGTCACCGATGAGTAAGGGTCCGGTGTAGCCCAGCAGTGAGGAAAACACCTAGGGAGGAAGGACCCGCCATGGCCCAATGGTGTGGAGAACGCCAGAATATGGGCTCGCTTTGGTTCAATAGTTGGAGAATGACGGGGTGCTAGCCCGCCCATGGAGAAGGGGTCGGCTTAGCCTAACTATGAAGAAGACGGCGGAATGCGAGCTCTCGTATGGAATAAGGGCCTCCGTGGCCCAATGGTGTGGAGAACGCCAGGATACTGTCCGCCAATGTAAGACGGGTCCGCTGTAACAAGTGGAGAATAGCAGGATATGGTTCAGCTGAAAGAGAACGTGCCCGACGTGGCCCAGTGCAGTGGGGAACGCCAGAAAGCGGGTCCACCGATGTAGGAAGGGTCCGCTTTGGCCCCAGTGAGGAAGACGCCAGAACGCAGGTCCACCGATGGAAGAGAGGCCCGCCGTGGCCCAGTGGTGTAGAGAACGCCAGGATACGGGTCCGCCAATATAGGATCAGGGGCAAGCGTAGTGTTGGTAAATATTCGACCCCGAAGCGACCCCCCTCTTGTAGACGGGAAAAATGTGACTCGTTTCCAGAACTTTCAATTTTTTTACATTTTCAGTCATTGTATTTCAAGAACTTCCAAAATATCTGGAAGATATTTTTTGAATTCAATTAATTTTTAAAATTAATCTTTCATTTTTCAGTTTTTAATTTTTATTTTTGAATTCCAAGTTTTATCAATGAAACAACCAGATAGTTGTTGCACATGTCTATGTCGCACATCTACCCTTTTATTATAAGCAACGGGAGTGACGCAGAAGTCGTAGTTATGTTCAAACAGGTCCAGGGTTCGATTACTTTTTGCAAAATGAAAAAATGCATGTGGAGCAGTCGAGAGTCAAGTTTCTATGTGTATAGCGAAAACAAAGAGTGAGGACATTTTTTAGCTGTGAAAGTCGCAAGTAAGTGGTGTTCTTTCACTCAGAATTAGAATCGTACACGTGAAGATGTAAGGCTGTTTGTCACGAATTTTAAAAGGGTTGACACGTGACCTGGGAAAATGGCTTGGGTCGTTCTGCTACCAGAACGAATTGCGCTTTCTGAAGCACATTTTCTTATTTTAAGAAATTTGGTTTATCAGACTTAAGTTGGTAAAAAACTGGAAAAATTGCCACTTTTACCAACGGTTTACCATCGGTTTACCAACGGAATAAAACTCTTCCCAGGTAACTTTGAGAGCTGAAATTTGATATGAGTATAGAGATTGACTTCCTCTTTCGGAGTCGTTTTCAAGGTTTTGTCAGCTTCCAAATGTACGCTGAAAAAATCCATGGAAGAAAAACCTGATTTTTGGCAAGTTTAAGATTGTGGTGTCAATCTGAGGCAAATTACTCCATGGCTGCTTTGTTTGAGGGAACAGCTTCAAAGCATTTTAATAGAGGAAGATTTGCTCTTTCTCATGCATTAAGTCGTTTTTTAAAGAATCTCCTGATTTTATCAGTCATTGAGTGTCAACATACATCAAATTTAACAAATTTTGTGGTCATATCTTATGTGGTCTTATCGCTGTAAAAGAGTTTCCGATGAACGAAAAGCCCTGAGATTCTGCATCCTCATGAAATTTGATTCTGGGAAACCGGCTCCACGGCTTCGGAGCACCACGTGATGTCCAGACGTCCTAGCACACCATCCGCGGAATTGCATTTTGAGCTACATGTTTATTGGACCCTGGGAGTCGATTTACAGCCAAACAAAACGTTCAAGCCCAAGTAGAAAGTGTTCACCGACGATTTTACACTTGCTATTTAGGTACTAAAAGAAAAAAAAGCATGCTGAAGTGTTTGCAACACTAACACCTTCGCGAGGAATCGAACTTCGCCTCGCTGATGAAAAAACGAACTTCCCTACCTCGCTGCTATCATCCTCCCCTCTTCAGGCGACCCCCACCCTGCTCCCCCCATAGCGACCCCCCTTGGTAAATTACCACCGTACGACTGACCCTGTATAGGATGGGTGCGCTGTGGTCCAATAACATGGAGAGCGCCAAGATGGCGATCCACTAAAGGAGAAATAATCCGCCGTGGCCCAGTGGCGTGAGGAACGCCGGGATCTGGGTCGACCGATAGAGGGTGGGCCCGGTGTGGCCCAGTAGCGAAGAAAACACCAGAATGCTGGTCCACCAATGGAGAAAGGATCCGCCGTGGCCCAATGGTGTGGAGAACGCTAGGATATGGGCTCGCTTTGGTCCAATAGTGAGAATACTAGGATACGGTTCAGCCGACGGTGAATGGGTTCGCTGTGGCGTAACAGCGAAGATGACGCCAGAATACGGGTCCACCGATGAAGAGGAAGGGTCTGCTTTGGCCCAGTATTGTGGAGAGCACCAGGATACGAGTCCGCTCTGGCCCAATAGTGTGGAGAACGGCAGGGTACAGGTCCGCCGATGGAAACATGTCTGCGTTGGTAAGTGTGGAAAACATACGATTACGCCTTACTATGGAGAAAGAACTTCTCATACTCATACTGAACTCATAACAAGAATTTCGTACTTGGGCCTATGTAATGATTAGTTTTGCTTGTGTGTTAATTTTCTAGGGATTTGGCGAGTGGGAAGCTTTTGCACCTGCCCCAAGTGGCTGCCCCACCCCACTTTCTAGCGTCCCAAAGGGGCGCCAGTATGCATAACATGCCTTTGAAGGGCATTCAAACGCGTTTTTCCTTCCGGCGCAGAGTCAAGCGTCAGATGGAAGATTCCCAAGAGGGGTGGGTACAGTGGGGATGGGGATTGTGGCACTAGGAATTTCCTAAGTGCCAGCGGTGGATGAACAGTGGAGAAGGTAATTGAGGGTTCCCAATTACCAGAGTACCAGAGACGAATTGACTGCAGACGACTTGCCCTATTAGACGACCGTACAGGACACAACTTGAGGTGGAACTGTTTATCTCAGGCCACGCCTCGGACGAGGTATGGCCAATTGCGCAACAAAAATACACATAAGGCACGGACAGGTCGCGATTGCGACACTGCTGCCGGCGACACGAATATGGCACAAAATTAGATCCTTGATTGTCGCATCGGCTCGGAGTGAAGTTGGTGGACGTGGGTGCAGTGGTTGATTGGTGAGTTGACGGCAGGCGACGTTGGAGTGGTGGTGGTTTGGCGGGCGATTGTGGGCGATGGAGAGCGATGGTGGGCGAGTGTGGACGACATCGAGCGACATCAATGGAACAGGATTCGGCAGGGAGTGGGGGACAACGGTGATTGGTTGCCCAATCACCGCATCGCCTAACGGCGGCCGTGGCTTGCTCATTTCTTTCTCCTCTTGAATGAGTGATTCCCTACTCTGGATGGACATAGGAGGACATTGTGAGCACGGCCGCAGATCTGGCACGTTATCCCGCACTCCTCATGATGTTTCGGCTGCAGGCACTTCTCGCACAGCTGCCTCGTGGATGCCTGGATAGCACGAGATACCGGGTCAGGGTAGCGGCAGCACCGACTGGTGACGTGCTGATCCTTATTGTCCTCGTATGCGCAAAATGCGCAATTTGAGCGCGGTGTCGACCGCTCCAGAAGGGTCTCCATAACCCTGTCGTAAGCCTGCAGCTTCGCCTCCATTCGGTGGACTGCCTCGAACTTCGTTTCCATCAGCATGCCCATGTGAGCAAAACGCTCGTTCAGCTCCTTGACGGCGTCCAACAGCGGCTCGATGTGGATTGCGAAGGCGACCTCGTCCATAACGACAGCGATTGATGAAATGGCTGACGTAGTGACTTTTCACCGCCTATTTATGTGCATGAAAGTGACCTGGCCGTCTTGTTTGTGATTTGTATAGATAAGATTTTATCCTTAGAAGGTGTGGGTGCTTGATACCCTCTGGTGCATTCAAGTGTGATCATGTAGGGTGCATGCTGTGCGATTGATAATCAAGTGTGCGGCATTTTTCCTCAGATCTCGTGTCGGCAGAGCCGAACTATCACGGTCAAAAGAGTACCCGCTGTTCAAATAACAAGTATTTTACAGACTATGAGAATAGCTACAGGTCCGAAGAAATATGTGGACGCTGTAAGAAGTATTGTAGTTCCGAAAATCGCTATAGCGAGTTTCCATTGATTGTTGATGATGTTAATAAGAGGGTGAAGATCTGGTAGGCTGAATTCTTCAAACCAATCGAAATGTTTTGACCATGTGGATAGAGATGTCTCCGTGATTTGCACCTGACCCATTCTTGTGGTGAAATGTAGAGTTCCTGAGAGGTTTACCTCCACAGTTTCTCTGTTGCATTCCGCATGACATTTTTGATTGACGATGGCACGATTGAATTCGGGCGAAAGAGTTGTGTTTTTTCCATGTGGTCCGCATTGTACCGAAAAAAAACATTTCGCAATCCATGCCGGGTAACTGGTCTGACATTTCACTACAACTTGAGCACCTTCCATGCAGTTATAGCACCCTGTAAGGTTATCCATGGAGATGGAACAGTCTTGTTCGAGTATGTAATCAGCCGAATTTATCAACGACTTTGAGTTGATAGAAATTACAATTTCTCCTTCTACTAAATTTGTGAGTAGTTCATTGTCATAGACGTATGTCATTGAAAATGGTGTTTGTATTGGGAGTAAGTTCGAACTGTCGTTTTTTATGTCTGAAATTGCCTCCTTAGGACATTGACACCTCGTTAGTGGATTTTGCGCATTGCATGAACAAATAATGCGATTTATGCACTTGTTGAACTTCGTCGAGGCCATGATCGCGGAGGAGCATTCTACAGGGAGTCTGTAATCCTCCGGAATGGCTAGTGCTTCATATCTAGATATGGCGAAACGTCTATTCATTATGGCAATTCGAGGTTTCTACACTGAAATCGCCGTGATTTCATAGTCGTCGACCTTTTGAGTTATTTAAGGCACCAAAACTATGTTCTTTTTGAATTTTTTTATTGTACAATGTTATCCGAATTTCCAATCGTATTGTTGGATTCCATTCGGAACAATCGATAACTTCGTATACCTTATCGGTCACTGGGATGTGTGTGACCTTATAGAACGAGCACGCCGGTAGGGGCAATAAACAGCCGCAGGCAATGCCTCCGCATGAGTGGTCACACCCTACGTAGCCTGGATAGCTATTAGCCATTGATAGTTCCTCTACTGTGCTATTCGGTGATAGTGTTGAGCACACATTTCCAGTGCACGATCCCGCCTCCGCACAGCGTATTATGCTATATACTGTATTCTTGGTATTCCTTGTGAAGAATAGTGTTCTTTTCGCACATTTCATGATCATCGGGGAATTCCTGACTTCAATGATTCCAACCGTGTTATTTCCATGCACAATGCTTGTGCAAAGGTTGACTTGAGCTTTATTGAATAGAATTACTCGATTATATTTATAGTAACATTTTTCTTTATTTTCGCAAATAAGGTTAACACTGTGCCTTGTGTGTCCATGTTGACATGTTGTTGACATGTTCACACAAGCTAACATGATGAGGCACGTAATAACAAGGATGTTTCGAGTTATTAATGGTGCTGGGGTAAACGTTGTCAACTGTATAGATTCGCTTCGTGATTGAGTGCGCTTATGAGTTTCTTTAGCTTTTCGGTTTCTTTTCATGCAGAGGATCAAGCTCATTGATATCGCTCCGACTATGTACAAGATTACTGCAAGGGATATCATAGCACCCATGGGCCAACAATGAGGATTCCCAATCAATTTTTTTGAAAGGATTGTTTGTGAATCTTCACAAATGTGGGGTGTTTTACATTCCTCCGTGACTATGTGTGAGCTTCCATCTAAAGCATATCGTAATGTTACCAGCACGCTTTTCCTGGCGTGGAATATTGGTAGCTGTAGGGACAAATTTTTTGTCATTTGTGGGAATTTTCTGCATGTATCGTCGAAACAAATCTCGAATTTCGTTTTTGGTACGGAAAGCCAAACATCTCTTTTCATGCAGGATATTTCCGCTAATTGTGCGTTCGTATTGCACCATAGCGTCATGAGTAGGGCTAATATTAGCGACATGTTGCTAACGCTGCCACGGCTAGGAGAGCTTCCTCTTGAAATAGGTTCTTCCAAGCTTCGTTCAAATTCCTGAATTATACCTGTAGCCCTGATTCTGGCCTGACGCATTGGTCTGGTATTACCGTTTTGGTTTTCGCGTTCAACGTTAACTGTTTCTGTAACAGTCGCACTACTTTCCGGTATACTGCGTATTTCGAGTGGATAGATTTCGTTAAGGGGACGGTGCCAAATATGCTTGTTTGGCATGAGTATTTTGGCAGAACGTATTTCTCCATCCTTGCTCTTGATAAGGTCGATTATTTTTCCGTAAGACCAATTTCCTCTAGGAATTAATTCTTGTTCGATTAAGACAATTTCTCCTATTTGTGGCGGTCTTAGCGGAGCATGTCGTGGCTGATTCAAATCTATGAGCAGTATTTCACGAAGTGCAGTCAAATATTCCGTATTCCATCGTTCCCAAAATATGTTGGCGATTTGTTCGGAATGTTCCAGTGCTTGTTTCGCTTGCATTACAGTTGCATTTACATTACAGTTTGGATTAACTCTGAATCATACGATCGATCCTGTAGTTCTGATGAACTATTTTGTTCTGATAATGCGAACTTGAGGTTACCTTGAAGAAAATCTATAGGTCTTAGTAGAATTTCACTGATATCTGACGAACTCATTTTTGTGAGCGGTCTAGTGTTAACAATCGCTTCAATGCGAGATATCGTGGTGTGAAATTGATTGAAGGATAATTTTCTTCTCCCTATTGATTTTTGGAGGGCACGTTTTACTGTACCCACCAGCCGTTCCCAGGCACCTCCCATCCAGGGGGCTCCTGTTGGGTTAAAGACCCACGTAATGCCAGCATCAGCGCTATATGACATGACTGAACTGCCAGTGACATCTTCGTTTTCAAACATTAGGTCTATAATTTGTTTTCCAAGTTTGAAATTTGTGCCGCAATCAGTGCGGATGAGCTTTGGTACTCCTCTGCGTGAAACGAATCGTATCAAGCAACTCAAAAACGCACCAGTGCTCCTGTTCTCTACCACTTCGAGGTGAACCGCGCGTGTGGTGAGACACGTGTATGGGCATACATACATTCTCTCGTTGTTGTTTGAGAGAATTGGGCCCATAAAATCGCAGCCAACAATTTCAAATGCTTTTGTTCGAACTATTCGGTCTGCTGGTAGTGGAGGCATCAGCGGGGCCCCCAGTGGAAGTCCATGATTTCTCTTGCAAATGACGCAGTTTTTGAGACAATTATTGTAAGCGGCTGAAGGCCGTTGTATCCAAAATCGTTGTCTTGCTATGCATAGTGTTTGATCTTTGCCGCAGTGGGCATTTTTTTCTGTGAATTTGCACTAAAATGAGCCTTGCAAGATCTGAGTTGTTATCAATAAAGATTGGCGATTTGGTATCCAACGCCAAGTTAGCGTTTTGGAGTGTGGACTGGTATCGTATGATCCCATTTTCATCTCTGAAAATTCGTTTGTGCGGGAATCGTTTTTGAAGATCATTAAGTGAGATGTTCTTATGCTCTTGTCGCAGCAAAATGGTCTCACTTAGTTGCATGTCTTCCGAAGTAATATGCGGATCGATTGAAAACCTTTGAATTTGCTCCAACGTAATCGGTTTAGTTCTATGAACATTTACAGCATTTACCCAACTATGTAGTTTCTTGCCAATCCTTGCAATCATTCTCAAAGTAGTGGTCATTTTTGAAAATCGTGATAAGTCGATAAAAGCTGGTTCAGTCTCGTTCACTTGGTTATTCATAGGTTTTTGGCCTTTGCCGTTGGCTCTGAATCTTTTTCCGATTGGTTTTCGTATTTTTCATGAATCGCAGAAAGTTCTCTGAGGTGAGCTGGTCGCTCCATTTCTTGCTGCCAAAGTGCCCCCCTCATCCAATCGATATTATTGATTGATTTTGGAAGAATGCCGCGTGTTCCGGCATCAGTGGGGTTGAATTCAGTGGCCACATGGTAGAAAACAACGGAGGCTCCTTCGCGATTAGGCGAATTCTTTAATTTATTTATGCGGTTCGTTGATTTTCCATGAAAATTGGCAATTTGCGCGTACTTTTGGTCCAACATAGCGCGATTTCGCTATCCGTTACGATGTTAACTTTCGGAATTTTCTTGCCTGTGGCTTCGAAAACTGTCGTTCCTAACCGTGAGGCTATCAGTATTCCGAGTAGTTCTAGACGCGGTATAGTTTGTTTCACTTTTTTCGGCGCTAAGCGCGTTTTTCCGCTGATCAGAGATGACATTTTCCTGGTTTCGGAGTTTTGTAGAAAAGCGCAACATGCTATTGCTGTCATACTCGCATCTGCAAATACCCATATTTGCAACTGGTTCGTTGCAAAAGGAGTTTCATCCGGTGAAATCCAACGAGGGATTGAAAGTAGCGTGTTATTTAGCTCCTGACAAGCAGTATTCCATTTTCTGGTGAGCGCAGCAGGGAGTATTTTGTCCCAGTCTGTTCCTGCATCAAATATTTCTCTCATCAGAACTTTCAATTTGATCAGTGGTGGGCCGGCTATTCCTATTGGGTCATAGATAGAATTTAGCTGGCTGACCACATCCTTTTTAGTGAGGTAGTTTTTGCAAGGAAACTTCAAATTTAGCAAGAAGTGATCCGTTTTGGTATCATAGGTAACTCCCAGGAGTTTGATTTGACCATCGGGCGCTTTATCTTTTTCCTTTATTGACCATTTCTGAGTTCGACACATGCTCACGGATATTCATTCCAATTTCGGCAAAAATTGCCTTAGAATGTTCGTACTTTTCTTTCGCTTCTTGAACGTTTTGGGCTTCCAGTAGGATGTTATCTACGCATAGATTTCGTGCGATTTCTCGCGATAGTGGCGAATTTTTCTTTTCCAAAAATGTTAGCAACGCCACATTTGGTATACTCAGGGAGGCTGTAATGCCAAAAGGTAATCGATTAAATCGATATTCCACGATATTATCCCTTGTGGGCGGTAGATGAGGATTTTTAAACCATAGGAATCGGCGTAGGTCCTTATTTATTTATTTATTCATTTATCTATGCACTCAAGGTGCTCCAACAAGTACTAATAAAACAGACACGGAACATGTAGAAGTAATGTGAAAAAAAAAAACATTACTAAGAATGCCATTAACGAATCATTAGCTGAATAATACTGGCACCTCGATTTACCACTCACTCATACAATAAATGAATATGTAGGAATCGGTGGTTAATTCTGAATTTCGGCGTGTGCTGTGCTAGGGATTTGACAATAAAATGAATGTTCGCCTTGAGATGCTTCCACTACACATTTTCCTATCCAATATCTATAACAGAAACATGGTGCCTTTGGAATATTCACGTCCAGGCTACGCCATCGTATGTAGCATACCGGGGCGAGCCCTCTATTCCAAGGGCTTCTTTAATCTGAATACAAACCCCGGGCGTTGACCCAGAGGAAGCCCGCAGGACGACCCATATTTGCTATAGTGAGTAGGAATTTTGTGCCGAGGCAAAATGATTCCAACCGACAAGCACAGTAATGGGACGAACTTGAACAATGAACTCAAGCTGCCGAGGAAAAAAAGGAAAAAAAAGTATGATGTGCAAATCCTGGACTAATCATCGTCGATGACTGAAACGAGAAAACTTTTCGAGTGAGCAATCAACTGGAGATAACAGCAAGTAGTCCGGATAGATCAATTTTTCGCAGACGTCGTACGAACACCATATAGTCCTTGTCGAAAAGATAGACGGATTCCGTCACTGCAGAAACGCGCTGGGACCTGAACGATGGATGTCGAGAGAGCATGCTGCAAGTGAAAGGATCCAGTAGGTCCCACCGCGATTCTGCGGTCGCAACGATATGAAACCGCACTCGCAATCCGTCTATCTTTTCGACAAGGACTGTACCAGAAGGAGAGTGAATGACCTCGGCCGAAAGACTTCGTAGCCATCTTACGGTTCTCATGAAAAATGCGTTACGACTTTTCAAGTTCAACTCACAAGAATGAACCAACTGCTGAATGTTGAACCCACCTCTTCTTCCATTACTTGGTCTGAAACGCCAATATTTACTTGCTCTCAATTTAACCTCTAGTCTCAAAATTTTGAAAGCAAACACAAGATCGCGAAACAATCGTCGTTATTCCAAACTGTGAAGATTGAGCTCTTTTAAGCGCTTTTGATAAGAAGGCATCGGTTCGGGATTTGTATTGTTGGGATGTGCTCTAAAGTAAAGCACCTTTGTGAAAGTTTGTTGGACTTTCTTAACTTTCGTTATACAGTGCGTTTCATAATTATAGGGACACTCGATTTTTTGCTGTAGCGGGCTTCACCGTGAACCAATCGATCTGATTTTTTCTTTATTCAATTCGGGATGTGAAATAACCTCTGGAGACATATTTTCCGTTAACATCATCAATATATAAGATTTTTATAGAGAAAGATAGAAAAACCAGTGTTTCAAAATTATAGGGACACTTGGACTTGATGAAACGATTTACCCAGAAAACGGAATCTGTCAGTGCAGTTGTTACCAGTGGGTTATTCCCTATCCATTGCTAATCCGAACCTTCGGTTCTTCAAACTGATGAAGGTGTTCCAGATGAGGTTCGGCCCAACATCGACCTTAGTTTCTTGAACTGTGCTTTAAAGTTTTTTAGCATAAAAGTTCTAGACGCATTAAGCATGAAACCATCTATAATTTGTCGTAGAGCCATTTTCGCTAGAAAGGAGTTTTATAAGCGCTTTTCAAGTACAAGGCGTTGAGTTTGTGGCAACTTTATCGTGCTGTGGTGCCTTGACCCACGGGGATAACTGCACTTTCTTGAACCAAAGCAAACTTTTGTCAACGATAACCACTCAGATGTAGTGTAGAATGATCACACAGGATTTGACGAGTGCCTCTATGTTGAATTCTATTTGATACAAAGGCGATGAACAACTTACGCCGTGCACGACATGACATGCTCGAACAAGCCATTTTGCCTCCCAAGTACCGTCTTGGGAAACTAATTCTTTTCTCCAGAAATATTATCTGATCTTATGAATAAGAGAGAATTTGATCGATTCATACAGAAAAGAGGCCTTATTGAAGAAATAAGGCCACAATTATGTTTCCTTCTTATGATGGGAGTTAGGAAGCGACTGTGTGCAGTGTCGACTGGATCTCGTGCATGTCGTAAGCTGTTCGTCGCCTTTGTATCAACTAGAATTCAACACAGAGGCATTCATCAAATCCTGTGTGATCATTCTACATCACATCTGAGTGGTTATCGTTGACAAAAATTTGCTTTGGTTCAAGAAAGTGCAGTTATCCCCCTGGGTCAAGGCGCGACAGCACGATCAAGCTGCCACAAACTCGAGGCCTTGTACCTGAAAAGCGCTCGTAAACACTCATTTCTAGCGGAAAATGGTTCTAAGACAAATTCTAGATGGTTCCATGCTTGATACGTCTAGAACTTTTATGCTAAAAAACTCTAAAGCACAGTTCAAGAAACTAAAATCGAGGTTGGGCCGAACCTCATCTGGAACACCTACACCAGTTTGAAGAACCGAAGGTTCGAATAAGCAATGGATAGGGCATAACCCACTGGTAACAACTGCACTGACAGATTCCGTTTTCTGGGTAAATCGTTTCATCAAGTCCAAGTGTCCCTATAATTTTGAAACACTGGTTTTTCTATCTTTCTCTATAAAAATCTTATTTATTGATGATGTCAGTGGAAAATATGCCTCTAGAGGTTATTTCACATCCCGAATTGAATAACGGAAAAATCAGATCGATTGGTTCACGGTGAAGCCCGCTACAGCAAAAAATCGAGTGTCCCTATAATTATGAAACGCACTGTATCTCTCTTGAGAAAGGGGCTCCACGCCTGCGAGCAGTATTCTAAATGCGGCAAGACGTAAGATTTAAAGAGACGCACTAAAATTTCTTGGTCATTCGTGTGGACATTGCGGAAGATTTGAAACAGGGATTTCCTAGCTTCGCTCACCACATGATCAATTTGACTCCGAAAGCTAAGTTTTTAATCTATAATAACTCCGAGATCTCTTACTTCAGTTTTGCGTGACAAAATTGAGTCCTCAATGAAATAATCAACATAAAGTGCATCGCCAAGATGTAACACATTTGTTTTCGACATGTTTAAAGGGATATTGTGCTGTAAAGACCAATTTTTCATTACAGATATTGCATCAGATAATGCAGAATGGACTAGAGAAGCATTACTGGCATCGTAAGCGGCATACACCTTGATGTCATCAGCATATAGCTGAATTTTTATGGAATGGATGATTCTTTAGTTTTGATGGCAAATCAGAAGTGTAAATTAAGAAAAGCAGCGGGGAAAGAACCCCTCCTTGTGGTACTCCGGTACTGCACGAGTAACGTTCAGAATACTTGTTAGCAACCTTAACGGTAGCATTAACGTCCAGAATACTTGTTAGCAACCTTAACGTAAGCATATCTTTCAGTTAAATATGATCTGAACCAAGAAAGTAGACGGGGGTGCACTACTATGTGCATCAATTTGCTCAAGAGGATTTCATGGTCAACTCTGTCAAAAGCTTTGGAGAGATCGAAATAGATGACATCAACTGAATTACGATTGTTCAGTGCAACATACCAGTCGTATAGACAGTCTGCCAAAAGAGTAGTGGTAGAAGCACCTGAGGTAAACCCGTGTTGCTCTGGTGGTATTAAATTGTTTTTATCGAGCCATGACAAGAATTTCTCACGTATGATTTTTTCGAGCACTTTGATTGGGGGTGGGTTTATACTTATTGGCCGGAAATCAGACAGCAGACAGGCATTGCTCTTTTTCTGGATAGCCGTGACAATGGCTTCTTTCCATACCATAGGGACTTCGCAGAAATATAGAGAAGCATTAAAGATGAACGTTAGGGGACGGTAGAGAGTGTCGGAACGAGTTCTGAAGCCGTATTTGTGTGAATGCAGCTTCAATGTCACAAATTAGAATTACTTTACTCATCCTGCTAGAAATCAATATGTCATGAATTTTATTGATTTGAGATTCTCCTTTGAAAATGACATCATTGAGTGATGATTCACCTCGTTTTTTGGAAGATGCATCGAAAACTATGCGTAAGGGCTTGGCTTTGTAAGGTCGCCAGACTCCAGAATGGGGCATGCAATAAGTGCCGACAGAGTTTGCAACACCTCTGTTCACTCGCTCGACCGTCATTTTCCAAGTATTCATTGAAAATTTTCAAATACCAGTGCTGCTGTTCAGGATTTGTAGATGGTTGCCTGTGCAATGCTTGTAAGCGCTTGATTGCGATGGCGTAGTTATCGGCTAGGTCACTCACGTTGCTTTTTAGCGGAAACGGTGCTGTGACATACCCATTTTCAAAGGATGTTTGTTTTGAATAGATTCTGAAATATTCGAGTGTTTCGTCTTTTTTTCTCGTTTTCTGAGGAAGATATTTCCAATCCCTCTAGTTCGAAGATCTTTTGGAGCATGTCCGATTCGGAAATTTCGACCACGGCCGTCATTCCATATGTTAGTGAGGGAGCTGCGTTTTCCGTTTCGAGCGTACCTCGACCGTATAATGTTGGCCCAAAGACCGTTTTTGCAACGCGCAAACCAGATGGAGTCCTTGGTGATTCTGGTGACTTGAAAATGAAGTTGTTGTAATAATCGAGTCTCACTAGTATGTGTGGGGTTTGATGTTCCCCACGTAGGTTAGAGTTTGATATGCAAATTTCGCTATTTTGCAAGAATTGTCTATCCGCGGCTGTCAATTTTACCGACGGGGAGCCATTTGTGATTATTGGCTTGGTCTGTACAAGGATTTCCAAATCCTTCCCATATGCAGTTCCTATTTTCAGCGAAACTATGTTGCTTTGGAACATTTCCGTATGGCCTCCTATGCCTGACATAACACATGTCTCTGTTTTCAGTTTTGGCAACCCCAGTTTCGTGGCGAGTTCCTCTTGTATTATTGTTTTTTGGGTGCCTGTATCAAAGAAAAACAGAATTTTTTCGAAGTGTCCAGAATTATTGTTCCATATACTACCCTCTGCAGTCATGAGGATGACCTGTTCCCTCTGTGAATTGTTGTTTTGAGGAGCTTCGATCTCAAGGTTAGAATAGTTTGTAGGCGGCATGCGCGGTGGCATTTGTTGTTGACGGACGTCGTTCATGATATGGTTCCTGATAGATTGACCCGCTTTAGGGTTGTTTTCTGTTGACCGTCTACTGTATCTTTGGCTGTTTCTTTGGTCATGTGAGCTAATCCCACGATTGGCGGTGTTTTCTCTGTAGTTTGTTTGCTAGAATGTGAATTGGTGAAACATTTCCAGCACAATTTTTTGTCCTGGAGAACTTTCCTCCTGGCTTCCACATCACTAAAAGTGCGGCATTGTGCGGAGATGTGACCAGAACGTTCGCAGAAAACACATTTTGATCTTGGTTTGATGAATGGTTTTGATTTTGCTTCGTAATGTCCTTGGATTGGACTTTTTGCTCTGTAGTTTTTCATTCTGGCGTCAACATAAAATTTGGTAGATATTTCATTTTCGATCTGTTCCATAACGTCTTCGACGAAAACCTCATCCTTTCCTTTTATTGCGATGAGTACACTTTTGACTATGTCGTATGGAAACTTTTGCAATATAGTTTCCGTCCACATGGCGTCCTTTGTCCGACGAATGTCTTGACCTGCTGATACCATTTGGTTGATTAGCATGGTAATTTTATCATGTACATATGAGCAGTTTTCAGAAGTGTTGTTGCAAGTCTCATAAGTGAAAGTCTCTGAACCATTTCGGCGCGATTTGTAGGTTTATTCCCATATTTCTTTTTGAGTGCGTTTGTCCTGATATATGCATCAGGACGCTCTAAAAGCCCCAGATGTGCGATCCTTTGTGCCTTTGTGGTCCATATTGTAAACATATAATCAAGATAGAGGGCGGTATCTCACCAAGACGACCGCCCTCCCGCTTTATTCCTGTTTTTCGTGGCTCATAGCGAGCACTTATGGATTAAATCGCAGATAAATCTTGTTATTATCACTGAACCACCGTCTAAGGGATCAGATCCCTCCACACTAGTAACTGGTGTGAAGGTAGGAGCCTAGAATCCTACGCGCCAGTACATTTTGGTGCATCGGCCTAATAAAAAGCCGAGATCCTCAAACGGATCGCAAAGTCCAGCCCACCCATCGCTGGCAGCAGCAAGCCCCTAGCTGCTTAATCTGTCTGGTGCAGTCTATCGTCACTGCCGGCAGTCTGCCATCGCTGTTACGTCACAGAACAAGCGATGACGCTGGTTTTTCACAAAAAACCGATAGCGTTGAGTGCTAAAACGCTACAGTCACTATTGGAAAAATATTCCACGTACTCAGAAGAAGTAAAACCTTCCGGAACAGACGAAGAGAATTATGAGGAGTACATGAGCGCAATAAATTTGCTATCTGGGAGTATTGAAACAATAAAAATGAGCAGAAATGCTCTGCAGTCATTAATCGACAAGCTTCAAAAAGAGTATGAAGAAGCGAGAACAAAGGGGAACAAAAAGGATCTCACAAATGAAGTTGAGGAGATCGAAAATGATACACAATTCACGGAAAAAATTGCGAAAGCCAACGAAATGATTTACATACTAAGTGCAAGGGTTACTGAAGCCAGGAATCAAATGGGAAAACTTGCCAGAAAAATGGGAATAGCTCAGAAAGAGCTCAAAAAGACAAAAATTCCAGGAAAAACTGAAGCAAACGTAGACCAAGCTACTACGTCAGGACCAGGTATCGCCGACGAACCTGAAGACACTCCTCTTTCGCCAAGCGATGCAATATGGCTTTCAGAGGACAGTTCCAATTCGGAACGAAGTAGAGAAGACGACGAAGATGTTATATGTCGCACTCTCAAACCAAGGCAACTTAAATTGCCACGATTTTTCGGGGATGAAGAAGAATTCCCCGAGTTTTGGGCAATCTACGAGACACTCGTAGACCAAAGTAAAGTTCTGAGTACAGTCGAAAAAATGCTCCTACTCAGAGATAGCCTTAAAGGAAGGGCCGAAACAGCCGTAAAAGGCATCCAACTGATTCCACAAAATTATAAGTGGATGATTAATGCACTAAAAAAGAAATACGGCAATAAGCCGACTAATAGAGCAAAAATTGTTCAAAAATTGATTGATCTACCAGCTGCAAAGAACAATGCTGACAGCTGCATGCTCATATTCGACAAAATACGAATGTTAATGAACCAGATGATCTCTGCTGGGCAAAATATACCCCAAATGCAGGATGCGATGTGGACAGAGAAAATTTTAGAAAAATTTCCGTACACCATTGTGAAAAATGTTCTTGTTACAATACAAGATCAAGACGAAGTAAAGATCGAAGATGTAATGGACCATCTCGAAAAGGAAATCAATGCCAAAAAATTCGTAGATACGCGTTTGAAAAACCGCGTAAGGTTTGAAAATGAACCTAGTATAAGGCGCTTTGTGCCAGATGCTACAGAATCCCCGAAAATCGGAAAAGTTTGTCATTTCTGTGGCAGTTCAGACCACAATTCAGGAAACTGCCGAACAGTTTCTGATATTAAAACAAGAAGGGATATAGTGATAGAAGCTAAACAATGTTGGAAATGTTTCTCTGATAAACACAACAGTTTCAACTGCCAAAGACCAAATTGCCCCAAATGTGGCAGGATGCACGATGTGAGTCTCTGCATTTCTGGTACAAATGATGGTAACAGACCCAGGTACAATGCGCCAAGTCGATTGCGCAATCAGGGGACTTCAAATACCGCGCCTGCTGCGGGAAATACGAGTGCTCCTCGTAACCAATACGGATTGCGCAACAATGCGGTCCGCAGGAATCAGCAGACAAATTCTCATACAGCCAATGATGGAGCTAACCAATTATCCGAGGGTTGCGTTCACATCGATAAGAGAAAAGAGCAGGTGGTCTTGATGACAGCGGAGGGAAATGTGTGGAATCACAACACTGGACAGTTCGAAAAACTCCTGTTTTTCTTCGACACAGGAGCTCATAAAACCATTATTCGAGAGCAAACCGCAAAAGAATTTGGTCTTGAAGCGCAGAAAACGGAAATCTGCACTATGTCCGGTATAGGTGGACATACTGAAAAGTACCAAACAAAGATTGTCTCGTTGAAAATCAGCAACGTTTTCGGTAAAGAGCTGAATTTGATAATTCAAACGAAACCAGTAATAACCAATGGTTTTTCCTCTGCTCGTCTTAGCGATTCGGACAAGCAATTTCTCCAAGATAAAGAAATTTGCATAAGCAATCCCAGAGTTCGCGGTGAACATCAAAACCCGCAAATATTAGTGGGTTTAGATTACTATTACGATCTCGTAAACAATATAGACACTGTCACTCTGCCATCTGGTTTGCGCATCGCACGCACTGTCTTCGGACCTACGATACATGGCAAGGGGTCAACTCACTCAACAAACGAGGAGCCTCAGATAACACATGGCCTCAGCCTCGTTCACGAACAAAGCGAATCTGAGATTTTGCAGAAGATATTTGAACTTGATGGGTTGGGAATATCTACAGCAGAATGCAAGAAGGACGAAAATACATTCGAGTACTTCGAAAAGTATTCAAAAACCATATCCTTTGAAAATGGTGTAGTTACAGTACCTTTTCCTTTAAAGGACAATGTAATCGATCTGGCCGACAATTACGCAATAGCATACCGTCGACTGATTTCTTTACAAAGGCAGTTAGCTAACAACCCTAACCAAAGTGAATGGTACGCGAAAATCATCGCTGAATATATCCAGAAAGGAGTAGTTGAGAGAGTCACTGAGCAAACTGACAGTGCGGCTGGCATCTACTACATGCCACATTCTGGAGTTTGGAAACCGGAAAAAAGCAAACCATTGAGGATAGTTTTTGATGCATCCTCAAAAAGAATTGGACAACTTTCCTTGAATGACGTGATCTACACAGGAGAATCATTCGTAAATAAAATTCACGACATTTTAATTGCAAGTCGAACAAGCAAAATTATCCTTCTATGCGATATTGAAGGAGCTTTTACACAAATTAGACTCATAAATGAGCACAAAGATTTATGTCGCTTTTTATGGTTGGAAGATCTGAATAAGTCTCCAACTCGAGAAAATATAATGGAATATCGATTTAATCGATTGCCATTCGGGAATACCTCAGCACCCAGCATTCTAAATATGGCTATTTTGGCATACCTTAACCAGAAAAATACTCCAATTTCATTGGAAATCGCGAAGAATATTTATGTAGATAATATTCTTCTCTGTGCTGATACCGAAGAAGAAGCATTGGAAAAATACGTTGCTTCAAAGAAAATTTTTCATGAAATTGGCATGAATTTACGCGAGTATATTTCGAATTCGGCGGTAGTAAATGCCGCTATTCCTCAGGAAGACAGAGCGCCAGCTGGCATGATCAAGTTTCTCGGGGTCAACTACGACAGTAACATTGACGAATTCGTAGTAAAAGTGAACATTCCATCGAAAGAGTGCCTGACAAAGCGTGATATTGTCAGCCAAATAAATTCTATTTACGATCCCATTGGTCTCTCTAGTCCGCTAATTATCAGACTTAAGTCTTTGATGAGAGAAATTTACTGTACTGGAATTGAGTGGAAAGATCCTGTTCCTGAGCAACTATGCCTGAAGTGGAAATCAACAGCTCAAGAAATAAATAATGCTTGTATACGAGCACCACGTTATATTTTCCATTCAACGTATTCTCGCACCTCAAATAAATGTTTGTGGGTGTTCTGTGATGCTAGCAAGATAGCCATTGCAACGTGCGCGTATGTAAGGTGCGAAAACACTAATGAGGTCACTCAATTGATTAGTGGAAAAAGCAAGTTAACTCCAAAAAAGATCCAACAAACAATTCCACGATTGGAATTGCTGGGAGTTTTAATTGCATTACGTATGGCAAAAAATATTCTTGATTCAATGAATATAAATATCAACAACATAAATATTGCTAGTGATAGCGAAGTTGCGCTTCAGTGGATAAAGTCTTCGCGCAAGCTACCGACGTTTGTCACCAACCAGAAAGATCGAATCTGGAAATTGAAAACCGAAATTGAGATGAAATCTGTCTCCGTACACTTCTTTCATATTCCAACGCATAATAATCCAGCAGACGTTGGAACTCGAGGCACCACTGCAAAGCTCATTAGTGAGCACGACTGGGTGAGAGGACCCAGATGGTTAGAGAACGATCCGCGGACATGGCTAATTAGACCCATTCTGCGTCTGCCAGTCTGCGCACAGATCAGTTATGCGAAGAAGTAGAAAATTATGAAAATGCCAATATCACAGTCACGACAGAATCAGCGGAAACGTCCTGTTTAGTATTAGATCTAGCTCGGTTTTCTCGCTACAAACTTGCTCTTCGAATCTTTTCAAGAGTTGGAAAATTGCTCAAAAAATGGACGCATCGATGTAATTACAAGAGGTCAACATCGATTACGCTAAACGTCCTCTCCGCATACAACTCTGAGGACAACATAATGGCAGAAGACATAGTAATATCGGAGCGGCTACTTATAGCAGCTATTCACGAGAACATTGACTTGCAGAAATTGCAGAAGAGATTTCCAAATCAAAAAGTTGTAAGGGACGAAAATGACATCATCCGTTACAAGTCGCGCATTCAAAACGCAGATTTACCTCATGACACAAAAATGCCTATTTATGTTCCAAATAATTCGGAATTGGCAAGGTTAATTATTCTTGACCTCCACTACAATAATGCGCACTGCGGCAAAGACCAGACATTAGCGCTTGCAAGACAGCGATTCTGGATACCACAGCCATCACGGGTAATTAAGAAACACTTACGCAATTGCGTTACGTGCAAAAAATGCCACGGGTTACCATACGGGGCCCCGGAGATGCCACCTCTGCCGGCAGATAGAGTGCGAATTACTAAACCATTTGCTAACGTTGGATGCGACTATATGGGTCCATTCGAGTCGAATAAAAGAGAGAAAATGTACATCTGTCTGTACACATGTCTCACTACCAGAGCAGTGCATCTTGAGGTGGTCGAAAATCTATCAACTGGAGCCTTTCTAAGCAGCTTTATCCGATTCATATCCAGAAGAGGTGTTCCAAGCATTATGCGAACAGACTGCGGAACAAATTTCAAGCTCGGCGAAAAAGTAATTGAGAATATTTTCCAAGAGAATGATGAAACTGGTGATTCTGTAATGAGTTACAGCGCCTCAAAAGGTATAAAATGGATTTTCAATCCACCTGCTTCACCGTGGATGGGAGGCGTTTGGGAAAGATTGGTTGGATCCGTAAAGAGATGTTTTCAAAAGTCTGTCGGACGTAAGAAGTTGTCATTTGAACAAATGACTACGGTAATATCAAGAATTGAAGCAATAATCAACACACGTCCTCTTACAAAAGTAAGCACAACAGATCTCGGTGAAATACCAATAAGGCCAATCGATTTCTTACAAGGGAATCTAAGGTACTCTATACCAGACACTCAGCTACAATGTGGCGACGGGGATGCATCGTACGATCCTGACCTGATCCAAACTGTTGCGCAAGCGCAAGAAGCGCTGTTGTTTTCGGAGCAAATCGCCACGGCATTTTGGGACCGGTGGAATAAGGAATACCTTACTTCTCTTAGAGATAGCCAGAGAGTTTTGCTCAAACAACCTCGGCATGTAACACATGTTCCTCAAGTAGGCGAAATTGTTCTCATAGAACAGGAGTTACTTCCGCGCGGTAACTGGATGTACGGCAAAGTAATTGAATTAATACCAAGTGCTGATGGTTTGAATAGATCAGCAAAAATTCTTATGCCAAATCAGAGAACGATTCAGAGACCGCTTAACAAGCTCTACCCGCTAGAAATACGCAGTGGAGTAGGAGATCTTCCATCAACAGTTGTTGAAATTGAATCTAATTACGATTCTGTCACTCCCCAAGAAGGAAATTCGAGAGTTCCAGAACTGCCTAGCAGAAGTGTTCGTCCAGCTAGACAATCAAAAACGCGTGCTTTAGAAGTCATCCAGGAATTTGAACGAAGTCTGGAGGAATCCTCCGTATCCTCAAATGAGCGAACATCTGCTCATCTGCTGTTAGCTATGCTCTCGTTGTCGCTTGTGAACACTATAGCAGCACACCAGAATGACACCATAGAGTGTAATAATGGAAGAGTAAAGATACTCCATCCGAATTCTAGATTTGAGCTTTGTATTAACAACGCCTGTAGAATTATGTCCAATTTATCAGGAAACTATGAATTTGATCTACCGAAATCCTCACTCGGTCAAGTTAGTGAGATTAGGATACGATCCCCAACTAAGGACGCAATAGTTTTCTCCTCTAGACATTGTGATCCGCCAGACTTTTGCGAGAGATCGGCCTTTGTAATGAGCAGAGACCTTATAGGCAATCCTCACTGCTGGCCACTGGGAGCTCTAATTACTCTGGCAGTCATAGCTTATCTGTCTGCTGCTTCTATTATGATGCTGTTATGGATTTGTAAATACAGACGAAATCATATACAGAAGAGGAGGTCAAATCCCACAGTGGAACAAGAAAGTGTTCCCATGAAAACATTCAACCCTCAACCGATCAGTTTGAAAACTACTGCGGCGATTGGTATCGCAATTATAAGCCTCACAATTGGAGTAAGTAGTTGTCAGCATGGATATATGCGGCACACTGTAGAAGTTCTGTGTGAGTCCCGTGGAAATTGCACCTATAATTACAATGAGGAAGTTCTGTTTAATGCAATCAATTCCAACCTCTGCATTCAAATTAGCCATGCTAATAAAACAATAGGCCTCATAAAATTGCGCCTAAGACCAATAAAATTGGTCTGTTCGAAAGTTTCCCTGTTTTTTACCAGAGAATCTAAACATAAGATCTTCTACAGAACGAGGTGCCCTCAAATGGGCTCTTGCACTCAATCGAAATGCAGCAAAATTCGATCTAACGAAATAGTACCTGAGCTAAAAAGTTCAGCTCCATATCCTGGTTACTCAATGTGTGACAACACATGTGGTGGTCTAGCATGTGGCTGTTTCCTTCCGCTACCAGCGTGTACATTCTTAAGAATTGCTCATGTTCCGAGAGCTAGAACAATTTATGAGGTCGTAAGCTGCATGGAATGGAAACCAGTTATCCAAATTGATGTGAATTTCATGCTTTATAACAAAGGAAAACTGAAAGCCTTCAATTTGCAACCTTATGTCACGAAGAAACTTGACGAACTGTCATTAACTGTGATTTCTCTGCAGAAACCGCATTCACCATTGCTGGATAAGAGATTTGCAATATCCTTAAAAGAGTCTCTAATGCTGCCGGATCATTATCAACTACCCGTTGAATGCGAGTCTGAAACATCTGCTCTGAATGAATTTGCAAACTGTACAAATCGCATGATTTGCTCTTGTGAAAATTTCAAAGCGCCACAAGCATGTCAATGTCCTCAAGATTCTTTGCAAAATCTGCGCAGGGAGGTTACAAATGTGATGCCAATACGCACTCCATTCACAGAAATAATTAGCCTCAACAGAGAACTATATGCACTCTCCAAGGAAGGAGAGGTCACATTAGCTGTAGAATCAAAGCTGCTAATAGGCAGCACGGAGTACGTAATTGATCAACCGTGTCACATTTCGGTTATTGAGGTCAAAGGCTGCTACAGCTGCAGTGAAGGCGCAAAAGTTGAATTGTTATGTCAGGCCGCGATAAACTCGTGGGTCACGGTAGAATGTGAGAATCACGTTTTCCCTGTCGAATGTGGACCAAAAAACACCTCTATTCATGTTTTGTTAGATTTCGATTACGCTATGATCTCACAAAAATGTCACACGATGTGTGATGGCAAAAATATTACGTTTGATCTACGCGGAACGCTTCTATACCATCCTAGAATTAAGCGAAATTCGCCGTTTGAACCAAACGCGCAAGAACTGAAAGGAAAGGATTCAATATTTGAATTTGATCTACCTGATCTAAATCCACTATTTAGTACTGTAAGGAAACACTGGCAGTTAGCCCTAGCTACTTGTGGGGCACTTATCCTAACCACAGGTCTCACATATTTATTTGGACCTACACTAATCCTGCTAATTATCAAATTGGCCACTTCAATAGTTTTTGAGCTCGTAAAAATTGTGGGGTACATTGTTGTATTATTTGCCAAGATCCTGAGCAGTATTCTCGCTCAACTGCTGTGCAGATGCAGGAAATAATCCGCCTTAATAAAAACTAGCGGTAAAATAACGAATGTGGCGCTGATTTTGGGTACTATGGATCTCCTAGTGCTCATTTTTGGCTCTCACATTCAATGAAAATCTCCTCCAATATTCGCCATCACCACCAACCACATCAACAACATCGTCCTGTATCCACTTCATCTTCAATTCCACCGCCAACTCCACCGTCAATCCGTCCACGATCGCTTCCATCGACTTTCAAGCATAAATGGGCAACGACTTCAACGATGCGGAGAGTAAACTCAAGCGACAGACAACGATGCTGGTGATATTGGCAGCGGGATATCAAATGCGAATCGATTTTAACTCATTGTATATGTTGTCATATTTGTGCGGGCCGGAATGTCCTGATATATGCATCAGGACGCTCTAAAAGCCCCAGATGTGCGATCCTTTGTGCCTTTGTGGTCCATATTGTAAACATATAATCAAGATAGAGGGCGGTATCTCACCAAGACGACCGCCCTCCCGCTTTATTCCTGTTTTTCGTGGCTCATAGCGAGCACTTATGGATTAAATCGCAGATAAATCTTGTTATTATCACTGAACCACCGTCTAAGGGATCAGATCCCTCCACACTAGTAACTGGTGTGAAGGTAGGAGCCTAGAATCCTACGCGCCAGTACAGCGTTAATCATCCATTCGTAGTTCTGTGGCACCAGTTGTATGCCTTTGATCGCACTGTCGGATCTCCCTTTCGAACTGTCTTTTAATAGTGGCATCTTTTCGACTACTGTGAGTGAGACGTTTTTGTGCACTAATGTCTCATAAATAGCCCAAAATTCTGGAAAGTCTTCTTCTGTGCCATAGAATTTTATAAGAGCGAGTGTAGGCGGTTTCACCGCTTTGCAACTGGCCTGAGATGCGACGCTCAAATCTTCAGTTCCGTTGGTTTGGTAGTCTTCTGTGAGCCACTCTGAGTTTTCCGTTATTTCAGATTCACGGTCGTTATTTCCCTCACTGGATTGCTTTTCCCGCAATTCTTCGTGTTTTCTGACATCATTTTGCTCAGAAATGTCTGGTTTGACGATGAAACCATGTTTTCGCGAAAGCCTTTGTCGAGTACTTTTTGCTTCTGTTACTCTAGCTTCGAGCATATGGATGAGTTCGTTTGCGTTACCTATAGCCTCGTTAAAATTTGTGTCTTTTTCAAGGCTTTCGATCAGTTGGAGCAGAGATTTCTTCTCTTCCTTGGACGTCATGGCTATGAAGTCGTCTCTCAATTGTTTAAGGAGCGATTTGAGCTCGTTACTTGCAGATCTTAGTTGTGAGATTCCGCCTGTTATCAAATCTATAGCGTTTTGTGCTTCATCATACTGTACAGTCTCGTCCTCTGAGTATTTTTGAGATTTGGAATACTCCTTGAAGTTTTCTATCAAAGTTTTAAGCGTTTTGACGCTTATAATGATCGGTTGTTTGTACAAAACCGATTCCATCTCGACTTGGCGTGATGGGGACCTTTTGTAGGCTGCTTACAGGCTTTTCTTTGCCCGGATCCTGGTCCCACTGGAGCCAACCACTGACACGGGATACTTTTTCGGCTGTTTGGCCGATGCACCAAAAACTGTGGCACTAGGAATTTCCTAAGTGTCAGCGGTGGATGAACAGTGGAGAAGGTAATTGAGGGTTCCCAATTACCGGAGTACCAGAGACGAATTGACTGCAGACGACTTGCCCTAGTAGACGACCGTACAGGACACAACTTGAGGTGGAACTGTTTATCTCAGGCCACGCCTCGGTCGAGGCATGGCCAATTGCGCAACAAAAATACACATAAGGCACGGACAGGTCGCGATTGCGACAGCGATCGTATTTGGCAACCATTCGATTACGTTTTTTTCACATAATTTTTAACCAATCATATCCATTTTTACATTACACTCAATTTGACGTCGGTCTAGCCTTGCTGAAATTCTTGGCGATGCTGAGATTCCTTGGATTGGGCTAGATGTTGGCTGACTGGCCGCACATACTCAGACAATTGGTGCCGGTCATCGGCGCACCATGAGCGCTCGAGGGGCGGCTCATGCCGCCGATGGCGCGCTCATGACACGCCGATTGCTAGCGTAAGGCGCGCCGATGTCACGACCTCTCGTAGTAATCGATTGGAGGGTGGGTGACGTGATCGTTACTGTTGTACACTTTGTAATGCACGCTGTTCTGAGTGTGTGCTGAAGGATTTGAAGATTTATTTCCCAGTATTTATTAGGTCTTAATTATTCTTATGATTGTTGTCCTATGTATACGCGATTACAAAATAAGACATCCTTTTATGTTCTGCTTAACAAATACAAACAAATCGTATTAATCAGTGGTGCAAAGGTAATTAACTACCAGAAGCAGTCATCACATGATCAATATACAGTGGACGGCAGTGGCGTTGGCCCATCTGCGGCCTCGAGAAGGACGTCGCGCAACCGCGCCGCGCGTGCCGTAACTGATGTTTTCTGCTGCTGTTATGCTATTTCTAGCAGCTTTTCCACCCAATTTCAAGGATTTTTGACCAAATCGGTAAGAAAAAAGCTTAGGAATAGCATTCCGGTGGCAGACGACACCGATCCCAGCGCGCGCGGTGCGGTTGCGCGGCGTCCTTCTCGAGGCCGCAGATGGGCCACCACCGTTGCCGTCCACTGTAGATTCACACGTATGAATATGGAGATCTGTAACACGCAGAATATATTCTAGCACAGTCAAAACGAGAACACGAAAACAAAAAAAAAGAAAATAAGCTTTTTCAAATCTTCTTCAGGTTTTCGAATCTTTCTTTTTTCAAAATCGCGCTCCTTTTGCTGATGGCCATGAGGTTCGGTCGTTTCCTGGTCTTGGAATGCGCCCTCGTCATTTTGGTGTACCGGACTTTTCAAACGAGACATGAGCTGTAAACGGTTATTGTATACAAAATTAGGTGCGGCTAGAACTTACATTGCTTCGCATCCATTTCTTTTGCTCTGAATCTTATTCATAGGGACGTGTCTAAACAAATGTAGAAAAGTGTCATACAGAAAAATATGGAAGGAAAATGTAACACAAACAAAATAAATAGTAACAAGTAAAACATTACGAACAAGTAAGACGTTACGACATAACGAGATGAGAAGAGTAAGAAGAGTAGCAAAACCTGTGATACATTAAATCAAACTTACATTCTGAATTTTCAGCTTGAATACAAAGATCCGCCATTTTTTATCTGAAAGAGAAAGAATAAAGTTTGTGAAACAAGTTTGGATCTGCCAAATACGTTTTATTTGAGATCACCTTGATCACCTTGACTCCCGTTGATCTTCGGATGTACCGAGCGGGCGCCAGCAATCCTTCCATTTGTCCCTCTCGCGAGCCAGAGTTGTCCAGTGGATTCTGTCCGTTCGAGGGACACGAAGAGCATTATATCTTTCCTTGAAGGAATTCGTGAAGAAGTCTGACCATCGGGTCGGTGGTCTTCCTGTCGTGCGCTTAACGTCCCGTGGAGTCCAGTCGCTGACGGCTCTTGTCCAACGGTGGTCGTTAAGACGAGCAGCAGTATTGGCCGAAGCCGCAGAGGCAGGAAGAAGCATTCGCAACGCCCGCCGTGACTTCGCCAATCGTAAGACCAAGATGACCGCCCTCCGGCGCCCAGAAGGAACAATTTCTTCATCAAGACGGGTAATGGAGAAGGTCATCCACGACTTCTACTCGGATCTCTTCGATAGCCACGTCCATCTCCCCCAATATCACCCAAGGGAGGATGGATACGTTGTCCCATCAGTTCTCCCTTCCGAAGTCCGACATGCCATCAAGTCGGTGAAGAATCGTACAGCACCGGGCCCCGACAGGATTCGACCGGAACATCTGAAGAACCTACCGCCAGTTCTTATCACCACCTTGGCTAGGCTCTTCACGCGGTACCTGTCGGAATGCAAGGTACCGAACCAATGGAAGACCAGCAGGACCGTGCTGCTGTACAAGAAGGGAGACCCACAGGACATCGGCAATTATCGCCCCATCTGTCTGTTGTCCGTCATCTACAAGCTTTTCACTCGAGTGATTCTAAATAGGATCGAAAGGACATTAGATGAAGGACAGCCGTGCGAGCAAGCAGGGTTTCGAAAAGGATTCAGTACGATCGATCACATACACACGGTCACTAGACTCATTGAAGTATCGCGAGAGTATAAGATGCCTCTCTGTCTCACGTTCATCGATTTGAAGAAAGCCTTCGACTCTGTGGAGACAGAGGCGGTCCTCAAAGCCCTGGGCAACCAGGGCATACCTACTCAGTACATCAAGATATTTCGTGAGCTCTACAGCAACTTCACGACCAGGATTTCTCCATTCTACGACGACATCACTATCGACGTCAAGAGAGGGGTTCGACAAGGCGACACCGTGTCGCCAAAACTATTCAGCGCCACTCTCGAAGACGTCATGCGAAGACTGGAATGGGATTGCATGGGAGTGCAAGTTGATGGCCGGCGACTTAACCACCTTCGCTTCGCTGACGACATCGTCCTTATAACACCAACTATCGGCGAAGCGGAACGGATGCTGGCCGACTTTGACGACGCGTGTGGAAAGATCGGTCTCCAACTGAACCTGACGAAGACGATGTTCATGAGGAACGGATGGGTCCCGGATGCCCCATTCTCGCTCAACGGAACGACCATATCCGAATGCTCCAGCTACGTATATCTAGGTCGGGAAGTCAACATGATGAACGATCTCGCTCCAGAGCTGGGCAGGAGGAAGCGAGCGGCTTGGGGAGCCTACAAGAGCATCGAGGACGTAGTGAAGAAGACGAAGAACACCAGGCTCCGTGCCCACCTCTTCAATACAACGGTTCTCCCTGCTTTGACGTACGCCTCGGAAACCTGGGCGTTACGCAAGCAGGATGAGAATGCGGTCAACGTCATCGAACGCTCCATCGAGAGGGTGATGCTAGGAATAACCCGCCTCACACAAGTGAGGGCTGGAATACGGAGTTCCACCCTTCGTGAACAGTCGAAGATCAGGGACGCTGCCGCTTACGCCAAGTTGAGTAAGATCAGGTGGGCCGGATGCGTCTTTATTTGAAAGAAGACCTTTATTTGAGATACAGACGGAAAATAACAAATTTCAATGAAAACAACATGAACTAAACCGGAACATCCCTGCATGGATGATGGCATCCTTTCTGTTGTGCAGATGCGCGTAAAATACTTATGCAAAGCTGACGCATTATTGCACACATTTCATGGCGCGCGCGTCGCCCGCGAGGTGGCGTAGCGCGCCGATCGCGCTCTGCTAGGCCACGTCCACAATTAGGGCGCGCCGATGGCGCTGGAAACGGCCATGGCGCGCCGATGGTCGGCACCAATTGTCTGAGTACACACACACCGCACACACAGGTGACGTCAATCACGATCGGGTCCGAGTCTAGAGGTGCGCTCGGTCGTTAGCTGGGTCATGTCGCATCTCGACCGCACCTTCCCACAGGCAGAGGTAGCCATAACAACAGTATCCGTCTGCCTCCAACGCTTCATAGCTAGAGAAGACAGCCAGACGGCCGAGACAACTCGTACATATTGTCGCGCGCGATGGACCGCCGTTACAGTAGCACACTACTGTAACGAGCACTGTCCATCCAGCACTATAGTGCTTGACAATATTGAAGGAAATTGGTTCGAGCCAAATGTTTCCTAATATCTCAACATAAGTGAATGAGCATGAAATCCAAAATTAAGCTCTCAATCATTGATTGATCCTTTCAATCGCAGTGGTATCAGAAAGATTCCAGCCTAGATCACTTAAAGATAAACTATTGCAGTTAAATTTTAAAGCAAATAAATGTAGATCCCTTGAAGTTCGAAGCACTTTTGATCTTGACAATCTATCTAATTCAGTGAGTTTTGTGAGTACCTTTATCACATGGGCAGAAATACCAGATGTAGGTGTTTTTTGATTTTTTTGTGGGTTCGTTGAAGTGCCTCTTCGAACTTCATTTTTAAGACGATCATTGGCCTTGTCTGACTTCACTCACTACTCCGTGCTTAGAACCTCAAGTTTTGGCACGGGATTTGCTACTCCTTAGCGTTAAAAAAACGGTAGAGAATGTCTCTTTCGCGCTTGGGAGTCTGTTCTTCTGTTCAGCTGGGATCTGGACTGTTCAACTGATATTCCCCTATCGAGCATTGAAAAGATTATGGAGACCCAATATTCTACGTAACCTAGAACATTGCCCAGAAAATAAAGGGAGAATCCAGAATATCAGTCATTGAGTCGTGTCTGCGGAAGTGACCTAGCACTACCTCATCACCCACCTATTTCATTCCTCTAGTAGAACCTGAATATGTATGGAAATGTCCATAAAAATGTGGAAAATTTCTGAGTTTGTGATCTTCTCAATGGGTGTGGAGCGTTAGTTGCCGTTGAACATTAATTGCATGAGGTGCGAAGATCTCGCACCTCACTCGCACCTCCGCAACATTGACAACCGTTGCTCTAGCAGTCTGCGTTCTCCAGAGTTAGTAAGGGCGGCTGCCGAGGACAACTCGGACCAGTTGTCGCGGACGACATCTAGGTATTGCAGCCGTCCGGTAATATACGTCATCAAGGAAAGCGGACTTACAACAATGTTGTTCAACATCCTATACGAAAGGTCAATTTATGTCAGGAATACTCCTTGCTTGAGCTTCTTACTTATTTATGTCAGGAAAGCGTCTTGCTTAGACAAGCGAATTCATATTGAATATGGAGATCAGATTCAGATTTTGTTTTTCGATCAAGCGCATTTCCCACCACAAACACTCAAGCATAGTGCAATGACTAGAAATCAATCGTTGAGAGCAGTTCTCTCGAAGCATTCTCAAAAAGTTGTTCTTGTTGTTATCGTTCAATTTGCCACTTTTGTTGATTCTCTGAACCAGCTACTGCCTAATTGGGACAATAATTATCCCGAAGACATCTCACTGACCTTGTCGAAACATCTCGAGGATATGATGACGATCTATTGCAGATCTAGCCGTTTACTTCATCACATCGATTTTTAGGACAATACAGACAAAACTTGGGAAAAAGAATGATCCATGTTGTTTTGCACGAATACTGTTCTTAGAGGAGGAAGGGTACTTTATAAACCTGTTGTTGCGGCTAATGTTTCCGAAAGGCAGTGATATTAAATCCCGTGGAAAAAACCGCACGAACTTATTGCCCAACCTAATATATGTCCAATATTTTGGGTGTTTCGAAGATTGAAAATGGTCCAATAATTCTACTCTGATATTATAAATAAGGGTCAGCAACGCAACACGAGTTCGCAATACGTCGAGTTGAACCTCCAGCTGCATCGGCTGCTAGGGCATCACCATCTGAGTAGAAAAGAAATCAGAGGTGCTTCGATTATCAACCGGATGAGTTTAAGAGTGAACCGTTTCGGATTACGATCACTTTCCTCATTTCCCGCCGCCTTTCAGTTCCACTCTGCACAGCTCGCCCATTTTTCCTACTGGAAGCAAACAAAATAGTCTCTAGCGCAGATTTTGACAAAATTGATCACTACGTTCGTTCTGACCATGGTGCTGAACCTAGGATTGCAGCAGAATCTGAGGGAGCAAAATTATCGAGTGCTACCTTTACCCGGCTGAGGTTTGTGACAACTGCGACATCGCGCGCGACGTACTTTAGGGATCGCGGCAAATATCAGTTTTTCGGGGCCCGCCCACATGTCGTAATGGGCAGTGCGAGTGACTTGGACAATTAAAGGCGCGAGCGAGGTGCGAAGACGCTAACGACCCTTGAAGCATATCTGGAGTTTCGCACCTATAATTGGACCGCAACTAACGCTCGCCATCCCTTCTCAATCATATTCGATCAGCTTCGATGGTAGCAGAGCTGACCCAGTTATAAAAGTCATCACGCAGAGGCCGCGCGCAGCGTATCGGGCCGTTGGATCGTATGACATATAGTAGGCGCTATTTATGGTTGATGCGCGTCAAATCTGACGCGTCGGTCTGAAATTTAGTAGAGACTATTTCTACATATTTAATTCGGCTCCTTGGCAAATGCCAAGGGTGGCAGCGCTCATTGCTGGACCCCATCTACACAGGAACGCTGCGGTCTTTCGAACACTGTGTTGGGAAGAGTTTGGAATAGGTTGTTGGTCAGTAGAACAACTTTCCGTCCCCTGTCAGTGCTCCATTATTCTGTCAGTGTTCTGCTCTTGTTTTCTTCGCATTGTGGGCACTCCGACTTGGTGTCATCCGTTTACATTAGCTAATCTGTTCGAGGATTTTCAGCACAGATTTCAGATGTTACCAAGCTCAAGTTCAGTCTGATACTTAGTCGGAATGCCCACATTGCGATAAAAACAAGAGCACAACACTGACAGAATGACAGAGCACTGATAGAGGACAGAAAGTTGTTCAACTGGACATACAACTTATTCCAAACTCTCCCCTAGCACAGTGTTCGAAAGACCGCAGCGTTGGTAAGTAGATGGGTCCAGCAATGAACGCTGCCAGCCTTGGCATTTGCCAAGGAGCCGAACTAAACATGTAGAAATAGTCTCTTCTCTGAAATTTCACGAAGTTTTCGCGATGTCTCGATGCGACGAAGATCAGAACGCAGTTTGTTCGCGCGGTCGTCGCGACGGCAAAACCTGCAACATTCGCATCCACCCAAGAATTCGCTTCTCCTCTTGTTCTGCGTGGTGTATCGCCGCGTCACATTTAACGCGCAACAACCATAAACATACCGCCATACCGAATCACGTAATGCCGTTTGCAACTCCAAAAACATTAATTTCAAGCGTAGATTACGGTAGGCGCACGGTCTGCAATTGCACGCAAGCATACTAGAGCACGGCTGGCTTACCGATGTTAGCCTAAAACAGGATTGGTAACAACACGCGTTTTGCTTCTGAAAGAGCATGTTCTGCCTTGAAGTCTGCAATGGGAAGATAGTTTCCGAACGTTTTTGCAGTACATTGCTCAAGCGCTTGGCATCTGGCAGGTTCAGAGCGGGGGAACACTAAGTTCCAGGACCTACTGGCTGCTTCATGTGGACACGCCAGTGGTTTTAGAGAAGGGCAATACACAAGGAACGATGAAGAAAGGTTGGATATAAATGAAAACAAAAGTAGAAGTTATTGTTAGAAAGGTTGAAAAGTCTCCATTTCTTCATTTCGTACCTGACTTTAATATAAAGAACAGTGCAGGACAGTGCTCTTCCAGAAGCAAAACGCGTATTGCTACCCTTCCTGTATTACAAACATCGGTAGAAACCTCAAATGTTAGCATTTTTAAACAAATTTTTACATCCCGGACTTTCGGGATGATGCGTAATGCATACAGAGAGTGTAGTATGCTTTGCGACTCTGCTAAATCCGTACGTAAAGTGACTTTTTGGAAATTCCGTGGATAACTGAACCGAAATTGATGTTGCCAATCAATCCATCGGTCGTATTCATTTCCTAGTTTGGATGAGAGTTCCTGCATATGATCACTATATAGCCTAGACTTGACACAATTAGAATGCTCTTCGTTCCTATCGATGACACATTTTTTGGAAGAGAAAAAGCTTCAAAACATTAAGAAAGCCAAAATTTGTGTGGGCCGCTATTCCGACACACTGCGTACCGAAAAGAGCATCTGCTCCTCGAATGAGGGATGGAGAAGGACCGTCGAATGAGGAAAAGAGTACCTAGCTGCTGATTTTATTTTGCTTTTGTAGAGGTTTGGTTCATCGAAACGGTCATTTCTAAACCTTTCATAAAATCAAAGTTTGGACTTAATTCTGGAATTTCTTCGTGGAGATAAGTGATGAAATATCCGCACAGCCATTTGCATGATTGCTAAATTTAATGTTGACTTATTTTTCCCTGCTCCTCACATAATTGAGTTATTTCCAGTACTTTTCAATAACACTATTCTGGCAAGGTAGCCAACTAACTAATAGGAATACGCTGACTTTGTTATTCTCAGCACGACCTAGTCGATGGTGGCAACACCTGGGGACCTATCACATTCCCAGGGCCAGGTTGGTATGCATCGACGCTGGAGCTGGCAGGATGCCAGCAATGCCTACGTCTATGCTGCTGCCATCGAGGTATCTCGTACGGGAACGCCCCCCTTTGTCGCCTAGTGCTTGCCGTCCCTGGCTTACCTCGGCGACGTCACGGTCCCGTATAGTGGAGTCGTTTTGACAGTGCGTTTTCCGCGACAGCGGCTCCCTGGTATTGGAGCACGCAGCGCGGTCGGTCAAAAAGTTGACCTATGATTGATCTGGTATCTTTGAACAGTTTTATCGCTTGTTTCCTCTTATATTGATCTTTCTCAGCTCTAAGAACAAATGGAGAAGGGAACAGACGACAAACTCGTCAAAGAAACCGGATCCATCGTGGATCAACTGTTTGACCGACCGCACTGCGTGCCCCAATGCCAGCAGGGCCGCTGCCGCGGACAACGCACTGTCAAAACGACTCCACTATACATACACGCTCAGGTCCGCAACTTCTTTACGAACTCCCGTACGAAGACCCGGTTATAGGGCTCCTCTCGCGCGCGTCGCGGCAGCGTCACGGTCGTTTGCATTGTAGCGCAATATTTCTCCGTTACTACAGTTCTAGTTCACATACCTGGCTGTGTATCTGCATTATAATTTCAACTGTTTTATCACGCCTAGTCCTCTGAATCCCTTTACAGTTTCCTAAACCATCTTTACTTCTCTTCTGGATGCATTACATTACTTTCCAATACCTGTGAACCTTCTTGTATCCCTTTGACTTTATAACTGCGGTTGTTCTGGATATGAATTGTTCTCTTATAATGATTGAACTCTTACAGTCTGCTTCGCTGAATGCATACTTCTGCGAATTGTCACATCTGCCAAAAAGGATCATTTCCTCTCATTGTACATACTGTTTTTAGCTGAGACTGCCTGTTTCACTTGGAATAGTTGTCATTGTACATATTTAATAGTTTCAATGATAGACTCATAGATTTCTAATGGACATAGGCATGTTGTTCCATATTTATGTTATTTATGTTGTTCTTGCAGTTGCCAAAATGATAGGTAATTTATTCATTTCGTCTGTGTAAATTCACTGGACATTCTGGTTCATTACTCACTTTGCTTGTCTTTCCTTTCCTGCTCCCGTCTCCTATATTACCGGTATTTGCACCAACGTGCGATATATAGTCAACATAATTAGTCATATATGATGTGTTATTAGTGTGCATATTTGTGTGCCTTTGGCATTTCTTGCCGCTCTCGATAATTCTTATTGCTAGTCACTGTTATGTGTTAGCCCAGTATGCTCAGTATTTTGGAAACAACTGTGAATGCCTTTACATTGAAAATAATCACAATAAATAAGTTCATGTCAATAGTTGCGCTGCGAAAGAAGACTTATTCCAATCTTATAGGTGGTCCTTACCTATTCTACTTGCCATCCGCGCTCTCATAACAAAGGCAGCTGGAGCGGCGTGACCCCGCTGCAGCGCGCGCGCAAGGAGCCCCATAACCGGGCCGCATCTATTCCTACTCAAGCGGCTGCGCGGGCGTGCGCGGCGCAGCGGGTGCCTCGAGTGGATCCGCGGCCGTCCTTTAGGAGGCAGCGAGCCAATTCGCGCTCGTCCTTTAAACGGAGCAACAGTGCAATGTCGGCGATACCGGAACGCATTGATTGCACTAATTTAATAATAGTCAGAGGAGAACAACCGACCAGACAGTGGCCAGGACTGCTCGAGTTTTCATAAAGTTGAGGTTTCCTGCACTAGTATGCAAAATTCCATAACGTTTGAGGCCAAATGAATGTTGAGACGTTTTCAGCTGAAGCTTTTCCACTGTTTAAAATCATTGTAACAAAAACAATCTTGAAAAGTATTCTTTTCCGTCTTGTCTGATGCTTCGACATCTTTGTACAAAGTTTGATTCGTAACACCCTTATCAAGATCCAATTTTCGTGCCCATATTCATGGGTATTTAGTACGAATTAGCGGTGAAATTTTAACAGATCAAATTCTTCGTTGCGCTTCCACGGAACGAAGTGGATGCTCAGTTTGTAAGTATTTTCTCTTTCCCCGATGTTTTGTGAAGTATGTCTTTTTCGGAATGAAGACGAAAACTAAGCGGTTTTGCTCAAAACATTTGAGAATTTGTGCTCGAAAGATGCTAACATAACCTCTGACGACTTCTGCTCGTGCGTCAAAATAAATGCTAGCAAATAATTCCGTTTTTGGATTTTGACTGAAAGATCGAGTCATTTCAAAGTACATGAGGATGAAGTCGTAGAAGTGAACCAATTCACGAACAAGAAGACGATAATGAATGGAAGCAATGAAAAAACGAAGAATCAAGACCTCTCGAACACCTATGGTTCGCTTACATGTGCCATATTGGAGTACTCCATTAATTTCTCTTGTATCTGAACATGTTCTCGGCGATTTTTTCCTTCTTCAGGCTAAAACAGTACTCAGTCCTCGTAGATGTTGTATGTTATCATTTTCACTGCAGTTCTAGTGTAGTACAGAAGCGCTACTTTTGCATTCATGCAGCACAAACACAGCACTGTTGCGCCTTTTAAAGGGCGAGCGCGAATCCACTCGCTGCCTCTTAAAGGACGGCCGCGGATCCACTCGAGGCACCCGCCGCGCCGCGCACGCCCGCGCAGCCGCTTAAGTAGGAATAGATGGGGCCCCATAACCGGGTCTTTGTACGGGAGTTCACAAGATGAAAAGAAAAGTTAAGTAGTTCACAAGATGAAAAGTTAAGTTCCATTGGTCGCTGCTACAGTACTCATTTTTAGGCGTCGACTAAATTGTGCCGTTGTGCAGTTGATGTATTGCACCGAATTTCACGACTGTTTCGCAGAAAACGGTCATTTGGGGGTTATTGAAGATGCTGATCATGAATATGGCAACCATTCAGCATAATAATAACGCCAGTGTTGACCTCGTGGCACTATTTGGGTATTGCTGTCCCAAAAATCTCGAATGTCGAACTTATGGTTTAGCTATTTATACAGTAGAAGCGATACATCACAAGATCTTTGGAACATTATGTACACTGTGGGGCCATTTGATTCGCTGATCTCGAGTGTAAAGATTATTTGGCAACATACTGTCAGTTTTTTACACAAAATTAACATTATTTTCGCTTGCTTACGACAACTGCTACCAAAACCGTAACCGTTCAAAAATAGTTTTACGATACAATATGTTCAACTCCATATGACCCAAACCTTTGAAAGGAAAAAAAGGAACAACTAACTGATTCTTAGCAGAAGTGGCTATTTGTGAGGTGTGCTTGCCAAGAATTCGACAACCAGTTTGCCTCCTAAAGCCTTCCTTGTAGGCCTGCGACATCGTATGGATGTCTGGGAGTCTCTCCAAGTTCTGCATAGCGAGAGTGGGGATTACTGGTTACTCGCATCGTGTTATCAACGAGCACCTTATTAAGGTGATCAAGAATCTTGCTACACCTTAGCCACGTAATTAGGAAACTGGAATACTTGTGTGGCTTTTATTTGCATGCCATGAGAGAGGATTGTGGTGCATTTAGCTCTGCGTGTTGGATACAAGTAAGTCGCAGGCTTTATTCGCTTGGAAAATCGTTCCGCTTCTACTGACACAAGGATATCTGTTAGCCTCGATTAATCATGACATGAAAGCCTTGCCAGTAAAGGATATCTTCATAGAAACTGTAAAAACCAACCAGAGTCCTTTGCGGAAAGCACATGAAACGAGAGAATGGGTAGGACAACGCCCATAGAACACTGTTCCTCATCGCCTCCTCCCTTGTACAGTTTGAATGAAGAATGTTTCTTTTGACACTTTTGGGAACCTGGATGAAGGAGAGTGCGAGAATCTATCCGCAGGCATGAAATACAAGGCTACGGTACAAAATGAGTAGGACTTTCGTGATCACCGCATGAGATAACCCCCGAAGGCAGCGTCTATGCGAAAACTATGGTTCCGAGATTCTTAGGGCAGCAATACCCAAATAGTGCCATGAGGTCAACACTGGCGTTATTATAGTGCTGAATGGTTGCCATATTCATGATCAGCATCTTCAATAACCCCCAAATAACCGTTTTCTGCGAAACAGTCGTGAAATTCGGTGCAATACATGGACTGCACAACGGCACAATTTAATCGACGCCTAAAAATGAGTACTGCAGCAACGACCAATGGAACTTAACTTTTCATTTGTCGGGAGTTCGTTCTTTACCTCATTCGGCGCCCATTCTATATCTGTAGGAGACTCCAGTGATCGGGTTCTGCTTACCGTGTAACCGACTACGTCTTGGTACTCTTACTTTCTGCGCATCTGTATATTATTCCATTGGTATCACCGTAGTAATTCTCGATTGATCCCATGTTCTGAAGTGGCGAGCCTGTCTGCTGTTGAATTTTCTACATAAAGATCCCATCGTGATTGCCTGTCGTTGTTTGGAAAACATGTTCAGGAACACTTCCAAACTATCGTACTATAACGCTGGCCCTATGACAACGACCGTTACTCGCTATGAGGAAAGCTTTTTCGCTGACAACGCTTTCTGCGCTGTTCTTCACTGTTCTGTGTGAATTTCGATCACGTAAGTGCTTCCGGAATTTAAATTCGAACAGAGCATTACCTGCTCTAGATGGTTTTGTTGTATGCGGTATGGATGATTTGCAGAGACGTTTGATTTGCCTTCACTACTTATTCATTCTGACAATATATATTTGTTGCGTAAAGTTCCCACAAATCTGATATGCCAGCTCAGTCCTGGGTGGAGCGAGGTGTGTTATTTTACTGATTATGTTACCGAATAAACTAAGAAACTCGGAAATCAGTTTCGGTTAAAACTCACAAGATCACTCCTCATAAGTACCTATTGACGTGGTACGCTAAAATAACCGATGCTTGAATGGAAGAGCCATGATTAACATTGGATATGTATGAGACATGTGTTGGTTGCGAACACATACATGATGTTCACCTCAGAAATCTTATGCTTGTATCAAAAACAAAACATTGTTTAGCATTGAAGCCGTACAACATTCAATGGCGTTAATCGATTTTTCTGCGTCAGTATCTGAAAATCAAAAATTTCGCTGAAACACTGTGCACAGAGGTTATCTGACATGCTGATCACGAAAACCATACTAGTTCTGCGCCGTAGCACCGTTTTTGTGGGGTTGATGTAGACAGACCGTAGGAAGAGGATCGCATAGAATCGTCCGAAACCTAGCATGATATAGTTATGACCAAATATTCGCAAATGTCCCCATATTCGAACATATTCGAATTCGAATATTCGGCGAGTAGCGCTATCCGCATATATTCGAATATTGGAGGTCTGTGTTCGATATTCGAAGGCAGTTTAAGGCACAAAGGAGCAAGTACCTTTGGTTAGGGTACAAGGCTGGGACGTTAATAATGTTGCTCAGGCGAAAACTCGTCATAAGTAGAAAGGAATTGCCATAGAAACCCCAAGCTAGGAGGGCACCTATATTTTGGAGTACCTTTCACGTGTGGCCTTCCCGCCATCTGCTTACTCACGATTAGTGGAGTTCTCCCTCTTCGCTGACATTTTAGGCGTTATTCATGCTTGCGGCGCGTCTAGGTTTACGCGCCTCTCCAGAATTTCACAAAGTTTTCGGGCCGACCCAAAGCGGCGAAAAAGGAAACGCGGTTCGTTCACGCGGCAGTGACAAGTGGCAGTGACGGCAAAACCAGGAACATTGCTGACCTGCCAGAATTTCTCTTCCACCTCCCTCTTTTGCTCTGCGTATCGACGCGTAAGGTACCCGCTATACTCCTCGAGGAGTATAGCACCTTGGGTCGCCGTCGCCGGCGACGGCGGCCGCTAATGTTGGCGACCGCTCACAATCGATTTGCACAGAAGCCGCAGTCGCCAATATTGGCGGCCGCCGATCGCCAATGTCGGCGGCCAATCGATAGGCGCGAATGCCGCCGATATTGGCGATCGCTAGTCGCCAACTTTTGCGGCCGCCGCGATGCCCCGCCCACAATCGATGCGCACCGGTGTCACAGTCGCCAGCGACGGCGACGCAGGGTGCTACAGTCCTCGAGGACTATAGCGGTAGTGTAATTCTATATTTCAATTTTTGGATCTGCTGCTTGTTTTCGTTTCGTGCATTATCCTTATACGAAAACAGCAATATTATAAGTTTCCTCCTGCACTCGTCAGTAAGGTAAAGGAAACTTATAACGTGTAATGAGAATTTTTTGGAATATGTATACACAAATACTTACATGAACATCCATACACAAATGTGTGCATGTAGCATGTATGTATACGTAAAACACATATAAACCTACGTATACGTGCATTTGGATATTCTTTGAAAAATAACAGTTTAAATGTTTGTAGCATATTTTTTAAAATTTTTTAAAAATTTTATGCACGAATACTAGGTCAACATATAAAACTACACCTAACTGTATAGTAACGAACACGTATACACACAAACTTACTTCATTTGTCCAGGAGCCCATTGTGTACCTGCCTCTTCTTGGATGCTTGAAGAAAAATGAGAATTACTCCATGATCTGTGAAAAAGTGGACGTTATGCTATTACTTGTAAAAGTTGATGAGCATGCTGTTAGGGTTGTAGTGGTAATTTTGTGTTGCATCGAAGAAGAATCGGTGGGGCTAGTACAATATGAACGTAATGTAAATGACTCACAAATACGAACACTGGACGAGATCGCAGAAATGAGCATAGATGGAGAGTAATGTGTATTTTGTGTATTTTCTAATTGGATATATCAGTTTAAAGATATGTTTTCAGAACAACTGTTCCACAAATCTTTTTGTTTGACAATCAATTCTAAACTTATGTAAGATGAATGTGTTTTTGTATAAAGCGTTTTGTATAAAGCGTAAAGCGTAAATAAGAGCTTTCAAGAAAAAAATTGGTCATGTCCTAGTGTTGATGAAAGATTTTTTGTTAATTTTAGTCGATTTATAAAATCATCCCGATTAGAACATGCAAAGCGAGTGTAAGCTTTGACGCGCCGCAAACATGAATATCGCCTTAATTTGGCCAGGGACAAGACTCCACCTTTGAGGTAGCCGCTAAACTCCTGGAGGAGTATAGCACCCCGCGTCGCGGTCGCTGGCGACCGCTCGCAATCGATATGTACCGACTTCACAGTCGCCAACATTGGCGGCTGCCGTCGTCGGCGACGGCGGCCGCCGATGCTGGCGGTCAATCATCGCCAGCGACGGCGACAAAGAGTGCTGCAGTCCTCGAGGACTATAGCGGCAGTGTGAGGCCTCAGCAAAGGTGCTTGCCCCTTTGTGTCTTAAACCGCCTTCAGGATTCAAAGAATTACTCAACGCTGAAATGGTAACAGTAGCGAAATTAACGTGTGGTGTCAGTGAATAGTTACTACTCCCCTTATGCCTATAGCTATAGTGCATCGGAGTCCGATTCGGTCTGATAACATAGGGTACATATTGACCCTCATTTTCCGAAAATCGATACGTATCATTCGTTATTCGACCAGATCGGACTCCGATGAACTCTAACTGCAGCTTATGGCATATTTCTCAGCTGTCAGCGCGGTCGTTCACCAGCAATAGATTTCGCACAACTATTCCTGTGCCAGCACTTTATTCCACACAATTTATATGATAAGGTATGAGAACTTGTAACATTTTGTTCTAATGATTCTCATTCATTTTCTTCACAGCGCCGGTGTCACAGTGAAGTATGCCATGGACCTCTCGAACAATACATACAGACATCATTAGCTAGAACCAACCTCTAGTAGATAATTAGGGGACACTTCGGGCCCATGCTCAGGACTGAGGCAACCGCCAAGCAAGCGAGGAATTCACCGATTGACTTTTCTAGGTTGCCGCTTTTCCCAAGTGTTAATTATAAACCAAATGTCGCTAGTAGATGATGCATACGCGATGCTAAGAAAATCTGTTGATCGGTGAACGATTTGCGAGCGAAATTACCGAAGCTTGGGCCTGCCACCTCGGAATGGAATTTGAACGACCGTTGACTTGGAGTGCTTACGGTTTTTAACGTCTCATGAGCTTTTTTCATCAGAACACCGTATATTTTTGGAGCAGTTAATTTTTGAAACGTTTTAGTGTGTTGTATTGACAAGGTAGCTCCGAGTAGACTGTATGGCTGTAATCTTCGGAACAGCGGACAAAATCCTAGAAAAACTGCTTGTCTGCGTTCCACCAGCTGCGAAACTTGCATTGCACCAGGGGTAAGCGGAGAGATCGGTAGCCCGAATGCAACGCGGATGCTGCTTGTCGAAATACATGGAAATGGTTGTGTATCATCGTGAGGGGAAATGGGGCGTGACCAAGCCACTGTGACTGCCGTAATCAATCAATGCGCCAATCACGACAGCCTGGTAAAGCCCCATTTCCCCTCACGATGACATCCGCACTAGGAAAACAACGTAAAATTCAGAAAGAAATAGAATCACGTCTGTACACCTTCAGAATTTTCATGTTTTCTAGGCGCAGCAAGCACACTCCCGCCCACAGCACAGATATCTCGTTGTTTTTACAAATTCCTCTATTGTCTTTAGAAATCAGATGAATCATTTGCGAAATTTAGAGCTCTGTAGGTAACATTTATTTGATTAGTCGGTTATTCGATTGTTCAAATATTCGAACAGTCGAACATTCGAAAGTCGCGATATTCGAATATCCGAGTTCGAATGCTTTCAAAACTTCCAGTTCGAATATTTTTCATTCGTTTGAATGGTTGCAAAGGACTCGAATATTCGAGGCCAGTCTTCGAATGTACTAACTGTATTGCATAGAGGGGTAACCTCTTGTCCTGATTAACGACTACATATCGTATTCGTTTTGTCTCGCCGCTTCGTCTTTATAGTATTACATTAGGGTCACTGCGAGAAGACTGTGGAAAACGCCAATTTCAGCAAAAAACAACTGTAGCTCTCAAAGATCCTTGCCTCGCGCTGCACCGCCCATCTATTGAGTCGCGCCGCATCACTTATGCATTATCATATAGTTCATGTCGAAAAGATAGACGGATTCCGTGATTGCAGAAAGCGGTGGGACCCGAACAACGCACATGGAGAGAGTATGCTCCAAGTGAGAGGGTCGTATAGGTCCCTCCACGATTTTGCGCCCGCGACGTTATGAAACCGCACGCGCAATCCGTCTGTCTTTTCGACAAAGACTGTACGGGGTGTGACGTAGCCCAGCTGACGGGCGGTGCAGCTTGGGGTAAGGATCTTTGAGAGAGACTGTGCATGCGAGAAAAAAAAATGTTGATATGTGTGATCAGTGTCTGAAATAACCCCTCAATGCAAGGTTTCAGAATATTGTGAGATAGCATATGGTCTGTTGGCCCAGGGGGTGCCTCCGGGTGGACTTTGTCTGCAATTACGACAGCAGTGGTATCGGCTGGTTCGATCGGAGACGCTAACGAAGCATCAAAATGGAAGGAATCACGCTTCATACATATCGAAACTTGCAGAAAAAAAGTGTAAAAATAGTCCGAAGTAGCCGATCGGCCAGCCGATACCACTGCGGTCGTGATTGTAGACAAAGTCCACCCAGAGGCACTCCCAGGGCCAACAAACTGTAAATTCCGTGCACATACCACAACTCCAAATTTTCCTGGGATTTTTTTTTTGCTGAAACTTTGTTTAATGGGGTTATTGGAGGTACTGGGCACGAATATCATACCCGCTTTTTTTTTGAGGGGGCGGGGGAGCGGGCACTCTATAAAGTTCATAGGCTTCACCTTGTAAGCTTGCGCCTAACGCTAGCCTAAGCCTATCCTAAGCCTGAGCCTAATTCTATGCTTAAAGGCAGCAGGAGCTGAAATTCTCGACTCTGAGCTGAGCTGCGGGTGGTGAAGTACAGAGTCAGCACATCATAAATGTGAAACGAACACAGACAATGATGGCTTATCTGCAGAGAAAATGAAACATTCGTCGCGAACACGCCTGGCCGCGTTCGCGCGCGGACGAGTTTTCCCCGGCGCGAAAGCCATTGCGGCGCGTGGTTTTGGCCGAGTCCCGCCATGAAACCTTGTGAATTGAATGGATTTCGTTTTCCCTTTGCGCCAAATCACGCACCGCAATGGCTTTCGCGCCGGGGAAAACTCGTCCGCGCGCGAACACGGCCAGGCGTGTTCGCGACGAATGTTCCATTTTCTCTGCAGGTAAGCCATCATTGTCTGTGTTCGTTTCACATTTATGAAGTTCTGAGTCTGTACTTCATCACCCACAGCTCAGCTCGAACTCGAGGATTTCAGCTCCTGCTGCCTTTAAAGGCAGTGTCCAGGCAAAATTCTCGAGTATTCGGTTTCTGTGGTTCCTAGGCCAGTTTGCCTCCCTAATTCCAGTAACGAAACTTGCAGATCAAAAAACCCTCAGAAAAACCCTTTTCTGAGACCGCTCCTAACTGATTCGGACGAGATGTCCGACGGCCCTCTCTCTCGTCAGAGGGGGCGCAGAGAAAATTTTTATCGATCGATAGCGCCCGTTCGCTGCCTCAGTTTTGGCTTCAATAAGTCAGTTCGTCTTCCTTCAGGGGTCCGCACCACTGCTATAGCACTTCTTGAGCAGATTTGACAAGAAGAGGTATATTTCGATTATTGCTGTTGTCGACTATGTATGTTCGCAGTGCAGAAACTGTCTTTTTCACAAAATAAATTTTTCTTTTTCGCCATTCCTTGGTATCATGGTAACTAATTGAAGGTCGAGATTGATTATCAAAATATTTCGCTGCCCGATCTACAGTATATGAATAACCACCTTCGTAATGTGGTAGAGGAACACTCCCCCAAGTACAGACCCGTGAACCGTAAATCCAGGATCATCTGAAACAAGAAGCTGGAGTGTTGAGCAGCAGTACCTGAATGTTTAGATTACATATATGCGCAAACTTGAGATGTAAACACGGACATGAATCAACCACAGTAGAGAGACGCTGCCATAATCACTTCGATATTTTCCAACGAAGCACCACGTTACACCAATTCCACGCGCGAAAGGCAGACGCCGGGTGGGCGGGCTGGGCACTGGAGATGGGTTTGGGTACTGGGTCTAGGGCGGATATCTCGCTTATTTCTGCGACTTTTTCGGTGAAATTTTGGCAGTTGCCTATGGAGTCGACCCGCTATCATAATCCAATGAGCACGCAAGCTCAGAAGTTTTGCCTGGACACTGCCTTTAAGGGCAGCACCCGCTCAAATCATTGTGTCTGAGATTTTGCTTGCTTTTCGGATTTTCAGGGTCCTAGAGCTCATATCCAACAATAAAATAGCGGAAAACTCGCGAGAAATCCGCGAAATCGGAGTGCCCTCTCTCGTTCGTCCTGTCGCCCTCCACAGACACCTGTGAGTCTCGCTGCGCAGGCGCGGTCAAACGCGCTTGTGAATGTGGCGGGCCATTGTTGACTGGCGCGTCGGCGCCTCGAAAACACGTACACGGGAGCTGGGTTCGCGATTGCGATTCGGATTTCCTCGTAGGAAAATCGTGGTTCCTTGTATTAGTTCCACATTTATGGTGTGCCGAGTGTGTGCGCAGCGGTTTAACTCAGAGTCGAGGACTTGGACGAGTGCTCAATTTATAAGCACGAGTTTGAGCCCATGTCTAAGTTGTAGGCTTAGGCTTCACAAGAGTGCCTCTCCCTAACTCTACTTTCCCTCGATATTCTTGATCAGTTGTCAAATGATCCTGTAGGAGATCCAGCGGAAGTTTAGATTCTGAGACGTAGACACAGACAAGTGGGAGGCCAGCTGACTTGGATTATGGGCAGGGTTGGAGTTATGAACATTCTACGCTTCGCGTCCATTTTGGCACCCTAAAGTGGCGCTCACGTCTTGGCACAGGCCTCAATCGACTCGCCCTTTTTTTTCATATTAGCATAAATCGTGGTACTGAATTATTTCTCCGCCTTATTTCACTTCTATCATCGGCAGAAGCTGTTTTGTTTGTACATATTTCCTGTCACTTTCTGCTTCCTGTGGGTTAAAAAAGTTTTTCTCATCTTTCCACATTTAAAGATTGTGTGACTTAAAAAAAGTCATTTCCTGTCAAAAATTTGAGTCAAACCGTACTTCCATCTTTGTTTATACTATGTCACGAGTCCCTGTGCCACATAATTTACGGTTAACACCAGGCTAAATTCGATAGCATACATTGGTTGAAGGATGGTGAACAGCTCACCGAGATATTGGAGAAAGCCGAAAGCAAGGACATTGTAATCAATGGGCCAATGTGAGTTGTCTCCGAAATAAATTATTATTGTAGCGGTTATCTTTATTGTTTCAGGCTTACCATCATCAGTGGTAAACAGCAAACGGAAGGCGACTATCAGTGTGTCGCAGCCGTGTCTGAAGTTCGGCTCTCGAACCGACAAGTGATTAAGACAACATTGGTCTCTGATCCTATAAAACTCCGGAGAGCACGCATCACAAAATTTGATCAAACTACCAATCATGTGAGATTTTATTTCTCAAATCGCATTTTCACTTTCCTATGCTCTGTCCCAAGGGCTACGATAGTACTTACATGTACTACTGATGCATTAACTTGAAATTCGTGCACTAAACGAGTACCATCTTTCTTATTTGTTACCCCGCTGAGTAGAGGATGCTTCAACATGTTATTACTGCCCTTTAATTTCTCCTCGATTATCATCCTCATTGAAATGCACGCTGCTCCAGTCTTTCTTTCACTGGTTCACTAACAGTGTCTCTCACCGATAATGGGTTCCAACATATTCTCGTAACAACTCAGTCTTCGCATCCGTCGAGATGTAAACTCAGTAACGCAGTCTTGATTTTGCCTCATTTTTTCTTTCAGTATGTGCATGTTGAACAGGGCCAAGTAGCTCGCTTGCCTTGTGCCGGTTTGCCTGATGTTGTTCCTGGACCTGCCGAAATATGTTTCATAAAGAGCAATTCTGACTTTGAAGGATGTTTAAGCGACAAAGGTATGCAAAGATTGTGTTTCAAATGGGATTTTTGTGCTAGAGTCTGCGATAAATGCTATTTGGACAACTTTGCCTGGTTGCCCTATTATTGATTTACATGTTTTGTCAAGAATTATACGACTGGAAATGATAACGGCTAGCATGGGTATATAAATGAGGGAGAAGGGTAGGTTCCATACAGATGCAAGGAAGAGGAACCGGACACGGCGGGGATGTAGTATCAAAAAACACTCGGACAGCATTTGAGCGGCAAATGGGTTCCAGCTCTTCATTGTGGACTCCTAGGGCTTTGGCGGAATAGGATTCGTAGACGCATAACTATGCCAAACCAAGTTAGCAAACCTACTACATCTACCATTACACAGTCTATAGAATAAGCAGTTGCTCACAATCTTCGGCTATTTGGTTAACGTCTCATGAATCCCAATCTAGGACGATTTCGTTTTCCCACTACTGTGCGCCGGCGTACTCTTACCGTGGCAGCACCAAGTGGTGGGAAAGGAAAAATACCTCGAAATTCGGAAATTCACAACGTTCTTGACCAGAAATCACTGGTCGCTTCAAATTGGCTTCATTTCGGAGAACTGGTTCAACCGCTTGAGTCGGCAGTCAGTGGTCGGATGAAGGATAGGTATGGATAAAACATAACAATTGTTAATGATAAGATAGGGTAGCCAGGCAAAGCTGTCCAAACGGCTAATGCCAGAGTACGCTAATGCTTTTTTTATCTCAGTTGACTCTAACTATCTCTCGACAGCGACGGGAATGCAAATCGCAGTTGTGCAGCCACATCATGAAGGAGAATACTACTGCGTTGTTCGAAATGAATACACGAAGCAAACACGCAAAAGTCCGCGATACGTGAAGCTGAGGGTATGAATTTTGACGGAAGGCGCTATTTTTGCTGTTTCTTGTTTTTTTTTTCTTTCGATTACGTTTCGCGTTGGATGTGGGTAAACATGTTGATTTGGGTGCGTTAACAAGTTCATCATGGGTAATCTCAGTGATGCAACCGGGCCCTGGTTCGATCCTCCAGTAGATGTACTGATCGATTCTGTCTGATGAGAGCAATGCGAATCCTCACAGGGAAATTCATAGTTTAGAAGGGCATTGGAAAGCGTGGGCGGAATAGTCGTGAGAACGGGTCCGTAAAAGTGAAGGTTGCTGACGAAAACCATGAGAGGGTAGTTGATCGGAAGACGTCGACAGGAACAAATTGAAATGTAGTGGTGTACAGTGTGTTTTTCCGGGAGTAAACATCGCGCGCGATCTGATCCATTCCAATAGATCAAATTCTCAGTCGAAAGACCACGTGAGAGCGGAGGTTCCAGCAATTCGCACGTAGCCTTTGTACTGGGTCCGCAATTGCACCGATTTTACTCCCGGAAAAACACCCTGTAGTGTAACCACTCGCTGCTGATCGCATTTCGCTACTCAGAGTCATGCCCACATTATTTTGATACATTGAGCCGTTGGCGAGATCGTCTGGGATATCAACTATTGAATAAATGCGATATTCTGGCCTCATTCGATGTTGTTATGCAGCTTGACCCTTATTCGTTTTCAAATGCTGGAGAACTATTGCGGAGAATTCCAGGAGACGAGACTTAATGGTGTAGGTTGGTAGGGTGGCCAAATCATATCACTTCTGCGTAAAATTTGATACTATGTTGGGCCAGACTAGGTTCTTGATTGATATATTGTTATCTTTCGACTGATGTTTCGACGTAGTAGTCGTCCTTGGAGGCCAAGAATATTAGTAGCAGCATTTCTGCACACACAACAGTCAAGATGCATATTGTTATAAGAAATCTGCCGTTATAACAGATACAGCACTTAAAGGCAGCGCCCGTCAAAATTCTCGAGTCCGAGTTAAAATGCTGGTAATGACGCACGCTGACTGTGCATCATAAATGTTGAATGAACACAAGGAGTCATGACTTACCTGCAAAGAAATCCGAATCACAATCGCGAACCCAGTTCCTGTGCACCTGATTTCGAAGTGACGATTCGCCAGCCAACAGTGGCTCGTCACATTGGAAAGCAGTGTTGCCAGCGCCTGCGTAGCGAGAATCACAGGTGTCGTGGAGCGCGAAAAGACTCGCGAAAGGCATCATCCCCATTTTAACCCATTGGCGACTGCGTGGCTCACCGGTGAGCCGCGCTTTTTTGGTCATGTGGGACCGCGCGGCTCACCGGTGAGCCACGCCCCTATTATCGAGTGCTGGACCCTATTTTCGATCTATTTTGTAGTAGTTCCATATTAAATGTGTACAACACTTCCTAAAAAGGTCTAAAACAACTGTGGTTCGAGAAGGAGTTCTCCTTTATTGCGACAAATATCATGAAAAGGATGAGATTTTGAAATCGAGGGAGAATGCTTTACATGTTTTGTGTAGTGGATGGAAATATTCTGAAGAAAAGCCATGTTTCCTACATAGAAACACGTTCAATACATCCTACAACACTTCCTTATTCGTCAGATTAGACCCGTACGAACGTGTACACTTTCTGAACACTCCCTTATAACATTAAAAACACCCTCTACAAACTTCCTTCGGCCTTAATGGAATCCGGAAGCGTTTAGATTCTCTCCATTTTTTGGTCCAATGGTACAAGTAATCTTCTGGAACTAGATTTCAATTTTTTTCTGCAAGAAGATCTGTTTTATCTTAATTATCTCATCGTATCGGTGTGGAACTCCGCGGGCGCCGCACTCTTGAATGGGGTGTTGGTCCCACGCGCCAGACACGCAAAAATGGGCGCGGTTATCAATGGGTTAAGGTTTCTCGCATGTTTTGTGCAATTTCAGTGTTGGATTTGAATTCTGGGTCTTTCAAAGCCCCGAAATCAACAAAATCTCAAACACGAAGATTAGAGCTGGTGCTGCCTTTAACACACCCACAGTTTTCGGCGGCAGAATTTTTCACGTATCCTAGCCCTGGGAGGAGCGATCAGAATCAAGTTTGGATATGCCTTGCAACCAGGGATGGGCGGAAGTAAAATTTGAAATCCCGTAAAACGTAAAACGGAAAACGGAAGGCCAAAAATGGGCGGAAAACGGAAAGCGTAAAACGGAAAACGGAAAATTTTGCCCAAGCATAGGTTTGTGACCAAAAGACCTCTTCAACATTGGATTCTTTTGGTGTCTTCTTCATGAGCATGAGTGGTGACTCTTTCAAGTTATTAAATAACTTCAAGTCTACTGGTGGTGCTTACTTCAAACACCTAGAATAAAGATAGATCGAGGAGTATTTATCCTTCATCGAGTTACGAGGGATTATCAGAGTTATCTAATCAATAATCAGCTTCCTCACTGAATGTTTGAGTGGACGAGAAGGTGGAAAATGTGAAAAGTGCGACTTCTTGCCTTTATTTTGAAGCAGACCTATTTTGCAAAAATTCAGACAAGAAGGCAGCTAAGGTAGCTAATGCGTTTGGAATCTGAGGAGGATCCGGTTATTCACAAAGGATCCCCGTTAGAGCCAGTTAAAGACGGAGCAAGGAGGAGGAGAACAGTATGTGGGGAACGTGAAACACAAGCAGGTCAAATTGCGCAAAACATCAGGCGCCAGCGGCGCCAAGGTGGAGCTGGGGATCATCGTTTGATTGAAACAGTGACAAGTACGAAGTACCCTTGTGTTTCTATCGAGTTGAAAGAAAGCCTACATCATGCGTTGCTTCGCAAAAATGTTTGATGCTCTTACACTGCCGCTATAGTCCTCGAGGACTGTAGCACCCTGCGTCGCCGTCGCTGGCGACTGTGACACCGGTGCACATCGATTGTGGGCGGGGCGTCGCGGCAGCCGCCGGGTTGCACGAGATACGTTTCCCAATCACGGCCAGAGCCTGCCGCGCACCGTCAGTCCTCTCGCTCTCTGCGTCTCCGGTTACTAACGGGTCCCTGTACTGCCTCCACCCACCACCTCCCTGTCTATGATCTAGCCCCTCCAGGCCGCCGCGATGAACGTGGGGAACGTATCTCATGTAATCCAGCCGCCGAAGTTGGCGACTGGCGATCGCCAACATCGGCAGCTGCGACGTCGGTGTCTATCGATTAGCCGCCAACATTGGCGCCCCGCGCCCACCAATGTTGGCGACTGCAGCTTCGGTGCAAATCGATTGTGAGCGGTCGCCAACATTGGCGGCCGCCGTAGCTGGCGACGGCGACGCAAGGTGTTATACTCCTCAGAGGAGTATAGCGGCTACCTTACCATGACACGTCAGTCTCATGGAAATTTTATATCAGTTCAGCCCACATTTCTGTGGACCTTTTTTTGGGAATTTTGAGGATAGGACACTTGTATGACATATTTGGAGCGATGATGAAGGCCAAAAAGTCAAACAAAATAGTTCGAATTTCATAAATAGCGTTTGGACGTCAATTTTGGCGCCATTTTTGTGAACTCATGTACATTGCACATCGAAACACATGAATCCTCTTCAGGATAGAGATATATCTACGCAGAAAACAACGAACCCTCTCTTTTCCATAATTTTCCGGGATTTTAAGTTTTCCGGGGCAAAAACCCGTAAAACGTAAAACGGAAGGCCAAAAATGACCGGAAAACGGAAAGCGTAAAACGGAAAACGGAAAATTCCGCACACCCCTGGTTGCAACTCTATCCAAGCCTCCTTTCAGAAGCTTACCATTCGCATAGCCCCAGCCAAAACTGCATTAAAAATTAAAGCTGCATTTGCGTCTGTTTTTTTCAAATATTGTACAAAATTTTCAGATCTATCTGGCGGCTAAAACCAAGGTATTTTTACCAATAGTTCAATTTTTTTTTCAAATCAGGGGAGTATTGAAAGTCTCAAAATGTTCCTTTGGTTAACTGATTGCTCTCTCAAAGCGGAATCGGAGGAAAAATTGGCAGCCAAAGTGTATGTTTTATCATTGTTATCAGTGCGAATCATTTTTCCCGTAAAGACTTTTCAGGAGTGTTGACAATCCTTGTTCTTACCTGAGATGAATGACAGCGCATCAACACTAGTACAGCAGAATGCGTAGTTACATCTAAAATAAAAACCTGTTCCCAAAAGAACTGTATTTTGAGCTCCGAATGCAGTAATTCCATTATGAAGCATTTTCCGGAAATGTATTGGTGATGGAGGAAGGAGTACACAAGCCCCAGCACAGGTCTTCCCGAGAGCAAGCTGGACTCCGTAAAAGGGTCAAAAATCAAAGGGAGCTTCGTACTGGGGTCCGGGGCGGTTCCCCGAAAAAAAAAACTGTGGTTTTCTTACTTCTAAGGAAGGCATTACGTTTATCAGGCGAAATAGGAGGAATAAATGAGTTAATTGACCGATTCATTGAGTGCGAAGAGGCTGCTCATGCTTTGAGCGGCGCAATAGGGGCGACTGAGGTCGAAAAACGGCTTGTAAGGAGGCTTCTCGTGCTTGGAGCGGCCAGGCGACTGTCCGGTACAAGTATTCCGATTGGAGCACATATTCTACAGACACCGTAGGATTCTAAGGTTTCCTGCATAGTCTAAACGCAAACATTTCTTTTCGTTTGCATGTTCAAAGGGGGCTTCGTTTTGATTTTGGCCCGCGAATACCTCGTGCCGGGGCCTGGGAGTACATTACGGTTTATCACACCCACGAGTATGACAGTTCAATTCAAGATCGAAGTGCGCACTTCATAATTCCTTGAATTCAACGACTAAAATTGGCTGTGTGGTAAATATGTTGCCGCCACTGTATGTTCAAAATGGCAAGTAAGGTGTGCACTGGCTATGATCAGGGTCAAGCATGACGATGGGAAAAACCGACCCTCAATACGACCCCCCCTATTCGCTCGTCCAACCCCCACCTTTTCACGACCCCCCTCCCCCCCATTCTGCTCCCGCATTTTTCTCTGTACACTGAAACACTGAACAGTTTCAGGGAAGAACACACAAAAGAAAAACATTAAAAACCCAAAGTTGGAACTCTGTAAAAACCCAAAATTGGAACTAAAACAACCTTGAGGTCGATATAGATCCTTCCTTATCTGATCAGACCAGACTGCCAGCAGGAGCAAGTTCAGGATTTAGTGTGGAGTAGAGATGATTTAAAGGTTTGAAAATGAAGTGAGGGAAGCGAAATCGATCGATAACACATGCGAGAATTCGCCTATAGGGGACGCCAGTTTGCGGTAAACTAGGGTTACTTAGACCTCGCACTGAGGTTCTCTCACTCAAAATCAGCGAATGTTTTTCTACCTGTCCATATAGGACGACCAGCTCTATTTTCTGCTAGAGTTTCAATTTTCTAGACCTTCATATGTTTTTGGGAGCTCGATGGGAAATCGATGGGAAATTTGGCGAATTTCCCATCGATTTCCCATCTAAATTGCGGGAAAACGAGCGATCTTCGTGAAGCCAGATTCTGTACTCAAGTGGGGAATTTCCTCAACTAAAACTCATAAAAGAAAAGTTTTCGTGATATCTGCAAACTGCTTCTCAGTGATTTGCCAAACAGATTTACTGCATTTTCACCATCTGTTCAAATTGCGAGATTTTCACTTCTTCAACTCCCATGAAAAGAGTTTGCCCTGTACCGAAATTTCACTGCCTTCACGTAATAGAGCTCCAAGCATTGATTCTTCATCCCCATTATCGCACCCCAATAATTGCTCCTGCTTGCGTGAGTTAGATGGGAAATTTCCCCTCGGAGACCCGAAAAATTGAAAAATTTCCCATCGAGCTCCCAAAAGCATATGAAGTTCTAGAAAGTTGAAACTCAGGCAAAAGATAGAGCTGATCGTTCTCTATGGATACGTAGGAAAGCATTTGCTGATTTCGAATCAAAGGACTTCAGCACGAGGTCTAGGTCGCCCTACTTTTCCACTTTCTGACGGGCCCTGCAGGCGAATCCTTGCACGTGCAATCGATTGATCTCGCTACCCACACTCAATTTTTTAAAGATTTCCATTCTCTTTACTCCACATTTGGTTCTGAAGTAATTCCGACCCGTGCAAAAATTTATGGAAGGCGCCGGGGATCGAACTTGTGAGAGCGCTGAAGCGGATTTCTCTCATACGCTGCCAACCAGTCCTGCTTTAACTCGATATGACGTGATCATTCTTGGGCGGAACGTCATTTGTCATGTCATAAAACAATCATGAATTTGCATTCAATGGTCAAGCCACCCCTCTACGTACCCCACCCGCACCTCTCCTATACGACCCCCCCCCCCTTCCCAGCCCCCTCCCATACGACCCCCTCATGGGAAATTCCCATCGGACGCTTGACCCTGGCTATGATGGACGCTACTAGAAGCTAAAGTTGGGTTCCCAAATAGGTAGGCATTAAATAGGCATTGGTCACATATCACAGTGGTCATATAAACATTCTGTGGACAATCGCAATCAAAACTGAGGCAAGCTCTCGTTTGCCATGCCCTCCATTTCACACGAAGTTGGCGCGGCTATCAAGAATGCATTTTCCGTGCTTGGTTAGAAGATGTTATTGCTTCGGTTAATATTCCCAAGGACAACATCAGGAAGCAGTTAGATCGGAATAGGCTCTACGAATACCATTGTATTTCAGAGCAGTACATAGTTTGAAAGAAGACTGCAGAAATAGGAGTCATATATCAAAATAAATATCTAAATTGCAGTGCGGCGTACAAGGAGGACCACTCTCTACTTGTAACGAACACTTGCCGAGTAAAATGCGACGAAATCTAGTGTTACCGCTTGGAAAGCCTATTACCGAAGCGTGTCGCGAAAATGGTTCCGGTGTCAGATGCAAGATTCTGACATCTGAAGCTGAGATCTTGTCTAGATAAGCGCTTGAAGCCTTCTGGATTACTGTAATAAATCCAGAAATGAACAGCAAAATAAGTGCTTATCAATTTCAAAAATCTGGCCTGTATAATTTTGCTGAATTGTTATCTATGATCATTTCCAGCGAAATTCATCAGTTTCGGCAAGACAGAACGCACAGCCTAGAATCCTGATGAATATCGTAACTGTTCTCAATTGACATCTAACCACCAAGAATCTCTAGATGCACATATATTATCCAGAAACGTCTAAGGGATATACATATTAGAAGATCACCGAGCCACAGTGCTTGTCTTGTTCCTATCTGTATTTTTCAACCGAGTACTTCATAGTCACGTTGACCGCCGGCTATAGTAATGTGTAGGTGTTAAAATAATACTTGGTAAGCCGATATGCTTGCTCAAAAACAAGCACAGAACTAAAAACAGCTGATTAGAAGTGATCATTGGGCATGAAGGACTCAGAATGTTATTCTACCATAATGTTTCTAGTAGAGAGAGCTGGTAAGAGTTTGTTGTACACGGCATTCTCAACACATCCTCTTCTTCCATTCTGAGCTTTCGGTTTTGCCAAGCACTTTTCTTCTATTTTTTCCCATACGTACGTTTTAGAATCTTCTGAATACAGCAACACTTAGATGAATTTGACATGGCCAAATATGGTTTCTATCCATAGCACCAGACATCATCTCGACTAAATTGCCCACGGAACGACTTTTTTGAACGCTCACTTCTTCGTTAAAAGTGACGAAGGCGATAACTTATGACTCATTCTGCTTCCCCACGATTTTTAAATCTTTCTGTGGAATTTTAGTTTCTCATACTGTACTGTACTGTACTGTACTGTAGGAAAATTTGCTTTCGGTATTCTTTCTTGAGTCTCTCAATCTAGGCTCTTTCCATTTTCCGTCTAACTTAGGCTGTGAAATATTTTCAATTTCGCGCTACGTTTTACCGTAATAGTGCTCTTAATTATGCATTCTTAATTATGCGATAGAGTATTGGATTTGAGTTATCTTGTGTCTCTTTCATTCACCAACACAATGATAACTCAATAACCAGAAAACTATGAGTCTTGAAAATACCTACCAATTTTCTGCTCAAGAAAGTAAGAAAACCGAGAAACGATGGAAAAAATACCATGGAGGAAAGCAGTCAATAATTTGCTTCACTTTTTATGCTGTGTGTTGTCATGAATTCCCCGTTATCAATTGAACTTCACTCACAAGTAACTACATAGAATGTCCAACGAGGGTTGATCTCACTTTTTTTTTCTTCAATTTTTTATTAAAGACACTAATGTATCATCACATAAATATAATTCTTCGCGAATTCGCAAAGTGCCGGCCTTTCTTTCCACTCCATTATGGAACACCACTCATGATGAAGTACAGTCGCCTATCAGAACAAAAAGCGCTCCCGCTAACCGGAAAACCAAGTTTAGCGAACAAGTCTGCAAACCAAAGTGAAAGAAAATAAGATAACGAAAGATAAGAACATTTTTCCTCCGTTCAGCAATTAGATTTGCAAGAAGAATGGACGATAATCATCTCTCTGGACTTTCCTTTTCTTTTCTACAAAGACTCAATTTTTCCCTTGAAATTAGAGAAGTTCGTATTGTGTCCATCTATATAATATCTTCTTCTATTCTTCTTGTTCTCTGTTGCTGTTACTATTTCTTCTTTTGTTTCTGTACTACAGAATATCTTTGGAAATCACTATGCAGTGACCATAATGAGCGCCTCCTTAAATATTAGGTGGTAGTTTCATTACAGCCTCATCATTAACATCGTCGCAAGGAAGTTCTCCAACTCAATTAAGCTGGCGTCTGGTTTTATTCTCAAGAAATCTGTGTTGAAGGATTCCTAAAATTCCTCAGTCATTCTGGACTGAGAATACCAGATACAGGTCCCACTTTCACATTACAGCGCCCGAAAATCAATAAAAAATGGCAAAGCCCTTAATGCTAATGTTTTATCCAAGAATTTCTACATACAGCAGATGATTCAACCATTATGAGCGCTTCTATGATTGATGTTGGAATATTTGCCGCCATTATCACGAATAATCTCAGCAAAACAAAGGAGACGCATGTAATGGCTTCAGTATTTCCACGATCGTGGACGGTCTGTTATTCTCGATTCGATGCTCAGTTTTTCTATACCTTTATGGCCTTCAAGACTCTCACCTGACCAGTTTTAGGATGCGATGGAAATGCGCACACTAACCGTTTAGAAACTGTCTTATTAGGAGTTTAGGGATTACTATTTCTTATAGGAAACATAAAATCTGAATTATATTGATGTGAGATTATAGGAAATAATATTTCGATCTTTAATAATTCCTGTCTCCTAGTTAATTGGACCAAATCACTACGTTCTGCTGGGCCGGTAGTAATCCACCCCGCAAGTTGCCAACTCGCGGTGGCACCAGGGTGCGACATCAGTGGCAGCCGGAACGGTGCGGAGGCACCTCAATCAATAAAAACTCCTGAATTTTGCAACTTTACCTCACACGGGTACTATCCCTGTGACCTTGTTTTACCCCCAGGTACAGTGTTTAGATGTCCTTGTTTCAAACAGCCGTGCGCAAATATTCGGAAACTCCAGCTGCCTACGAGATCGCGATCTCCTTGGGCGCCACCAAAGCTGCCACCTTAAGGTGGCAACGTAGGTGGCAGCAGGCGAGTGCGACGAGAGAGTGTGTAAGGAGAGAGGTTTCCCCGTCGGCAGGTCGGACATGCCCTAGGGCATGTCCGAGGTCGTACCTCGTCGGGAACTTCAACCGTGGTCGCAACCAAAGTTTCAACCGTAGTTCTTGCCTGCACGGACTTGCTCTTCAGTTTCCTGAGTTCTGAAACCTAATTAGATGAAACTGCATGTGCATCTAGTTCCAAAGAAGTATGTAAATAGTTAAACATCTAGCACACACTATATGTAATGTGTAATATGTAATGAGTCTTTTCTTGTGTTATCTGGTTGATTTTGTTTCTCTTTAACCCTTAAACAGCATTCCCCTGTAATCTTTCCAAAGGTGTAATCTCATAGAATGAATCTAGCCATGTTCCTCAAAGTGCTCCATCACGCGCCCTCGTTTTGTCCGACCGATCAGCTGATTTGATAATCGGCCGCCGCATTTTGCACCAGCTGGGTTTATAGCGCTGCTTTTCCCAGTTTTTTCTCAGTATTCTGGAAAATATTCCGATTATGAGCGCTTGTTTCCGTCATTTCTCATACATTGTTACTGGTTTATTTGTTTTCCTCCATTTTTGTGCCTTTAAATGAAAGCTTTTTTGGGAGTGATGGGAGGTCGGGCATCGATCCACTCAGCTGGTCGCAACGCTGCCTGTAGGTCACACGGTGGAGCACTTTGCAGAGATCGAGGGGATTCACCCGACTATATTGTATTGTTAAGAGACAACTACGATAATGCTGCCAAGGGTTAGCGAGAACAAAGATTAACCTGATGGCACAAAGAGACCTCAAACTAGATAGGAAATCGGAGCAAAATTGATAATATGGAGAAATGAACATGCTTGAGTACAATAGCAGTTGATTTCAGCACCTCTACCAATACCATACACACTTGGCCAAGTGGTTCAGTCGCTTGCTTATGATCGCGCTATAGTGGGGTTCGATATTGTGAGCGCCGCTAAGTTTTGCAGCCATAACGAAATGCCGCATCTCACACCAACTTCGCATGCAAAGTTGCCACCTTGTAGGCAGTGTTGCCGTCATGGTGGCAACATTGCTACCAACTTGCGGGGTGGATTACTACCGGCCCTGATAATGAATTGTGTGTGTGTACATTGGTGAAAGGAGAAGCTTTTTCGCTTATTAACACACAATTTATTGAACATTGAAAGTACATTGAAACATTTACTTATTACAGCCCTTCGTGGTCTGTTAAACTAACAGAGAGTGGTGCATTGTCAAATTCAAAAATTTCCCTTATTCCACGTACTGTATACGGATGCAGAACAAGTGGCTCACGCCAGACGTACTGTCTTCCTTAGCATGATGGACATGAGTCAGACCTACAGTAAACAGGGAATGATCATCCCTTCACATCTGAATTCGGACCGTGTCCAAGAGGCGAAATTTTCGGGATCAATAGTATGTGCTTAATTCAGTGGATCACAGAAAAACTTTCCGAAATTTGGGCAAAAAATGGGCGTGGTCAGTGAAAATATTCTGCGAAATAATGTCAAAGGTAAAAACTACAGGCTAATGATTGGTGCAAAACGAGTAGTGCTCAAAATGTACGGCTGTACATACTTGTAGTTGTTGTTGGTTGTTAAATTGTTGTTGTTGAATTTTATTGCAAAATCTGTGATAGTGCAAATATGGTAATGGTAATATGAAAATCAAAAATTTATTTGAAATGTTAAATTTTTTAAGTAGTGTTGAATAATTGTTATACTTGATACTTACTTAGCTCATTTGTTCACATAGAAGTTTATCGAAGCTTCACATATGTTTATGGGTGTGAGGAGGAGATAAGGCCTCTAACATGGTTACTTATGTTTCTCCTTAATTATGTTCCTATTCTACGGATTGGAAAAGAAATTTTTCTACTACACAACAATAGCACAGTCATGTTAATCTACTAAACAAAGCGCCGTAAGGGGGCTAGAGCGGCTAAAGATACGCGGCGGCACTCATAGACACCGTGATCTCGAGGCGCAGACTGTAGTGGGAAATGGCCGATTTTTGGGGACTCAGACACATTCGTTTCGGGACTCGCAATTACGTCACTGCTGGCTCTCTCGCATGCACGAGGTAGTGATCTCATCACCTTCGCTGGCGGTCTCGCAGCATAGGAGTGAGGGAGTGTTTACAAGCTTTCAGGCTGCACAATGTACACAGCAGGAAAACCACCCTTCCACTGTTGCGACGTTGTGGATGCCTCCAGGATGAAAATCTATTATAAAAGCAGAATATCTAATAAAAGAAACAACAATTCCTCCCCAGCAGCATTCCCACGTGATATTCAACCAATCTTTTGAACGAAACCTCCTTAAGGACTGTTTTGCGCGGTCACAATTAGAGGAGATGACTCACACTGTTCCGTGTGTGGAATTTGGCTATAAACGCTCCCATTCAACGAGTAGTCTTCGTGGTGATGCATAAAGCACAACCGTAAACGTTCACGCCTCATCTTACGTTAATTTTGATTGTTTTGATTGTATGATCTTTAGAGTTCGATTCTCTTGCTTTTTTTGGGTAGAAACTAACCCTGTTTCAAAAAAAATCGTTGATTGCCTTGAAACTTTCGACCTGCAGAGACACCATTTATGGAGCGATTAATGCTGCAATTTTGTTTTTGTTTGTTGAATGTTTTAATGCTAAACTATGTATGTAAGAGACATGTCTTGCCCATTCTCCCTCAGAAACATTTCAATTGATTCGATCGATTTCACGTTTAATTATAAATTCTTATACTTTTAATATATTTATTGATAGAGTTTTTGATTTGTATTTCATTTTCAAGATGAGCAGACACACAACATGGCTGTGGTTTAATGCCAATAATATTATCCACGTTCACGATCGCAGTTAAAACATGTTGACAGAAAAAAAAATTGGAATCAGCACATCGAGTAGGACCAGATTCTGTTGATATCTCGATACCCATCATGAGGTGAGACACTGCCTTTAAACTTGGTACGTTTAGTTTCTTCCTTATTCTTCCGGAAACAGTTGCTGAGGTGTCTAAAGAGTTGAATAGTTTATTGTCTGCAACGTTTGATGGAATACCTCAAACGATTTTTTGCAAGTGCGCAGAAGAGTTATGTGTTCCTCTTGCACACATTTTCAACTATTCCCTTCGTCTAGGAACAGTCACACTACTCTGGAAGAGATCAATAATAACTCCCATAAACAAAACATCTAAGCCTAAGTTATTCAGTGACTTTAGACCAATATTAGAAATTTAGACCAATTTTTAGCCGCGAAATGCATCATTCCGCAACAGCAATTTGGCTTTCGCGCTAAAACATCTGACCAATTGCTAGAGTGCATGAGCGACTGGCTAAGACACATTTCGAGTAATGAATTTGTTTTCATAATTTACTATGATGTTGCTAAGGCATTTGATACAGTTTCTCATGAAACACTTTTGTACAAGCTACACACTATCGGGATTACGAGGAACCTCTATTGTTGGTTGAGATCTTTTTTGAAAGGTAGAACCTTCAATGTAAAAGTGAACAATACATTCTCAAGACTACAACCGGTGAGAAGTGAAGCCTCCCAAGGGTGTGTACTGGGACCACTGCTATTTATTGCTTATCTGTACGACTTGCCCGATTACTGCGTTAAAAATGCTGACTTTAAAATAGTGTTTGCCGACGACACAAAGATGTATGTTACGTACACTGAAACTGACGCTTCGGAAGTGAACACGCAACCTCAAACCGCTATTGACAAACTTGTCAAATATATGAGTGATTGGTAATTAAAATTATCTACAAAGAAAACGATCGCCTTATACCTATTGAAAAGCAAAAAGAAACAAAGCTTCTTTCTCACTACGGACACTGATATTACAAAAACGGAGTTAAGGATCTCGCAGTGTATTACAATGAAAAGGTTTGCTCCAGTAAACACATTGAAATGGTTGTGACGAAAACAAGGCAAACTATGATTCGATTATTGAAAGTATTCCAAACTACTTATGTAGGAACGTTGTGAAATCTCTATAAGTCGTTTGTTAGGCCAACTCTCGAATCAAGCTTGGTTGTTTGGAATCTTTCCAAGGAAAAAGATGTTAATTCAATAGAAGGTGTACAGGTGAATTCACACGAGTAATATTTCGTAAGGCTCTTCCAAACTCGAAACATTCACGATCAGTTCCAGACTATGAATGTCGCCAACGAAACCTTGAGTTGGATAAACCAAGTATAAGTCGTCCTGTAGCTGACCTTTTCTACCTGTGTAATGTTTGGAGGGTTGGACGACGTTTATGCTTATCTAAATTTTACGTTTCGAAACCATGTAATGATCGCGTTCTTTCGATGTTAGCATACCGCACACAAAAAACAAAAGCCATTACCACTTCCTTTCTTTGTGAGAACTGCAAGAATGTTATGAAACCTACCAACTAAAGTTTTCCGCAAGGAACAAAACATGAAATTAATACTCTCTAATCAGTCTTTCCGATCTATTCTAGTCTGTCCAAGCAATGACTGGTAAGAAAAACATGAAATGCGACATTTTACAAGAACTCAAGGAAGAATGGAGGACGGATCGATTGCGATTCATATCATGTCCCTATTACGTGAAGGACAATGTCTGGCTCTGAGAAGATGATATGTTTCACAATACCATGCGGGTTTTTCTTATTGTGCATCTTTTTGAGAAAGATTTTTGGAAGTAGAATGCGACAATGTTTTTCACCTTTGTTACGCACCGCTTGATGTTAGAAAGCTGGTGGTGTTGCGACGAACCAGTAGATGAGGTGTCCACATTCGTGCCTCACCCACGTGTCATGTAATAAGTTCAAGGGTTTGAGGGGCCTTACGGGCAATTATGTATCCAGCCGCGCTGCTGTGTGAGCAACTAAGGTCTGATTCGTAAGAAAGCCTCAACAGCCTGCATTCCAAACGTTATATGAACCTATACTCTCCAGTGGTGCTTCTAAAAATCTCCGCAACAATTGTCACGGTTCCTTTCTACCTTCGTATTGAAGGGTGGCAATGTTCTCTTGGCACTTTGTAGTGAAAATAAATGAATAACCTGGTTTCATCCTACCATTTGCAGATCCGTTAATCCACAATGACGGTATCGTATAATTTGGACGTCTCCTCCATATCAGGGTCCTCCTTTATCAAACTGCTATTCCGATGGCGCGGCTCCATTTGGAAATTCGTTATCGTAGATCTCTCATTGTGGATTTGCGGCTACTACATAATTTTCTGTATATATCGATACGCCATGAATAGGGAGACTCAGATGTATGTCAGAAACTTCTTCAAATCTGTTAGTCTATTTTATTTGTTGTCAAATGCGATTTTCAGAGTTTTTGAGAAAGTCGCCGCCCATTGTGACAAGAAACTCGACTATATTCCACTAACGTTTATGCTCGGTTTTTTCGTCACAGTGGTCATCGACCGATGGCGGAATATCTTCAACAACATGGGTTATATTGAAAAGTATGTTTTTACAAAGTGTGATATAGCAAAATTGAATGAGTTGAATGAGATGAATGAACAAACGATAGATAAACAATAATAAAGGACAAGTAAATAAATAAGTTGAAATTGAAGCAGTAATCGCCCCCTTCGAAAAAGTTTTATTCAGACTCTCGGATTACCATGTCTCAGACTGATAAGTAGCAATAATCGGATTATTCTGATCAACTTACATCAGCGGTTTTCTTCTATTATAGATCCCTGAGAAACGCCGAGTCAGCCCTTTAAGAATGTGTTAGAATTTCCGCAGGAAAATAAGTGGGATTCAGAGGGAATTTGAGTGAAGTCCACTCGGATTCAGCAGCTTGTTGTATTCATCCCATTTTATTCACAAATCATCTACTGGCGCTGGGCTTCCAGACTTTTCCTAATGTTTGCTTCGCTTGCATGACTTTATCCCTTTGATTCAATCCTTTGAATTCACACGAAATTTTACAGAAAGTTGCCCGGAAACCGGCGAAATTTTGGCGAAATGCATGACTTGCACGGAGTTTACTAAGCTCCAATGATTTCCTAATTCCAGTATTGCGCTTTCACTCTCGACGTTGCTACGAGGTGACTCTAAAGAGATTGTTCTCATGCGACGTACAATCATCCGGTATTTGGTGGTTTCGCAGGTGGGTAGAACCTAATTCTAGGGAAAACTGCTCAAATACTGCGTGATACTCAGATATTGGCGTTTCGTGACATCTCGATGAGAGTGAGGAGACGATTTCCCAATATGGAGTCCATGGTTACTGCTGGTGAGTCATTTTTAAATTTCCACACGTTCAAGCTCAACTGGAACGAGGATTCTGCATCCAGAGCAGATTTCAGGATTTTTACACGAGCACGAAAAAGGTGACCTGAACAAAATTAGCATACAACCAGTCTATAAAAAGTACTGGGCAACCGTGAATTGGGCGCTAACACTGTGCCACCGAGCGCACAAGCAAGGACTTATCAGTGCACCAGCTTTACTTAACACTTGTCTCAATGTGGGTTATTTTTTAATCGTCGTTATAATTCTGAGTCGGATTAAAATATTATGATTAATTTTTTGAGACAAGAGTAGATATCTGAGTAAAAACTGAGAGATAAGACCGAATCTGTGCACAAAATTAAGAAGGTTTTTCACAATTTCCTTTACATTCAACTAGGACAGCAGGGGAAAAGATTTCGGCTATGTTCTTCAGAAATCATAGCCGCGTTGTTGGTAAGATTGGATTGACTTCAAAAATAATTATTTGTTCAATGTAATGACCAGCATTTCAGTTTCAAAACCTTTCAAAACCATGTTTTTTCTCACAACTTATCAGTTAATTTTTTTAAATTATTTCACCTATAAGGCGTTTCCCCTTCTGGGTAACCACGCCCACTTCGCCTCTCTGTGGCAGTTTTCCCTGCTGCATCACTGACTTTTCGCCCCATTTCAGTCCACTAACTGCACTGTTCTGTTTTGAATATTCGCTCTTACTGTTTCAATTTGAGAACAATACTTTCAAGAATAATGTCTCTAGGATTGAAACCATCTAGATCCCCAAAAAGACGAGACTTCATGCCAAAGTAATATATTTTCTTGGAAAAAATAGTACAACTAACTGTGATTACATCATGTACAAGATTACATGTATATCACAATTACTGCATTGAATCTTACTGGAATTTCTAGGATGACGATCCGAAAACTTTGAAATGAAATAGATACTTATGTACAAGTCAATTGATGATCTTTACCTTAAATGCAGCCAGAGCCTGAAGTGCAGCTGGATTGGTCCGCCTCCTTTGGGTAAACCAATGTTGTGAACTGTGTTTTATTGTGTCTCCACATAATTTGATGCAATGTTACCAACCAACTTTTGTTAATCTTTCGTGGAGTTTTCGGAAGCCTGAAGTTTGAATGCAATAATTCCTACATATGAGGAGGTAATCCATCTAGAATATGCATGTGAAGTATTGTGTCGAGGTGGAATATTCCAGAAATGTTATTTATGGTATGTCGGTTTATGGCAGATGCGTGAGAACACACGATGAGGCTTCCTCAGGGAGCATTGCCGACTAGTACTTAGGAGTAGTGTTAATGCAAAGAATACGAGCTTGATGAGCATGGTCCTGACGCGCATGCGCAACTGTCGCACGTTCGCACTCCGCATGAATTGACTCAATAACTACGTACACTTCAGGAGCAAAAAGTTGAGATCGGAGTAATGTCCTGGCTTCTCATTAAGATCATAAACCTTCTCACTTTTTCTGCGAGAACTCAGCGTTATGTGACTGGGGCTATGAGAATTCGCTTCCTAGTGTAAACAGTTTTTCATTCTGGCAAAGTTACTTTAAGAATGCACTCTAATAATGTCTTCTTGGATATTGTTGTGTTTTTGCATTATTTTTTTATAGTAAATATAAGCTTGTAGGACATAAAAATATTCCGTACGAATCTCGCACTGCTCTGCAACTTCGACTGGGTGCCGATCCCAATTGCTTATACCCAGGTATGGACTTACAACTTGCACATCATGCGCACCGTTCAGAACAGCATTTACAGGTAGTATTTCTCGCAGTTCGAGTATATTTCCTCATATGTCTCGTGTCACGACAATATATAATCGGTGCTAATGCTGCAAACAAAAGCATTGTAAGTAATCCTCCTATCCTACAAATTTACTAAATTTTCCACTTCCGTGGCAGAAGACAGGAAAAGATTCCTAAGCCAAACTAGATGAAGAATTGAATCCGAAGCGCACAAGTATGTACATACATACAACTCCAGTCAATAATGGTGACCCAGACGACCGTGATGCGTCCGCGACGCACCAGCCATGCATCAGGTCGCAAAGCGGGATAGAACGACGGCTTTCACCAAAAATTGAGCTCGGCTGGTTGAAATTTCGGCAACGGATCTCTTTGCAATATTAAAGGAAGCACGAAAAGCTGAATAAAAGGACCTAAATATAGCAAAAATAAGGGTATCAAAAGCAAGTTAAATGGAATTTTATTTTTTTTCAAATTTAATCTGGTCCTGAGGGAAGGGAATAGCTTTCATTAGTGTTTTTCTGGTGAATAGCAAATATTTCATTCTATTCAGATCGACCTCTACGTTCCGTTCATGACCATCTTGCAGTTCATATTTTTCTTCGGTTGGATGAAGGTAAATTACTTCCCACATTTTATTTTTATTTATTTATTTGTTCATACAATAAGGTGCGCCAACACAAACAAGCATAATATAAATTATAATCTAATTAATTTTCTAATTTATCTAAACATGTGAACAAACATGAAGCATTGTACCTCTCAGCAGCAAACTTCCAAATTTCCAAATTCGTTCTAGGTTGCCGCAGCGCTTCTTAATCCTTTGGGTGAAGATGACGATGACTTTGAGTGCAACTTCTTGATTGACAAGAATATTGCTGTGAGTGCGGCCTCTGAGCTGGGATTCATTCAAACGCTAACCAGAGACACCAGGTCAAAGACAAGATGAATTAATTTTTAGACCGGTCTATCAATCGTGGACGAAACCTACGACTATTGTCCGGAATTGCGGCCAGATCGCTTCATGGACACCAATTATGAGCCAGTTTATTCAGAGGAGAGTCAGAAGCACGGACAGGATAACGCGCTGGTGGGATCAGCGGAAGGCATCAAGTGGGTGCTCTACCGAATTTCTGTACCTTTCATGGATTGGCCATAATTCTTAATTTCGTATCAGAACGTCAGTGCCACATGTTTAGCACATTGCTGATGCGAGCTCCTTTTTGTATGGCGAGCATGTGATGCACCAGGTGCACAACGTGGCCACACCGGGCCGAGAGAGCGTGATGCGCCATGTGCATCACATATCGGCAATGTGTTAGACTCTGTGAAACCGCTTGGAAAAATTAGCGCTAATCTTCTCGGCAAGATGGCTGCCAACTGCAGAGAAAGGAGAGTACAATATTCAAAAGTTAATATCAAAATGTGGTATTTCAGATTGGCCGACTCCAATGATAAAGTCAAGATGGTCTCTGTTAGCTTAGCAAGCTCGATGAACAATCTTTGCGGTAAGTATACGCTTAAAATAAGAAATTCACGAATATTCCATAGATAGTACTAGTTTGAGAAAGCTATTAAAAATAGAAGTTACTGGCCCGGACCGTTGTAACACCTAATAGGTTGGTGCGAAATTAATTGCCGTTTTGGAACAAATGACAAGTGAACTTTTTCAATCCAACTTGGGTGACCATCTAAAAGTGGTTTTTCTCTTCTTTCAAAATCTGCCTGAATATTCTGGCCAGCTCTTTTCATACCTTTTTAGAGCCGCAGACAAATGATGAGCCTTTGCGATTTTTGGATGCTTGTAGTTAATGACTTCAAACTCGATCATTTTGAATCGGAGGTGTACATAAGCACCACATGATCTGACTAGTGACTAGTGTCTTACCTGGTGTGACATCTTTTCCAACTCAATGTTTCGTCCCAAACGACCCATTTCTAGACCATGTAAAAACTGCAAGACAAGAAATGCGAATAGTTATGGGAAAAGACGTTTTCCCACTCTTAAGTGACATTTCCCTTACTGAATATCACTTTTCCCGAGTCTCAGATGCAAACTTGCGACAGCAGCAGACTGCTGATCTAGAGCATGCCGAAATCGCCTTCCAAAAGTTTTCAGATCTTTGCGATCTCACTTTTCATTGTGGAGGCGTTCTCACTAGAGTATTAGGGAAAATTTTGCGAATTGAAAAAAAATTGAATTTCAGAAGAGCTGTAACATTTTGAACTGGAGTGTCCCTTTCGGCAGTTAATTTTGCACCCACCTAATACATATTTGCACAGTCACATGGCCCCAGCAAGAAAGGAAGCGTTAAACATGTAGTTTTATTTCCGATATGTATGTAGAGCCCCAGGACTTTTGCCATACTTTCTAATCAAACGTGGAGAAAAAGGAAACATAATAGATTTACTCGTTCTTTTGTTCCAGATAATGTCAGCGAACCACGCTCTCGAACAGAGGCTGCGAGGAGAAGACTCAGCCAAGCAATTCGCCTTTCACGGTATTATACATCAGTTCATATGAAAATGTCACTAGTGAGCTCTAAGCAAGAGTTCTAAGAGAAGGGAAGTGGTTCTGAAGTTTAATCATACTCCTTTCTTATTATTTTCAGCCCCAGAGCGCATTCTGTACAACCCATACGTCTAGGTACCACAAAGCCTGTGTTTGACACCAATCCTGAGCGACCCTACACAGCTTTTGACTTGTCTAATGGTATCCTATTCCTTTCAAGAAATATAAATAGGAAGAGCTTTTGAATAATTTCAAAAAGCAGTCCTTGCTACAAATATTGTATTATGAATCTGTATGTTTCATTCATTTTTAGTATCCTCTCTACTTTGCAGGATTTCGGCCATCGAAGACTTTCTTCTCTGAGTCATGTCCGTTAGGCAAAGTAGTAGAAGAGGCTGAAACTCCTCCTTCGGATAATAGCGCAACACGCGGTCACAGTATTAAAACTATCCAAAGCATCGACGAGACGGAGGTGAGTCTCACCTCTGACCAATCAATTTTCCATTTGGATGCACAGCACATTTGGTAAAAAGAACAGGTTTCTATTTTTTTAGGTCCCCGAAATTTTCAAAAAAGAGCTCGAAGGCGATGGAAATGACAAATGATGCTCGCCAGATATTATGTCCCAGCCAATGAGTAAATGACTCTCTGGATTGTTACTTAACTGTACATAAATTACATTCCCTGAAAAGGGAACGACATATCTAAAAAAGCGACCATGGTCTATGTCACTGCAGCTGACCAGGAATTTCACATCGACAGCTTTGGAATGCTTCTGGACTTCTCACTGACAGGAGAGTACTGGATCAAGCTGTTTTTACAAATAAGTTTCACTTTCGCATTTTCGTTATGGATTTCATATTGCTCATTTTATCCCTAATGTGCCCAATGAGAACTGGTAATCTTTGATGAACTATCCCAACGACGATCACCTCAGAATCCCTTTTGAAATAATTAGACAGTGAGTGTTCGTCACAATACGGAATATCTGTTTGTTCCTTATTTATTTTCAAATCTTAATGTGCATCTGTCACACGTTCGTAGATCTTCAGTGATTCTGTATGTGCCTTGTTAAATTGCTTCCTGTCGGGTGGTTCACTAGTGCCTTTTGTTATTGTCAATGTTGCACTTGTTGATCCTCTTGCCTCTATGAAGTTGTTATTAAACGATTATTAATGAAAAGTATTTCCCCGTAAAAAAATAGTATACATATTTCACATACCGACAGATACAGGTAGTTTCAAGGGATTAACCTGGAAATCAACCTAAATAAGAGTTCACCCCATGCCCTCGTCCAAGATGATATCAAATTCTAACCTTTGCAACCACAATGTTCACAAGATGTCCCGAAACTCCCTCAAGGCTCAGTAGTAGGTGAAATGTTGTTCTGAGTTGACGACACCAGGTTTTCAAAAAAGTGGCACTAAAGGACATAAATTTGTTTCCCAACAAAACTCTAAGAAAAGATATTCACGGAAATCTGCTCTTCACCCAAGAGAACAATGCGAACAGCCCAATGAGAAACATAATGCTATGCTCATTAGCATCATGAGTTACAGAAACATTTCATAAAGAAAAACCGTTTCCACAGAATAAATATCAAAAAAAAAAAGTTGGCGGGCAATAACTCTGCAAAAGAAGCGACACTTACAATAAAGAGCAATGCCTAAATAAGCAGGAAAAATTATAACGGAAACAACAAGGAAGTAATGAAATACTAGTGCCTTCTAGGGCAACCTCACTCGAGGCTTAGGTGGAGGTAGAAATCTGTATATATAAAAGTGAAAGTTTGTTTGTTTGTGTTTGTGTGTGTGTGTGTGTGTGTGTGTGTGTGTGTGTGTGTGTGTGTGTGTGTGTGTGTGTGTGTGTGTGTGTGTGTGTGTGTGTGTGTGTGTGTGTGTGTGTGTGTGTGTGTGTGTGTGTGTGTGTGTGTGTGTGTGTGTGTGTGTGTGTGTGTGTGTGTGTGTGTGTGTGTGTGTGTGTGTGTGTGTGTGTGTGTGTGTGTGTGTGTGTGTGTGTGTGTGTGTGTGTGTGTGTGTGTGTGTGTGTGTGTGTGTGTGTGTGTGTGTGTGTGTGTGTGTGTGTGTGTGTGTGTGTGTGTGTGTGTGTGTGTGTGTGTGTCCGAATAGAAATGAACCGATCGGGACCAAATTTTGCACATCACATAGGTTCTTTGGGTGCCGGCGGAGGTTATAGGCTACTTTGCACCTGGGATTATTGGTTGATTTATCGATTTTATTGATTTTTCGCTCTTCTTGACCAGGGACTAGCGAGAACATGCCTACTGGGGTATCTAAATGCGCTAAACACGAATATGACAACCATTTCGCGCCAATTTATCGATTTGTTGATTTTATTGATTTTTCGCTCTTCTTGACCAGGGCCTAGCGAGAATATGCCTACTGGAGTACTCAATGCGCTGAACACAAATATGACAACCATTTCGCGCCAATTTATCGATTTATTGATTTTATTGATTCTTCGCTCTTCTTGACCAGGGACTAGCGAGAACATGCCTACTGGAGTACTCAATGCGCTGAACACAAATATGACAACCATTTCGCGCCAATTTATCGATTTATTGATTTTATTGATTTTTCGCTCTTCTTGACCAGGGCCTAGCGAGAATATGCCTACTGGAGTACTCAATGCGCTGAACACAAATATGACAACCATTTCGCGCCAATTTATCGATTTATTGATTTTATTGATTCTTCGCTCTTCTTGACCAGGGACTAGCGAGAACATGCCTACTGGAGTACTCAATGCGCTGAACACAAATATGACAACCATTTCGCGCCAATTTATCGATTTATTGATTTTATTGATTCTTCGCTCTTCTTGACCAGGGACTAGCGAGAACATGCCTACTGGAGTACTCAATGCGCTGAACACGAATATGACAACCATTTCGCGCCAATTAATCGACTTATTGATTTTATTGATTTTTCGCTATTCTTGATCATGGGGTGATAAAGACATGTCTACTGGGGTTTTTCAATACGCTGAATAAGTATGACAACCATTTTGCACGAAATATTGATTTATTGATTTTATCGATTTTCCCCCATTTTCGCTAGGGGACGGACAAAGACATGACTTCTTGGGTTTCTCAATTGCGCTGAATAGGAATATGACAAACATTTTTCATGAAATATCGGTTTTTCGATTTTATTGATTTTTGGCTCTTCCGCCCATTGGAGACAGGAGAGAAAACATCTCTCCTGAGGTTCCCCGATATGCTGAGTATGAATATGACAACCACTTTGCACGAATACGTCGATTCAATGTCACCGAAATAGCTTTGCTAACTTTTCGCCCACAAGTCGATGGGAAACGTCACCTGGGCTTCGCTAACATGCTGATCACCAAAATTATGGAGGTTTTAATGAATTTGTTGATGATGGTAATTGGCCTCAGCAGTATGATGTAGCCAAGGTAATAAAACACCCGAGCGAAGCCGGGTACGGCAGCTAGTCTGCATATAAGTAACATTTTTAGCTATTCAAGCTCAAACGGACATGTAACAATGCAATTACACTGCACTCAAAGAGTGCTGTTTTGCTAACTAGCGCTATTTCTTCAACCTTGTTCTTTTCGAAGTAAAGTTGCAGTGTGTCGTCGTTTACCCGCTCCACCCATTACGTAGCCCAGTGGACCGTAGAACCAAGCATCGGTGTAAGTGACGGGCGAGGAAACCATGGCTGATACATTTACAAGCGGAATGCAATCCGTCAGGGTTGGTAACACGATGGGCATGCGTGGATAGAATGCATGAATCTGCCTGCCACGCAACTGCAATGGAGGCCCTTAAATACCAGTCATATCAATACAACAAATAATGTACAATAGTTTGTTAGAGTGTAAAATTGGAATAATACATTAAAATAAATATCTAATCTTTCACAGGAAATAAATACCGAGTATTTCACGAAGCCTGCGATGCATATTTCGTGTTTTCCACAGTGCCAAAGCACTACTCACATGCACTACCTCTCTATTTACATGAATCTATGCCGCAGACAAGACGAGCCTTGAATTATTGTGCCTAGGGTCAGTGCTCTTCAGTAGAGAGCAAAAATAGCAGAGAATTACAGAGACAGTTGAACGAAGCTACACTTTATAAACTTTGCTTAGAGCAAAAAATGGCAGCGCAACTATAAACGTAGCCATCGAACCAGAGGATAGGGAACGTGGCTGGCGTGCACCATTGAGTTTACTCAGGTAAAAAGCGGTAACGCTTCCGAATTTACCCATTACTATGCACTCATCCAAATGCTTACCCAGACATGCCGGGGCAAAGCGTTGGGTATGAAATACTCGGTGTTGATCGTTCGGTAGGCCGTAAGTAGCATAGTATGACTGCCACTTGCGCTCCACTCAACCGTTGATTCAAACAATCTGCATTCACGGTAGCACTAAGGGACTGATACGGAAATCAACCGGTGTCATGCCTTACAGACGAATGAAGTGCTAAGACTTCTTTATTCTGGAATTTGGTCAGGTTATCCAAAAATCCGAGGTAAATGGTAAGGAAAAGGGCAAATGAGAGGCATCGGGTTCACCAGAGCATGTTTTCTCCAACTTTTCGTAGAATTACAAGGATTTATCTTAGTGAGCAATGAAGGTTATAGTGTACTCAATAATTACGCTATCATGAACGGCTCCAGCACGAGGATGCGCCCTAACACATTCTCTTTATGAATCTTTGTGTTATCAACTCATGCACTGTGCATTCCAACATTTGGGAGGACCACTTTGAATGGCTACCCGATCTATATTTCCTTGACTTCCCGCTTTACCTTTTTCCTGGAAACAATGAAAACTCCAGCGATCAAATTCGCAATGTTTTCATGCGCACATGTTGAACAACAAATTATGTATACCGAAATTTTGAGCGAATTTGCATGGCGATGTCAAAGAACAGGCTTTGAGCTCTGTTATCACGATAAATTCTCGCCAGAGAACGTCACACGCGCTCATTTCAGTCGTTCCAGGCAAACATACCCCTCACTCTGTCCTGGGAACCATTCAACAAAGGCCCTAGAAAGATCGTAAATTTCTTTAGTGCCATTCACCATCCGCCCCTTCTCTTGACCTTTTTCAAAAAGTTCGACGAATTCCTTCTGTGCTAACATTTTTCAATTTACGCATTTGCTTACATTTTTGGATTTATTTTATTTTATTTATTTATATCGTACACCAGAAACATTGCCCGTCTTGTTTGGAGATAATTTCTAATTTTGAAATATCCTCATGATGAATTTATATCGAACAGAGTTGTGGCCTCTATTTAGCATTCAAGGTTTTCCTTCTTTTAACGTCCTGCTCAAAGAACGAAATTCCTCTCTTGCTCAAACACTGATGGAAATCAACTGTACTTTCCCATGACATTGAGTACTTGTCTGTAGGCGTACCAGTAAATGATTATCATTACTCGCAATCTTTTCCATGTAACTGTTACAGCAGAATTGAACAAGACGTAAATCCCTGTGAAGGCTCCAGCAAGGTCACGTGCCCCGGTACAAACTTGAATCTGATCTATTACTGCTTACTAGAGGCAATGCTAGCCAACCTTATGGTCGTCGTTATCAATGTAGCTTTCAGCTGGGCATGTCACTGTAAATCACAGGAAATTTATCAAAAATTCCACAAAGAATCCAAAAAAAATTAAAGCAGAAGAAATTACTCCTAATGTAATACAAGACTTTCAAGGAAGCACAGAGCCAAGAAGGCCTAAGCCACCCAATGCTCCTATTTAGGGGCAATTATTAAGTGCAGAGAGGTGGGAAATGCAAAAAAAGGGTGCGATCTAATGAGCTCCGTCATTTTGTCTGTGTAGTCAGATGTTCAGGTTCTGGCATGCCTTCGAGATTTGGCGCTCTGAAATTCCTGATTTGTGTGAATTACTAAGAACAACAGGTTTTTTGTCATTTTGTGCTTTCTGGATAGTCTGTTTCTGGTACTGCGAGCGTTTCCATCCAGTACCAGAAGTGTACTATAACTCGTTTATTCAATACTTGATCATGACCTCAAAATTCTCAGTTTTCATCGCTCCCGAATCAATCTTACTATCTTGCTATTCCGATTTAGGCAGTGTTCCATTACATACGTTTCATTGAGTTGCGTCACATATAGCATAATGCAATATCAATCGGCTAACCTATTTTTTACGACGTCGAAATGCACTGCTTGGCATTCAGAAGTTGCTAGTACAATAACATGCGAGCTTTTCCAAACTTAACTAGGGAGATTATTTAATACCAATCCAGAACCACATCTAGAGGTTGGGGAAGAGGAAAATAAGGGAACAAGGAACTACTGAAAGTACGTACTTGTCATGGATTTCAGTAAAAGTTCGGCAATACTAAATACTTACACAATACTTCCATTTTTACCGTATTGTACCGATAATAAATAAATAAATAAATAAATACTCGTATTGAATCTACTCTGCACATACTAAAGTACAATATTGCAAAACCTACCTTGTGCTGAGTAGTCAGAGGTTGTTCTATTGATATAGCACTAGAGCTTTGTTCTGCATTTAGTTTCAATTCCAAGAAAATATAATTTTCGTCGGTAGTCATGGATCGGCTATAAATGCCAGTGAATCCTATGAGCTTCCCAAAGAGAAGTACATATCTAAGACAGACTGGGCGGCCGTGCCTTGCGGATGACTAAGTGGAATCCGCAAGCGAAAGGGAAAGCTTTTACGAGGAGAAAACCCTTAGGCAAACAAGCATACGAATGTGATGGCTATTCCAGTGGCTTTCGATGGCTTTGGAAAGTGAAATTCGTACCGCTTCGTGTTTTCGTGTGACTATCTTCCTTTTTGGTGCTTTCTTGCTTACTAGACTTTTACTTCGTGCTCTGCAAATGGCATTTCCAGGAAAATGAAGGAGTTTGCACATGAATGCGCAGCCAACTTCTTCAGATATTTGGTCCGTTAAAAAAAAGGAAATTCTGTGCGATGAAGGGCTCGCTGCTTCAATTGAAAAATCTTTTTTGTTGTTCATATCATCAAAGACCTGATTCCAAATTAAATGTAGAAAAGGTTGTGATACTGTGTTGCGAATGAACCAGTTATAGAGTAGGACTGGAACAATTCTCCTGTGGCTTCGTAATCTTTTACTAGAGAAAAGAACTTTCTTCCTAGACTATCTACCTCTTGACTTCGACATACCTATAGTGATCATTCCAAGCTGCTGCTATAATGCTGCCTTCGTCTGCTTACATCTCAGTGGATGATTCTAGCGCACACCTTCGCATCAATGCCCATGCGACTATAGATGCTAATCTCGTCAACGTATCGTCTACCGCCGATCATGTCAGCCAATTTCTCCTGAGTATCAGACGCTATCGATCGTTCTCTGCACATTTTCTTGCTTTCCGGCTTTTGGAAGCAGAATTCCTAAGTAATTCGCTTTTGTTCCGTATCATATTTTGCAGACATTAATTTCTCTTTTGTAAACAAGGCTACAACGGATCAATGGATTATATCCTTTGAAAAGCCGTGACGAAATCAACCCTATTCAGAAGCAAAGTCTCTCAAGAGTAAAATTTTTTACCACTAAGTGGGCTCTCCACTAGAATCCGAACCTATGATATGCCGTACCGATGGAGTATACTTAAATTCTCATGCGGATATAGCGTAACTCTGGACTAGTCAAAAAAAAAAACTCAAGTTCTTTGTTCCTACCCAAATCAAATTTTCCAACTATCACTCTCTCTTCAATTCGGTCCTCTTCCTACTTGTTACTTATTTATTGAAAAGCGAAAAAAAAACAAAAATTATGTGGGATAGATAATGAGGAAAGAAGCTACAAGAACTTGAAAAATATGAAGTCACCGCTTTTTCTCTATGTGGATCTGTTCCTTTTCCGGTCACCATATTAGCAAAGCGCACATACACTGCACGTACTAGTTAGTTGTACCTACAACTAACTAGTACGCGCAGTTTTAAGCTTAGTTCCAAACAAAACTACGCCAAGTGTTGGAGAATTTCACGCTCAAATAATTTTTGAAAGACAAAAATTGCACCTACAGTCGGGCCCGGCAGCCACTGAAAATGGGCGCCGGCGGTAAATCACTCGAGCTTGGGGAAAGCGAAGAAAAATACAATTTTAGTCCATAGTAGACAGAGTGCAGTGGATATGTTAAGGCTATAAAGCAGGGGACCATTTTCACAACTTTCACGTTTTTTTTTCATTTTTGTGATTTTCATGGGGAAAGATTTCTGAATACACAATAACCGAAGCCAACTCTTCCATTTTCTGCTATAGTACACTGCCTGGCGAATGCAAAAATGGCCGTTATTCTTCTATAGATGGACACAGTACTTCAGTTATCCCATCTGAATAATAAAGCTCATCCAATTCGGGATCCTCAGAAATAATTGAAATCCTTATAAATTGTTCCATATCCATTGCGAAGTCCTTTACGGCGGAGTTACACTCTCCCAGTTTCCCTCAACTTTGAAAAAGTGGTTTTGCACTATTACTTACACTATTACTATTACTTACACTTACACTTATCGTAGTTTATCTTCGAAAGAGTTTTCCACTATTACTTACACTTACACTTACACTTATCGTAGTTTATCTTCGAAATTTATGCAAAACGTTGCCGGATGCCTTCCTGGACTACCCGAAGGAGATCACGGGGGACGTTCCAAGCAGTGAACCCCAAACACTGCGATACTTAACTCTGGATCTCCAACGGAGTGGAACCAGCGATAGGGACAGACTGCAATCTGTCACTCAAACCACTGAGCCATCCGGGCTGCTTTTTATGTTGGAGTTTGTTAGATAACTGCAGCAGTCGTAGGCAGCATACTACATGTATTTGCAAAACGGATGCACAGGGCAGGATTCGATCCCCTGACCACCACAACGTCGATCATTCGCTCAACCCACTGAGCTATGCGCGCACGCGAGCAACGTACAAATAGTGTCCACTATTACTTACACTTACACTTATCGTAGTTTATCTTAGAAATTTAGGTAAAAAGGGAGTTGGGTGGGGCCACTCCTGTGAAGCCTAAGCCTAAGCCTTAAACCCATTCTTAAGCATAGGGTTAGGCTTATCTACCCTGTCTACTATGGACTAGAATTGCATTTTTCGCCACTTTCTGCCAAGCTCGAGTGATTTATAGCTCATTAATACCGGGGCGCCGGTGGGTGGCGGCGACCGGCGCCCGCCGGCGCCCATTTGCAGTGTCTGCTGGACCGGACTGTATGTCGGTTCGCTTTTTTTTCAATTTTGTTATCCACTATGACAGGCAAGAAAAATTATTATCGTTTACATTTAGAAGCACGAGATTCTTGAAAACGACACTAACTCTGTACTTGTTTTTGAGTTCGTAGCAGAGCTTAATTGAGCGAGCTTTAACAGAATCTGGAGTAACATCACTTTCTTCAGAAACGTGCTACGTAAACGTGTTACCACCGCACACACTCACCTATTTTTAATAGGGGCATCAACACGTTTACCCTGGGTAATCTCAGTGATCCACTCAGGCCCAGTACTGTGCTGTAGTCGCTCTGGCTCCGCTCATTCACTCCCTTCCAGAATGCAAGCATCCTAGGATTTGACAATGAAAATCAGCACTGATCACGTGAATTCTAGCTGTTTCTGACGTGAGATTCGGAAATATCACACGATTCCCTACACTGTTCAGAAACTGCCCAGTATTTCGAAAAAAAACAGGCGCTGACATTTTCGAAAGAGGCTATTACTGGTGATAATAGGTCACTCCACCCACACTTTGAAGCCAAATATAAAAACGATGAAAAAGCCGCTGTTATGGCAGTTGCAGGGGGGGGGTTATAGTCCTTTCAACGATTCTCTCTTGAGACATTCGACACATGACGTACTCCTCTAATCAATACCAGGTACTTAACTTATTACGAATCAATAACTTCTCATACGTAAAATTCTGAACATTTCACATTTTTAGAGCATTAGGGTAGAATGAGTGAAGGTTCTATTGTTTGTTGTATTTTTAAGAGCTCGTTGCAACTTTCCCTCTTACCGCCTAAAGGTTACCTAGGTGAAAATGTGTGGCTATCATTGTTATCGCGCTAGTTTAATATAAATATGATGATTTCACTGATTCTCTCCCACCTTAGATCAGCCAATTATTCGGAGCTTTTATGTAGCTGTACTCAGTTCTTTTTTGCTATTTTTCCTTCGTAAGTACATAGTCCCAGCACCTGGTCTAGATGCACAGTCCAGGCTCAGAAAGTTAACAAAAAGTATCTGAAGCAGCTTGATTTCTTCCAAGGTCATGTCAGAATTTCTCCACCGTGACTAAGTTCCTTTCCATCGCAGTAATCGAACTATGCTCCTTAGATTCGTGACTGATGACATTCATTCTGTCACTGGTCATCTATAGTTGTTACACTCATTGTAGTTTTTTGCTTCATGCGGTTTCTCTTGAATGTTGCCAGGCAGGTTGCAGTTTTTTTCCTAAGTGGGTGAAAACTGTGAAAACCCCTCCAGGGTAAGAAAAACGATCCCGTTTACCTGACTTCTAGCGCATGAAACCTTCTATATGTCACAAGAAAACTTTCACCAGCATAGTGATAATGTCGAAACTTTTGATATAGAAGTTGCTCACTGAGCTTTCATACATAGTATGCGTTCAAGCAAGCTAGATTTCCTCTAAACAGTTGATTCCTGCCCTTAAGTTAAGCAATCTCCCCTCCCACCCCCACCCCCCCCACGCGGTTGTTCATGAAATCTATACATATCATGCGGGTAGTGTGGTGGGAAAAAAATGAACAAGAAGGAATCTTTTTCTTCTTCAATATTTTCATGACTGCATTCATAAGAGCTGATTAACATCTTTGCCATACAATATGTTTTTAATTTTAGTCGGTGTTCTAAATTTAATACCTGTTGATGACCCTAGAGGAAAGCATCAAGTTTCTCGATTATGGTCAGATTCCGATTTTGACAGTTTCATTCGAGAGGTCAACGAAGCTCAGGATGAAGTATAATTCTAGAGAAAAAAAGCAGAGAATGGCAAGATCATTCTCTCAACTAACCTAACAAAAGATGGAGTATAAGCAGGTAATAGTACAGGTGATATACAATTGAGGGACACTTTATGCGTTTTATGGAAGAAGTTAACGGGATGGTACAGGATGTATTGGGATAGCATCGTATTTGTCCCCGTTGTGTACTTTTTTTTCGTTTAATTGCGGCGCACCTTTGACAGCGTCGAAGTAAAATAAAATAAACATAAATAAATATGTAAAGAGGATAGAGTGGTCGGATCAAACAACTTCACTTCGCGAATCGTAGAGACGAACGAATGTGTATACTATTCGCTACACGGTGACCTGCCTGGCTGGAGAAGGTGAGCGGGTGGTTGTACCAGTTCAGCGTTTCACCCTCCCAAACTCATCTGCTTCCAATCTGGATACTCTAAAGGGGTGGATGACTTGGTTGACAAGGAGTGGGAATGGAACCTTTGACCGTACGAGCGGTGACGAGCCTCAGCCCACGACGCAGCTCACTGAACAATAATTTCCTGAATTAGGAAAATGGGCTTATAATTCTGATACCTTTTTCTTTACGAATGCCAGACATTTCAATTTTCAAAGAATTGTTTAAAATAATTAAATTGATGGATTTTCGTTTGAAAATTCCGCCTTGCTGTGCCTATTATGCTGACTATCCACATTTCCACCCCGTGTTAGACCGTCTGAGCTGAAGTAACAAGTCCGAGGGAGTCAGCCACCCCCCATCCCCTCCATGACCTCTCTTGGAGGTCGTTTTCATCATAGCGAGATTCCGATTGGATCATTACCCACCACTCATTTAAGGCGCTGTCTGCCAAGACATTTTCCCCCACTATTTCTCAAAGGTGTGCCTGGATTCAAGGGAAAAAGAAAAAGATCAGCAAGGATGTCAAATTTGTAGGCAATTTCCATGTTACAGCCAGCGGTTAATAAACAAATGAGACCCCGGAACCAAATATTCAATTTGTCATGTTGTTCGTTGAATCTGGCCGAACGGCACATTGATCGGGGAATAATTTTATTGATGTAGGTTATGCTATGTTTTGAAACAATACATTGTATTGTATATCAAGTAGCTTTTCCCATTTTTAGTTGGGCAGTTGATCTTGCTTCCCACGGAGCCTTTATTCTCCCGGCTTAATTTCTACACTTATCTCGAACTTCGTTGAGCTGTACCCCTCAAGTGCAACTTCGACTTTTGAATTTTGAACGTCTCAAAGGACAGGAACTTCTCCAGCGTATTGCCATCTTATGTGGGCGGTAAAAAAGAACTAAAAAGGAAAACATAACATCTGTTCCCACCTTTTCTGGAAGCCAAACGCCCACTGAGTCATCTATCAGTGAAAATTTGCCTAACGCTTTTTTATCAAATCAAATGATGAATGGAATTCTGCTCACTTCCACAGTTTTTGCTAGCCCACATGACGCAGACGCAAGAGAAAGAGTCGTGTATTCGATAGTTTTATCTTTATTTGGTGATGTTCTATGAAATTACAAAAACTGTTGCGTTCGCCGCCACAAGGTACCAGTCTATACATAGTTGTTTACGCTCTTTTTTGTCAGTACTTAGGAGAAGAACAACTTATGGTCTTCCGTGTTCACGAGCAAACGTCCAAAATTGGCAGGTGTGCGCGATGTCCCGCCCACGTTTGTTTTTCCTTTGTGTTTCATCCGTAATTTGATTTGCCATCTTCTCCTCCATTAAAGCATTTGTTCTATTATACTATGATGGAGTATAATAACTCTCGGTGAGATTGGAATGCTGAATAAGTTCTCCTAAGTTTTAAGTGAGTCGAATTTAAAAAGTTGAAAGCAAAGCTGGGTGTTGGAACTCCTTTGCCACCTAGACTCCGTGAAAAGCACACAAACAATGGACAGCTACAATTTTTTCGCAATACTTCACAGCGTTGCAATGAGGTCCCCAGATACCCCAGATAATTAGGCCATTTTTGACCAGAACTCCCATTTTTAAGCGTGCTCCTTGACACCTGCTCGTTTCACAGTAGAAGTATAATATCTGGGACCGCTACTGCTTAAAGCTACGATAGTTCGCAACAAAATCTTCTATGATGAGACCGTTTTTTTTATATTCAAGGGGTTAGTATACACAAGATACCCTTCACGTTGTATCGTACTGAGGTAGCAGTATACCTGTACTAAATAATGGCTGGAAGAACATGTTGGAAAATCCGGTAAATGAAGACTTTGCATCTATGAGTATCTCCAGACCTCACCGGTGCTCGTGGCTGTCCCAGTATAGCTTTGGGGACATCTTCAAGAAACACAGACCATGAGAAGCAACGAGCTTCGTCTGGAAGCGATACAAGGCGATATAACGTAGAAGTGAATATGTATTGTTTCTACTATCGTTATCTGTTGTGTAGCCAGTTCATTTTGATTCATTTTGAACAGCCTATAAAGGGAATACTCTATAACCGCTGTTTTCTCCCAAGGTGGCACGTAGTAGACACAAGTAGTGATCGATTTTCTATTAAGACGAAAACGGAAACTGGTCCTAAAGTATGTATTGTAACTCATCAGAACTGAAATGCCTCGTTCTGCTCTTTTTTTATATTGTGGTGTCTGTTTTTTCTGTGCAGTGACGTTGATGCGCGGGAAACATCTTTATCTAACTCCTGATGCAGTAGTGAGTAAAAGATTTTATGTGGAATCTGATAAGGATCCTGTTTTGTTATGTTGCAAAATACAAGGAAACTCTTCGACAAGCAATTTCTTTTGCGCAAAACCCTTCTAAATTCCGCGGAATCCTATCCTTGGATTAAGGCTACCATCTAAACCTGGAACACTTAGCTTGCAGAAGTGTTCTCTGGCTTGTGGAAAACTGATAAGGACCATAAAACTTTTTTTTGTGGAGAAGAAAATACCGCGTCCACTTGAACGACGTTACTTCACGACCCACACGTCGTTCAATTCCGTTCAAGGACATTTAATGTCTCGTTGTTGATGCTGGACAAACGGCAAACGCGTCCCGTTACCTTGCTTTGCCTTGATTTGATTACCACTTTCCTACTCTTTGAAATGTTGGGTTCAAGTGGTAACCACGGTCCTCACAGTGCTCAACTAACTATCCATGAACAATTTATGAACCTCGAAGTCGCTCTGGAATTTCTATGAATCCTTTGCAAGACTTGCTGTCTCCTAATAAGGATTACCCGGAAAATACTCTCTAGTGATCAAGCATTTAGTGAGAATCCATAAATAATTCCTTTGAAAACAATCAAAAACGCTTTGAAATGTCTAAAAGCGTTCGGTCTTTAGTGGTCAGCTTTCTTTGTTGACTTTTTTCCGTCTTCTAATCCTCTCTTTGAGCTGCTTACTGTTTTTTTTCTCTTCGACACGTTCTGAGACGTAGTACGCGAACAGTTATCCGAAATAATATCAAAGAAATGAAATTAGCTAATTTTAAATTAACCGCATATGGTATAGATTGACCCAGTGAGAGAAGGCATTTTCCAAAGTCCAAGCAAAATCCGTAAAAAAACACTTATTCTGGATAAATTGAGTAATGAAGTACTCTACACTCCACGTCTCCTCATTCTCTGTACTCCACCATTTCCATATTATACCCATTTCTTTTCTTTTTCTCTCTTTTCTCTCGCTATAGCAGTTTCAAAATATCTTCATAGCAGAAATGTCGATTACAGTCGACTAGAATGACAATGGTACCTCATTCCTACAGTACAGTACTTGATTTCATGAGATTTTGAACCAAAAGAATACAGTTATACCTCTAATCAATCAAGAAGATGTTTTGTTCAAAGCAGAATAGAATGGCCGTGAATGTCCTTAACCTGTTTGCGGACACAGAAACTCGATCCACTCCCTCCCCTACTCATATGAATTTGAACTTCGCGCCAATTTGCGTGCACCAGGGGTTCTAATTGCTTTTACTACAGTTTAGAAAAAAATCAAGCCTTGTGATCACCAGGGTTTTGTCCACTCTTGGCTGTATAATGCACTCTTTACCTGATTTGTATTTGTAATACCGTTCTTATTCTACCTCATCTAGCTAATCTATTACCTCATTTGATTTAACCTCGGTTTGTGAAATTTTTCGGTTATGGTTGTTGAAAAACCACTTATTTCCATTAGAATCCACTGGCTTCCCTCAAATGACCCTCAGACCTCATTCAGTTACTGTACACTCGAATAACAGCCCTTTGTTCTCCCCAAGGTCGCCGATTCCCTGGGCTTCCACCATCGCGCGCTCGCAACGCTTAAAGATCGCCGGTAAACGTTTCACTGATATCATAGTAGACAGCTGATCCCATAGGTAAACTCTAAAAACTCGCCGCCTCGTCATCGCATAGTGGTTTGTGCTTCCTATATGCAGCCATATGTAGGTCGAGAGATCAGTTCTCTCAAATTTTAGCAACTGCATTCCTTTTTTTGCAAAATTTCAAGAAGTATTCTATTAATTCCATATCATTAGGTTGGTCCGAAAGCCTTGCACGTAATTTCATACTTATTCAAATAATGTTAAGTTCATTGTAAATACATATCAATCAACAGAACAACTACCTTCATGATCCACGAGGTATGGCCACTTCACTAGCTTCAACAGAGCATCAGCTTCAGAAGTCAAGACCTCTGGCAGCTGCGAGCCTAGGAAGCTTGGAATCTCATTTTTCGGTTTGGCCCGATCAGCGAATTTCCTTTCTCAAGTGGTATTCAGATGATGATAAGTCGCGAGAATAAGCAGGGTGTGGCAGAGCTTCCCCACCTGATTCGGTAATTTTTTGGAGAGTAAGCTTTGGCCACGTGAGGTCGGGCTTTATCATGAAGTGGAGCAACATAGCCAATTTTACCCCGCTCCAGGCGATCTGCCAGTTCCTGTAGTTAAAAGAGTAGACTTAGCAGTCACGGTGGCCCGGGTGTCAGCAGTTCTCGATACAGCATTCCCTTGGAATTCCACCAACAACACGGAAAAACCTTCTTCCGTGGCCTTCTCCTTTCGGCTATTTTGGAGATGCTTCGTCACGCCGGCGTCAACTTTTCTCTCGTGTATGGTTAACATACATCACCCAACTCTCATCTCTGATAATGAACTGGCAAAGAAAGTTCCTCCTGTGTGGACGCAGCAGCAAAGACTGACACACACTCAGTCCTGCAAGGCACTCAGTTTGTGGGGGCACAAGCTGTCATCAGTTTTCTGTAAGCCAGCGCTTCGAGATGTCAGGCAATTATTGTAGGACAGCACCGAGATGTATCCTACAGTTCACATGTAGTGGCATTTTGATTCAAAGTCTACGGAATTTTAGATCCTAAAAAATATCTTGGTGCAAAACTTTCGGACCAACCTGATATAGTCCGTTCCAAAGTAGTTCGATAGTTGAGTATTCGTGCCTATGGTCTGCATTTTTCGCCTGCCTCTTCGAATACGGCACTATTTCTCGTGTTCTCCCTTTCTTTAATATCTTCGCAACTACGTTCCCCGGTGAAACACACTATATTTCCGGAATCTCTGCTTCGACCTGATCCGTCCGGGTTATAGCCCTCTCATAACTCTACTACATAGAACGACTGTTATTTTTTTCTGACAAGCTCTCGGCCAATCATAAACACTATCCTTTGGAGCGTCTCAAATTTGAGCAGTACAGCGATAGCGCCCTACTCATTTACTGTGACGACCCGAAAACTAATTGTGCTTTTGCAAAATAAAAAGTAACGTTGATAGTCCTTCAAAAGATCCCAATTCTAACAGATAAAAAGTGCGTGAATGCAAAAAGAAAATGGATTAATCGAACAGCAGCGATGAAAATTGGATTCTACTTTTTAAAAATGAAACATGATTTCCATTTTCCAAACACGAAACCCATCACCTGCAATTTAGGCAGCAACGCCTACGACATTGCAATTTTTCTCTCAAAAATCTGGCCTGAATTATTTTGCTTAATTGTTATCTATGATTATTTCTAGCGAAATTCATCAGTCTCGGCAAGACAGAACGCTCAGCCCAGAATCCTGATGAATATCGTGAATATTCTCAACTGACATGGGACCACCGATGATTTCTGGACGCACATATATTATTCAGAAACTTCCTGGTGACATATATATTGGAAAGTCACCGAATCACAACTGTTGTTTTGTTCCTAACTGTATTTATCAATAGAGTACTTCATAGTCACGTTGACGGCCAGGCACAGTGATGTGTAGGTGTTAAAAAAATACGTGTTAAGCTGTGATACGCTTGCTCAAAAACAAGCACAGGAGTATTAACTAAAAACAGCTGATTAGAATTGATCATTGGACATGAAGGACCCAAAATGTCATTCCCCCCGCAACATAAGTAAGACCAGCAGTTGATATGAGCCTCTGTTCCATGAAGTTCTCAGGATTTCCTTCTATTCCATTCTACACCTTAACTTTTGAGTTTACTTTTCTTTTAAATCTTTGCCGGTAATTGCTTTCTCAAAATTACAGACTACCGCTGCAATTCAAACAAATCTGGAATTCAGAACAACAGAAAAATCTGCTGCTATATCGTGAAAATCTACTAAAAAATTGTGGGATTCGAGAATGAAGATGAAGGAAACTGCTTTCCTCAATTTTCAAGTTAGTCGGGGTCATGGTTCTACTTTAGTTTTCTCAGGACCAAACGTAGTACAGTCCGGTCCGGCAGCCACTGCAAATGGGCGCCGGCGGGCGCCGGCCGCCGCCACCCTCGGGCGCCCCGGTATTAATGAGCTATAAATCACTCGAGATTGGGAAAAAGCGAAAAAAATACAATTTTAGTCCATAGTAGACAGGGTAAAAGGCTTAGGCTTCACAGCAGTGGCCCCACCCAACTCCCTTTTCACCTAAATTCCGAAGATAAAATACGATAAATGTAAGTGTAAGTAATAGTGGACACCATTTGTACGTTGCATCGCGTGCGCGCATAGCTCAGTGGGTTTAGCGAATGATCGACGTTGTGGTGGTCAGGGGATCGAATCCTGCCCTGTGACCCCGTTTTGCAAATACATACAGTATGATCCCTACGACTGCTGCAGTTATCTAACTAACACCAATATAAAAAGTAGCCCGGATGGCTCAGCGGTTCGAGCGGCAGATTGCAATCTGTCCCTATCGCTGGTTCCACTCCGTTGGAGATCCAGAGTTAAGTATCGCAGTGTTTGGGGTTCACTGCTTGGAACGTCCCCCGTGATCTCCTTCGGGTAGTCCAGGAAGGCATCCGGCAACGTTTTGCATAAATTTCGAAGATAAACTACGATAAGTGTAAGTGTAAGTAATAGTAATAGTGTATGTAAGTAGTAGTGAAAAACCACTTTTTCAAAGTTGAGGGAAACCGGGAAAGAGTAACTCCGCCGTAAAGGACTGCTCCACGAAAGATAAATGACAGCGGTAGAACTACTTCGCAATGGATATGGAACAACTTATACGGATTTCAATTAATTCTGAGGATCCCAAATTGGATGAGCTTTATTATTCAGATGGGATAACTGAAGTACTGTGTCCATCTATAGAAGAATAACGGCCATTTTTGTATTCGCGAAGCAGCGTATTATAGCAGAAAATGGAAGAGTTGGCTTCGCTTATTGTGAATTCAGAAATCTTTCTCCATGAAAATCACAAAAATGAAAAAAACGTGAAAGTTGTGAAAATGCTTTATGTCCTTAACATATCCACTGCACTCTGTCTACTATGGACTAAAATTGTATTTTTCTTCGCTTTCTCCCAAGTTCGAGTGATTTATAGCTCATTAATACCGGGGCGCCGAAGGATGGCGGCGGCCGGCGCCCGCCGGCGCCCATTTGCAGTGGCTGCCGGACCCGACTGTAAGTCACCCTATTTGCATCCTTAATCATCATCTTTGCTCTTGAAATGAAATCTAATTCTACCCTTCGTTCGCCTATCACTGACCCGTCGAATAGTGTTGCTGCACAACTACTTTGGCTATGGAATCTTCAATCTTCAATCTTATTAGGTGCATATGTCATTGGACCATCCTAAAAACTTATTCAAGGCCAAATATGTATGGATTGAAGCTAAAGCATCATACATCACCTCGACTAAATTGCTCAAGTAACGACTATTTTGGACGAGTTTTAATGGGCTTCTTTGTCACTTCTTCGTTAACAGTGACGGAGGCGGTAATTTATGACTCATTCTGCTTCGTCACGGTTGTTAAATGATTCAGGATTGCACCGGGAATCGAACAGTCTACGTAGAATTCGACAAAAGTGTACATAAGCGTGAAATACCATATGCGCGCGGAATTCTGTAATAGTTCTTCACACTATGCGGTTGTACAGCTTGCTTCCGGTGTTCCTCCTTGAGTCTCTTAATTTAGGGTCTTTCCATTTTTTGCCTAACTTAAACTGTGAAATTCCAATTTCATGCTACCTTTTACCATGATAGTCCTCCTAGTCACGCATTCCCAGATGTGCAATAGGATATTGGATTTAGGTTATCTTTTATGTCTCTTTCCTTCACCAACTCTATGATGCACATCTATTGAGGCCTTTTTTTGACAAAGCTTGTCCTAGCGAGGTATGCAGACTTCTTCACTTCTCTGATTTTTGCTGGGAGGGGGGGGGGGTGCTTGTGGGGAAGGCTGAAGCCTTGTACGGAGCGGGACAAATTTCAACTTCATCGGCAACAACAGTGAATCAATTTCTACTTCTAAGCATCATAAAAATTAGACGTGTCTAGATTCAGGTTTGACCGGAACACAATGAGTCCTGAAAATACCTACCAATTCTTGGCTCAAGAAAGTGAGAAATCTGAGAAACGATAGAACATACATATACCACGGTGCAAAGCAGTCAATATTTTATTTCACTTTTTATGCGGCGATTCATGTATTCTCCGTCATCAATTGAACTCCACTCACAGATAACTACAGGGGAACGTCCAACGAGGTGGGATCTCACTGTTTTTGGCTTCACGATGTTCAATTTTTTATTAAAGACACTAATATGTCATCCCACACATATAATTTCTCTGTAATTCGGAAAGTGGCGGCCTTCCTTTCCACTCCATTATGGAACACCACGCATGACGAAGTACAGTCGTCCATCAGAACAAAAACCGCTACCGCTTACTGGACAAACAAATTCAGCGACCAAGTCGGCAAATCAAAGTAAAAGCAAATAAGATAACGAAAGATAAGAATATTTTGCCTCTATTCAGCAATTTGATATGCGAGAAGAATGAGCGATAATCATCTCTCTGGACTCTCTATTTCCTTTCTAGAAAGGCTCAATTTTTTCCCTTGAAATTGATGAAGTTCGTATTGTGATATCTTCCTCTATTCCGCATTCTTTGTCTCTGCTGCTATTACTATTTTTTCTATTGTTTCTGTACTACTATCTTTGGAAATGCTGCATCACTATATGTAGTGACTATAATGATCGTCACCTTAAATACTAGGTGGTAATTTTATTACAGCCTCATCTTATCGTCACAAGGAAGTTCTCCAACTCAATTAAGCTGGCGTCTGGTTTGATTCTCAAGAAATATGTGCTGAGGGGTTCCTAGAATTCCTCAGTCATTCTGGACTGAGAATACCAGATACAGGTTCCACTTTCACATTACAGCACCAGAAAATCAATAAAAAATGACAAAAACCTTACCGTTAAAGTTTTCTCAAGGAACTTCTTGATACATTGGATGAGTCAAGTATTTTGTACATTTCTGTGGATGACGCTGGAATATTTGCCCCCCCCCCCCGTCCCCCTTATCACGGATAATCTCAGCCTAACAAAGCAGTCGCTCCTGATGGCTTCAGGATCTCCACGCTGGCGCGCAGCCTGTTGTTCTCGATTCGATGCTCAGTTTTTCTCTACTGTTGTGGCCTTCAAGACTCTCACCTGACCAGTTTTAGAAAGCGATGGAAATGCGCACCACTAATCGGTTAGAAACTGTCGCATTAGGAATTTATCCCTACTTCTTATGGGGAACATGGGATGTGGATTGTATCGAAGTGAGATAATAGGAAATAATATTTTGACCTTTAATAGTTTATGTGCATGTTTTTCCTATTTAGTTGGACCAAACCACCATGTTCTGCTGATAATGAGTTGTGTTTGCACATTAGTGAAAAGAAAAACCTTTTCGCTTATCAACACACAATTTATTGCGCATTGAAGGGAGACTGACTCAAGTCCTATTACAATTCCTTCATGGCCTTTCGGACTAGAAGAGAGTGATATATTGTCAAATCCAAGAATTGTTTTCAACCACTTACTGTTTACGGATGCAGAAGATTTCACATGAGGGGTATTCCTACTTCTTAGCATGATGGACATGAGAGTCAGACCTACAGTAAGCAGGAAGCGCTCAGCCCGCCACTTTTGAATTTGGACAGCTTCCAAGATATAGTATTCCTAGATCGACAGTATAGATGAAACTTCCCAGGGAGTGTGGACAAGAAATGAACTTGGCCACTGAAATTCTCGGGGAAATGAAGTTAATAGCAAAAACTGTAGGCTAATGATGGGCACAAAAAAAAGTAATTCTGCAAATATACCGCTGCTCATACTTATAGTTCTTAAATACTTATACTTTGTACCTAATACTTATTTGGTTCATTTACTAACACAGTTTGTTTACATAGACGTTTATGGAAACTTTACATATGTTTATGGGCATGAAAAGGAGTAAGGCCTCTATTCACGGTAATATATGCTTCTGCTTGAGAATGTAGAGAAATTTCCATTTTTACAAATTAAAAGCTATTGTTCTACTATGCAACAATAGCACAATCATGTTAATCTATAAGAAAAAGAGAATATCAAATAAAAAGGAAGTACAATTCTTTTGCAGCAGCACTCCATGTCATATTTAACCGATCTTTGGAAGAAACCTCCTCAAAGACTGTTTTGGCACATGGTCACATTTCGAGGAAATGACTCACACTGTTCCATGGGTGGAATTCGGCTATAAACGCTCCCATTCAGCGAATAGCTTTCAAAGTGATGCATAAAGCACTATCATTGATTTTCATGCTTCAACTTGTTTTGCTTTGCGCTAATTTCAACAGCTATAACGCTAAATTCAATTTTTTTCTGATCTTCACTCTTATGATTCTTGGCTCCTGTGTGAAAACTGACCTCGTTCTAAGGAACATCATTCCTTGCCTTGAAACTTTCCGCCTGTATGGACTCCAGCTATGGAGCGATTGGTGCCATCATTTTGCAATTTTGATGCTAAACTAGGTACGTGAGATAAATATATTGCCCATTCTTCCTCAAAAACATTTCCATTCAGTGAATCGATTCCACATTCAATTAAAAATTCTAACATTAACTGATCTGCTGATTTATACGTAATAGCTTTTCAATATGAGCAAATAAACATCGCACTGGTGTTAATACCAAACATGACATTATCCACATCCATGATCGCAATTATATAACAAGTTTACGATGCTAGAAACCGAGCCAGCATATTATGCAGAAGCAAGTATGCGGAAGGGGCGTGGCCGAAGCATCTTTTTGATTGGTCAACAACACAAGCAGCTACGGTTCATTCGTCAGCGTTACTTCCATGCATAAAAGTGCACATGGCGGTTGAATATAGTCGCACAGCACTTAATAATAACGTCTTAACAATTTTTGTACCATCCCTTACTATTTCTGTCAGTTTTTGCGGCATCGCCCCAACTACAAGCTTGAATCTCCGCAACCTGTAATTTCCGCATCACTTCGAGTTCAATTGGTCCTAACCTGATTTAGTATTACCTTTTACAGATACGTTAATCCACAATGACGGTATCGTATAATTTGGACGTCTCCTCCGTATCAGGATCCTCCTTTCTCAAACTGCTATTCCGATGGCGCGGCTCCATATGGAAATTCGTTATCGTAGAGCTCTCATTGTGGATTTGTGGTTATTATATAATTTTCTGTATATATCGATACGTCATGGATAGGGAGACTCAGATGTATGTCAGAAATTTCTTCATCTCTGCTCTTCTATTTGTTGTCAAAATGCGATTTTCAGGGTTTTCGAGAAAATAGCCGCTCACTGCGATAAGAAGCTTGACTATATTCCACTTACGTTTATGCTTGGCTTTTTCGTCACAGTGGTCATCGATCGGTGGCGGAATATCTTCAACAATATGGGTTATATTGAAAAGTATGTTTTTACAATGTGTGATGTAGTGAAATTGAAGAAACTGAATTTAAACTGAGATGAATGAATAAATGATAAATAAATAATAGTAATGGACAAATAAATGAATAACTAAATTGAAATTGAAGCAGTGATTGCCCCCTCCAAAAACGGTTCATTCAGACTCTTGCATTACCATGTCTCAGACTGGTAAGTAGCTACAATCGGATTATTTTGGTCATGTTACAGTGACGGTTTTCTTCTATTATAAATCCGTGAAAAACGCCGCCTCAACTCCTTAAGAAAATGTGAGAAATTCCGCAAGAAAGTAAGTAGGATTCACGGCGAATTCCAATGAAATTCACCTGGAATTCATCAGCTTGTTGTGTTGTTTATTTTATTCGCTCATCATCTTTCTTGCTTATCATTTTCCACCATTTATATTATTCAATCACCACATTGCTCGGTTTCGTTAAAATTTTCGATATCACATCAAGATTATGTAAACTCACTTGCATCGAATTTCCGCAATTGCAAATAAGTCTCTCAATCACACTTCTGATCTAGAAATTTTGGGGTGATAGTTCCTGAGCACGTAAATCCTGTGTAATTTTGCAGACTTTCGCTTGAATTTCTGGTGAATTCCGCTCAAAAGTAAGACTCGTCAAAACTTTCGATATATATACAGTTTTTGACCTCTTCTGGAAGTAATCCACTCGTCTACACGTACATCGCCTAAATCGAGTTTGAGAGCGCTTCCCAAGGTCAATTCTGAGTTTCACGCTAAAATGTTCGAGTTAATGTACCTGGAGCTCTGGTGTGGATGCTGTTACCACCACAACTCACTTCAAACACAGCAACCACAGCAACACGTGACAGAACGATCCCACGCACAGCGACAAGAAGTTGTTGCTGTATTGGCTTACGCAACAACGTGGGTGTTGCGGCATCCACTGATGCAGCGACACAGGTGGTGCGGCACCTCCAAATGCAAAACCATACCTGCCATTGCAGCACCTTTTATGAAGCAATAGTGTAGTACATTCGCTGGTTATACGTACTATACAACCATACAACTCGAATGTCAGCATTTAGCAATAATTTTAAGAATTTTTGCGTAACTTAACCAATATTTTCCGTATTTCCGTCACTTACGGTTACTAATACTGTAGATGCAACGTTTCAAGCAAGAAATTGACTGAGTATATTTGGACCGGATCTCGCCTCTGATTTCACACCCTATTCCTCACATTTTTTCACGAATTTGAACGGAAATATAACCCAAAAGTTAACAGGAAGAATTTCATAGAATTCATGATTTACACGGAGTTTACTAGGAATTGGTCTGTATTGAATGACCAGAGTCAAGGGTTGACGTTTAAAATTGTACGCTGATCATGGACGATATCCTATTTTACAGTATCGCACTTTCACTCTCGACTTTGTTGAGAGGTGACTCTAAAGAGATTGTTCTCATGCGACGTACAATCATCCGGTATTTGGTGGTTTCGCAGGTTGGTTGAACCCAATTCAAGGGAAAAAATAATCGTATAAATACTGCCCGGTATCCAGATATTGGCGTTTCGTGACATCTCGATGAGAGTGAGGAGACGATTTCCCAATTTGGAGTCCATGGTTACTGCCGGTGGGTCCCTTTCGAAATTCTGCACTTTCAAGTTCAGATGGTCCGACAATTTTCCATCCAAGGCAGATTTCAGGATTTTTGCACGAGAACGAAAAAGATGATCTAAACAAAATTAGCATACAACCTGTTTACAAGAAGTACTGGGCGCCCGTGAATTGGGCGCTGACGCTGTGCCATAGAGCGCACAAAGAAGGACATCTCAATGCAGCACCTTCACTTAACACATGTCTCAATGTGGGTTAATTTTTATTTGTCGTCATAACTTTGTGTAGAGTTGAAATATTATAACTGATTTTAAAATACAGAGCAGATATATTTGAATATAAACTGAGAGATACCATAGAGATAAGCACGGATGTGTGCACAAAAATTGAAGAGGTCTGAGGTTTTCGCTCCTTCATGAGTTCTTTTACATTCACCCAAAAGAGTAGAACGACAGATTTTGGCTAAGTTCCCTGAGAACTGTAATCGCGAGGGTGGTAAAGTTGGAGTGGGTTTCAAAATAAAGATTTGTTCGATGTACATAACTATCTGAATTTCAGTTTCACAATCATTTTTTTCTCACTACTTGTCAGCTATTCGAGTGGTGTCACTCTGTGTAACCACGCCCACCTTTCCTCTCCGTAGCAATTTCCCTGCTGTATCTCTGACTTTTCGTCCCATTCCAGTCCACTTTTGAATGATAACTTTTATTATTTGAATTTGGTATCAATACTTCCATGAATAGTACCTCTAAAATTTCGACAGTCGGGGTCTCCAAAAATACGAGACTTCATGCTGAAGGAATAGATACTTCTTGGAAAAAAATAATACAAATAACTAGCTGTGATTACAGCATGCACAAGATTACATGTACATATATCACAACTACTACATTGAGTCTTACTGAGATAATGTTCCGCACATTTCTATGGAGCACAACAAGAAAACTTCAAAATAAAATTGTTGTGTACAAGACGAATTAATCATAATCATTTCAAGTGCAGCCAAAAGCTTCGAGTGCAGCCGGAGTGGTCCATTCCATTAGGGTAGGCTATTGTTGTGGATTGTGTTCCGTTGTGAATTTAGCATATAATTTGAGTCAGTGTCATCAATTTAGTTTTTGGTGGAGTTTTTAGAAGCATGGAGATGAAATGCAATAATTCCTTCACATGAAGACGTAATTCGTCTAAGACTTGCATGCAAAGTGTTGTGTCGAGATGAGAAATTGTATTCATGTGATGTGAATTTATAGCAGATGCATGCGTACATCTGAGAAGCATTTGTCCTGGCTCTTGATTGAAACCAAACCTTTAAATAAACCTTACCTTTTTCATAGAACTTCAGCGTTCTCAGAGCGGCGCTATAGAATCCGCTTCCTAGCGTAAGCAGCACCTTTATCCCAGCGAAGCTACTCCCGGAATGCCGCCCTGGTCATGTCCTCTTGGCTGCTGCTGTCGTATTTTTCTCCAAAACTACAATACATGTGTCATTGCAGGAAATAAAAATATTCCGTACAAATCTCGCCCTGCTCTGCAACTTCGACTGGGTGCCGATTCCAATTGCTTATCCCCAGGTATGGGCTTACAATTCGTGGATCTTAGCGACTATTCGGCATATTATTTGCAGGTAGTATTTCTCGCTGTTCGAGTCTACTTTCTCATATGTCTCGTGTCGCGGCAATATATAATCGGTGCTAATGCTGCGAATAAAAGCGTGGTAAGTAACGCTCTTATCCTACTCAGGCACTCTGCGTTTCGCTACATGTGGATCTCTCTCCGCCGTGGAATTTCCGAAAGGCCTCTACCCAGCTACTGAATTTCCGGCACTTTGTCTGAGATCATATTCTTAATTTGCATGACGGGGAAAGATTCCCTAGCGAAACTGAGTAACCGCGACGCAAACTGCGACGCATCAGCAACTCTGCAGGTCCCAAAGAGAGATGGTAACATGGTTTCCATCAGAATTGGGCCTCGACCGGCCAAAATTTCGGAAACAGAATTCTCGCAAAATTGAAAGAAACACTAAATGCTGAATAGAGGGGCTAAAATACCGCAAGAATAAAGATTTTCAAAAACAGGTTCAACGGAACTTTCAACTCGTAGAAAAATTCAGTCTCGTTCTAAGGGTAGACAATAGCTCTGACTACTTTTTGTTTTTTTTTTGCAAAATTCTCGTTCAATTCAGATCGATCTCTACGTGCCGTTCATGACCATCTTGCAATTCATATTCTTCTTCGGTTGGATGAAGGTAAATCACTATTCCTATTTCATCCTAATATGTGAATAAGTGTATATAGCCTGGAATCACTCAGCAGGGAATTTCCAAATTTTCAATTTTTTCCCTTTTAGGTCGCCGAAGCGCTTCTCAATCCCTTGGGTGAAGACGACGACGACTTTGAGTGCAACTTCCTAATAGACAAGAATATTGCTGTGAGTGAGCCGTCCAGGCTGGGATTTGTGAAACGCTAACCAGGAAGGCCAGAGATAGCTAATTTGGCTATCCAAGAGGTCGAATGAAAATAGGATGCACAGAACATCAAGTTTGGCCTGCTGACCTGGTTTCGCTCGGATATGGGTTCATGAATTCCAGCCCTGGAAATCGTGACAAAACGAACGACAACGAATAAAACGAAACGAATCCAATAAACGAAATTTTAGACGGGCCTATCGATTGTGGACGAAACCTACGACTACTGTCCGGAATTGCAGCCAGATCGGTTCATGGATCCCAATTATGAGCCAGTTTATTCGGAGGAGAGTCAGAAGCATGGACATGACAACGCGCTGGTGGGATCAGCAGAAGGCATCAAGTGGGCGTTTTGTTATAGTCCTGCACCTTTTGTGGATCATTCTTCCAAGATTTTCCATAACTGCAATTTTTGTAGAACAACTTAGGTACTATTTGAGCTTTGTGAAATCGCTTTGAATGAGTAGCACTAATATTTTCAACTAACGTCGAAGAAGAAGATGAGCAGTTAGTATCAAAATGTGCTGTTTCAGACTGGCTGACTCCAATGAAAACGTGAAGATGGTCTCCGTTAGTTTGAGAAGCTCGATGAACGATCTCCGCGGTGAGTAAATGCCTAATATACGGAGTTAGCAAATATTTTTAGATAATATTAGTTAGAGAAAGCTAGAATCGCTAAAAAATTACTGGTTCGAACTGTTGTAACGCCTAAACAGCACCAAGAAAGGTAGCGGTAAATATTTTTTTCTCACAATATACAAGGAGAAAATTGAGGCATTTGGTAGACAGACGCTACAGTACCAATAGATCACATTTTTTAAGGTAGTGAAACAGGGGCCCGTAGTAAAGTGTCCAGTGCGATCATCGCACATCACCTTCAGGGCGATGATCGCACTTCGCGTTGGAAAGGAGTATGGTGATCATCGCCATGGTGAACCGGACATGAAAAGTGATCAAATGTACCTGTTTCACGTATTCCCACATCAGCTCCGAGACTGTTTTAGCGTGTGAGACAGTCATGAACCATTGCTACGAACACACTAGAACGAGAACGACTCGTCAGAAGCACCTCTGTGCTTCTGATAAGTCGTACACGTTGAGCTTGTTCTGTGCTGTGATACGAAAATCAACATGCTTGAGTCCGTAGGCTCAGGTACATTCTGTGCAATTCGCGCATCTGATCATACGTACCTTCACACCATCACCACACTCCGAGTGAGATGCTCCGAGTACTTCACTCGGCGTCTCTTCGCGCCGCACACTATCTAGTCGCCAAACGATGGCGATCATCGCCCTCCAGGGCGATGAGATCAGAGCCCCGCAAACACGTGCTCGCAGCACCGCCACGGTTGGTGATGATCTTCCATTCCTCAGTGTTGGAAGGTCGTCGCGCGTGCGATCATCGCCCCAGATGTGGCGACGAGTTGTGCAGGCAGCTGATCTCACCGCCATGACACTTTACTACGGGCCAGGTTGTTTAATAGATTGTATGATTGATTCTCTGCTGTTTTCCAGATAGTGTCAGCGAACCACGTTCTCGTACAGCCGCTGCGAGGAGAAAACTCAGCCAAGCGATTCGCCTTTCTCGGTAAGTGGCTCCTTCAGTGCGACAATAACCTTAATGAACTCTAAGGAAGTGTTCTACGAGGAAGAGTCTTTCTAGAGTTTACTCTAATCTCATCCCCATTGTTTTCAGTCCCAGGGCCCATTCTGTACAGCCGATACGTCTCGGTACCACAAAACCTGTGCTCGACACCAATCCTGAGCGACCCTACACAGCTTTTGACTTATCTAATGGTATTTTATCCCTTTCAAAAAATATAAATAGGAAGAGCTTTTGAATAATTTCAAAAAGCAGTCCCTGCAACAAATATTGTATTATGAACCTGTGTGTTTCATTCATTCTTAGCATCTTCTCTACTTTGCAGGATTCCAGCCATCAAAGGCTTTCTTCTCTGACTCATGTCCGTTAGGCAAGGTAGTAGAAGAGGCTGAAACTCCTTCGGATAATAGCGCAACACGCGGCAACAGTGTTAAAACTGTTCAAAGCATCGACGAGACGGAGGTAAGCCTAATCTCTCCTCAGGAGATTTTAATTTTTTTTTGCATAGCACATTTGGTAAAAAGAACAAATTTCTTTTCCAGGTACCCGAAATCTTCAAAAAAGAGCTCGAAGGTGAAGGAAAGGACAAATGATATTGCCACATGTCCAAGCCAATTAGAAAATGTCTTCTCTGGATTGTTACCAAACTGTACATAAACTACATCTCCTCAAAAAGGAAATGACCAGATCCAAAGAAGCGACCATGGTCTATTTCATTGCAGCTGACCAGGAATTTCACATCGACAGCTTTGGAAGACTTCCGGATTCCTCATTAAACGGAAAGTACTGGACGAAGCTGCTTCTGCAAATAAACACCACCTTCCCATTCCCATTCTTGATTTCATACTGTTTATCCGTATCCGTTTGCCCAATGAGAACTGGTAATCTTTGATGAACTATCCTAACGACGATCATCTCAGAATCCCTTTTGGAGATGCTCAGACAGTGAGTGTTCGTCGGAATACAAAATGTTTGTTTGTTTCTTATTTATTTTCGAATCTAATGTGTATCTGTCACATGTTCGTAGATCTTCAGTGAATCATATGTGCCTTATTAACTTACTTCTTATCGGGTGCTTCACTGGTGCCTCTTATTATTATGAATGTTGCACTTGTTAATCCTCTTGCCTCTATGAAATTGTTACCAAACGACTATTAAATAAAGATCTTTCTTCTAGTAAATAAATGGTATATGTATTTCAAACGAAGAGATACAAGTATTTTTAAGGGATTAACCTAGGAACTAACCTGAACTAGAGCCCCATCTCATGCCCTCCTCCAAGATAATATCAGATTCCAACCTTTTCAATAACAATTTTCGCAAGACGTCCCAAAATTTCTCAAAGTCTCAGTAGTAGATGATCTGTTGTTCTGAGTTGAAGACACCAAATTAAACAATGGCAATTGAAGACATGAATTAGTCCACTAAAAAAACTTCAAAATAATATTTACTTTCCTTCACCCAACAAAACAATGCGAACAGCACAAATGAGAAGCATAGTACTATGCTCATTAGCATAATGGGTTACAAAAACATTTCAAAAAGAAAAGAACCGTCTCCACAGAACATGAAAATAACCAAAGAAAAAGAATGGCGACAAATAACTCTGCAAAACAAGCGACACCTACAATAAAAAATAATGTTTAAATAAGCAGGAAAAATTATTACGGAAACAACAGGGAAATAAGGTTAAAAACTCAAATACGAACTATCACAGAAGTGCAAAACAAAACAATACTAGTGCCTTCTAGGGCAACTGCACTCGAGGCGTAGGTGGAGGTAGAAATCTATAAGTAACATTTTTAACCATTTAAGATGGAACGAACATAATTAACCACATAATTGTCATGTAGTCAGATAGATTTTTTTTTGTTATTACCAGCGCTATTCTTTTCGAAGTAGAGTTGTAGTGAATTTCAGCAGGTAATTTCGAATTTTAATATACCAACGTGTATATATTTCTACGCGGTATACTCCCAGTATTTATAGTAAATGCTGTCAATAAGAAATTTTCTTTCTCTGTAGCCATTCTTACAGAATAAATACAAGTAAAAGGTGCGCACTAGGTAATTTCAAAAAAGTGGCCACGAAGGGATGACCAAAGCGTGGTTTCATCAACCCTCCAAAGAATGGTATTCAATCATGTTTCACAAACAATGGGGATTTTGCGTAGAATGGGTGTATAGTCGTGCTGCTTAGGAAATGTGTCAGTGGCTTTGGCTGCAATTACGGCCTCCGCACGGTGTTAGCTAGCTTATCAGCTGACCTATCCTGGTAGAAGATTTTACTAAGTAGCAGTAGGAAAACGTCAGATTGGAAGTAGCCACAGCGTGTGCGTATTAGAGCATAAAGTGGAAAGACTGCGCCTATCCTTCATCGCGGAGCAACGACGTCGCGTCGACGACCACAATGTGCGCAACAAAAAGAGACGACGACATTGTCGCATCGCGCGCGTTAGCGACGACGCGAATTTGGTCCATCTTGTGATCATTGGAGGGAAACATGAAAAGCACACGACGGGGTTCGTAAGATTGCACCGCGGGCATAATAGTCAACCACCACAACATTGCCACTGTTCGCACATGCTTACAGCCAGGATCAACCGCTTCTGAACAGTTGCATGGGCGAGACGATCGCGTTGCGATGAAGTATAAACACAATTAAAGTGTAAAATCTCGATAGAACTAGCTGATCTGCTGCCGATACCACGCCGCAGCCGTGATTGCTGACAAAGTCCCATACGCACTCCCCAAGCTATCCCACTGTACACACAAAAACAGAGGAAAAAGTTGAACAATATTGAAAAATAAAAGATCACTAGAGGAAAGATGTTTGAATGTGTTTTGTTCCCTAAACATGTATGGAAAATTGTGGACAGGCATCAGGTGTTCTTTCTCTGGAGAAAAAAGCATAATAATCTATCAATAATTGGAGGTTACGACATAGCGAGGCAGCTTTGCCAAGACCTCGTAAAGGCTTAGTAACCTGATAAGAGTTGTTCACACGGTACTGCAGGAAACTGGTAAGATTCGAATGCCAAGGTATTCATCAAGGTAGCACGTTCTGTAGCCAATGAAAAACATAAGCAGTAATGCACGAACGCAACTAACACTGTCGTAGAAATGAAAGGACTCAAATGAAACCTCCGGAATGAGCCTTAGCGACTGTATTGTTATGCATAGATTAATGGAGCCATGCATTAAATAAATGTATTACCGCTATGCCTTGTTCTTCTTCGGAGTTACTTTTGCTTTTGCTGTGTCCGTCTTCTTCCGCCTTTCCAAATTATCCATATTCGCTCTGAGCACCGACACATAAGCCAAATGGAATTTATTCACCTCCTTAGACGTGACCTGAAAAAAAAAACAACTACCCAGTGATGCCCTTAGTGATGAAAAGCAAATGATCAAGGAGGAACTCCACAAAAACTATAATACTAGTCACTTACCACAGTACTTATGCGTTTTCTACCAAGTTTAGCACGGAACAAACATTTATGGCCGTCTACTGGCTGCGGATCAGCATCTTTTGGCAATGCTTTCGTACGACCATCATCTAAAGATAGAATCATCTATGAAAGCAGTTCAGAAAATAGCCATAGCATAGAAAATTAGTAAGAAACAGGAAATATGTGATCATTCTTCATGAATGAAAGTCCAGTGAATACCGAAATTGGCACCATTCCACTTGTTCTGCCTCAAAATGTCAAAATAAAAAATTCTTCTGGAATTTCGTCTAAGGGGGGGGGTTCTTTGGCATTTTGATCTTTGCAAATTCAATGTGATATTCGTGATCAGCATTTCAAGTTACCCCTGCAGACAAAAACTCAGATGATTCCGTAAGAAACCTTACTTGCCCTAACCCTACCCAAATAAGATTACGGCATAATATGAGTGTGATATTCGTGATCAGCATATCAAATAACTCCCCCCCCCCCTTGACGAAGTTTCAGAGAAATTTTTGATTTTAAGATTTTGGGCGGAACAAATGGAATAGTGGCTCGAAATTGATAAAATTTGCTCAATTCGATGAACAATACAAATGCTACTATGTACAAATGTGAGTTTTTTGAGCGAAGGAGTTATTCATGCAAAGGAGTGTCAAAAATTCACAAACTCACAAGGCTTCATAGTCACGTAGACCGACTTGGCGCCACCCAATCTTGCATCCATGTACATCTTTCCCAGCTGACTGAGGAATTCTTCATTGGTGAGAACAGTCATTATTCTGGCTATAATAAAGCGATATCAAGTTCTTTTCAGTTTTGAGCGTAATTAGAGCATTCGTAACAAGATAAAACAAAGATGTAACAGCGCAAAGAGGAAACCATAAGCGACTGTGGCAAAAATCCAACTGCTAGAACCAATGTTATTGAGGGACAAGGCACTTCTTTCAAGAACAAAAAAAAATGAATGCAAAAGAGAACACGAGGAAATGCCCGTAAAATTGCGTGTAATAATTCCGCAATTCACACAACTCGTCCAAAAATACGTCGCGCCGAGGCTGTCGCGAGAGGTGGTTGTTTTTTGCCATGATTTCGTATTTTTCCATCATTTCGGGATTTCTTGGAGTTTTAACCTTTTCTACCATGTCCCTTTCTGAAACTGAGTCAGTTGCTCCCATTTAATGAAGAAGAATGCCCAACAATGAGACCATTGCTAGGGTTTTTTCTTTCAAAAATCAGGTTACATATTGCGGCATTTTCTTCACTAGATAGTTTTTATCTACATATGGAAGAAACGCAAAATAGCATCAGAAAAAGAAGACATTTAGCAGAAAACGAAACCGAGAGACAGATCTCTAGGACTGTCAAACTGAGTTCGCTAAATGAAAGCGTGTTGTCCACTACAACATTCTTCAGACCAAAACTCAGAAATCTTTTTAGACCAAGAAATTTTCCCTATTATTTTGGAGTGGAGTGTAACGCGCATTCGCATTTGGCTTTGAATATCACCCGGCTTCTGATCTTGTAACAGATTTTACTCTTTGGGAGCATATTTGGCTTTTGCTGAAGTGTGTCAAGTAGAACTCAGAGATGTGTTCTATTTTAATTCCCTCTATGGAAATGATTATTATTCTGATAGAGTTCTCTATCGTATAAAAAATAAAGCTCTCCACTGGAACAGTAATTTCTAAGCGTCATGTCCAAAAACTTCACTTTTCTTGCCTGGTTTTTATGAGATCAGGATTTGATAAGGTATGAGTTAATGGACGCCTCAATTTCCGCTGTTTCTTCTCTTCTTGCTTGCAGTAAGCTACTTTGTGGGGATGAGTCTCCAAGTCTCCAAGCATCTACTGCTCATTCAAGAAAGTCTTTGTAGACATTTGATTACGCGGGAGTAAATATTTTTCTTGTAAACTGTTGCTGGGATCACCTTACAGCAGAATGTAATCTGACCCCGTTTGTTAGAGCTTTTTTGGTGTTTACTGGTTGCTCACTGACTTACCTGACAATTTGCGGGTTCGTCCAAATATCTACTCATCTCGTTGTTAATCGGAGGATGATTAGTTATTGTTATCTATTGAAGAGTGTTACTAGGCAGACCCACACGTCTAGTAAAAGAAAAATTCGCCTCACAATTTGGATTCTCTTTGTACCGAAATGACACGAGAAAGAAATTTCTGCATCCAACAAGTACGTAGACATTAGGCACCACCACATGCCCACACATTTCAGCTGTCTACAGTGAATTTATCGCCGTTTTCTTCCTTCTTCTGTATCCCTTTAGTTCTATCGGTGTCAGATCCATTTCAGGGAAACCCTCACAGCGCCCTCATCGTACTAGATGTGACCAACTAACCCATGTATGTTGTTTTTTTTTCCTACTTAGCGTTTCTGCAAGTCTACAACACGTCTTTCTCCAGGTATCAGCTAAGTCCAATATCATTAAGACCGGACGTTCGGGCTAGCCGAAGTCAGCATGGTCCTTTCCAGAATAAGATCACAAAACTGGTGGAGAAGGTTAGTTACAACTTATCCGGAGAAAGGTTAATACTCTGCGACTTCATCCTTGTGTTAGTGAAGGTCAAGCTAAACAAATGAGAAGTTAAAAGGTTGTTTGTTTCGATTCTAAGACGATCATACTTTTCAAATCACCTCGATGAATAATGCCTACTTATTCAAACAGTTACTCAGAAGGCATTTTGTGTAATTCTCGATCTTGAGGCTGTTTTCTGACCTCTTAACTAAAGCAGAGCATTTTACTTGTTGGAGTTGAATGGAGTCAGAGAATGTGTCGTTTCAGCTGTCAAATGAACGTGAAATCGTTGACATGGAACATGAAACTGGAAAGATGCTGTTCAATTCGATGGATACATTCTTCTCCTACGGGTATTTGTAGCAATTTCGTTTTTATTTCAAATGTATTTGCCGGAACGCCCATTCTCTATCTCATTTTTTCTTCTTTCACTCTAATATTTGCTGGTTTCGATTTGATCTACTTCAATTCAGGCTTCTATCCGGTGATAAAGTATATTGGCGCTTCGTGAGCGAATTTCTGCCGAAGACCCAGCAAAGTCTTCTGCGAGCTGAATGGGGAGACATCGATAACAGACGTCTGTCAATTGCTTGGCTCAAGGATGCTTTCAACAAAGGAACGCTCCACTTCCAAATGCTTGCTTTCAGGAATAATCGGCAAGTACTTTTTGGTATTGCTTTAAATTTTCCATAGGTATTTTGCTGCCGTTTCTCAATCTTTCTCTTAAAATGTCTGTTTGTAGGAAAATCATTGAACGTTTCTATCATCGAAATGCATGCATGAGCAATGGTGGTATGCTAGAGGCGGTCACTGACATGATTGTGAGCCTCGTGAACGTGCAGTTCGCTTTTTATGTGAGTATATTGATGCTACAGTTATATTTTAGCATTTTTCAAGCACTTTCCAAAGCCTCATTCTTAGAATAGGCCTTTCATTTTGACAGTTTTCGTGACTCTTTGACAAGGGTAATAAACTCCTCTTGGATGAATCCCGTTTAGTTCCTACCGTACAGTTTCCGGCTCCCAAATGATTAAGTTTGGTGTCTATTAAATCTATCATTCTCTTTTGAAATGTTCTTCTAGTCAACGGTAAATCTTCGCGTGGAACCTGCTCAAGCAGTCGTTGTTGTGCCTCCAGTCACCCCAATCGTAAAGGCAAAAACAAAACGAAGGAAACGAGTGGTTAGTGCTTTTAGTCTTCATTGCAGTGCACCTTTCAGCTAAATGCGAGATTTTTGTTCTGTGGTAGTTCACTTTTTTTGTTTAGGAGAGTGAGCGGAATCTTCCGCCTGTTGTTGCTGACACTTTGCCTCCCCCACTTGACGCAGTCGTTGTACCTTCACCCAAAGATCAGGTTGGCTTTTGTTTGGTTCCATTTCTTCTAAACAATGAGTCATAGAACGTTAATTTCCGTTTATGTTGTTGTTTTTGTGTAATTCAATGATTTTCTTCTCCTGAATGTAGTATTTTCAAGGAACTTATACTTGATGAATTGGTCAGAACTCGACGAAGTCGGTTGCAAAGTCTCATCGAGTCGACGAGTGTTGAAAAAGTATGCTTCTATGTTTTTTTTTTGAAGAAGTGTGTTTTTATGAAGATCTTTTTTTCTACGTGTTGTAAATCCATTCCTAGATTGACGAGAATGCTGATTCTGGGTTGAATACAAGTGGAAACTCGTCCGAACCGCCAGTGAGGAATGAAGCATTCGACGAGGTATATCCGATCTTTTTTGTCTGTTAGCATTATTTGATTTCTAATTGTTTGCGTTTTTTGCTTAAATTTTTATGTGTGAGAATATCCAGTATTATAACTAACTAATCTTTCCTGTTGCTAATTAATTTATTTTCTTATCATTTGTGTTCACGAGAGCTGTTAAGGTATTGCGTAAGACAATGTCTCAAGTGAAAATGGAAAATCTTGGCGATGAGGCGAAATCGTTCGATAGCCTTCTACATTATGACGAAATACAACAAGACAAGCACAACGAAGAAGATGCTCTGGTTGAGGGAGAAGTAATGTGAGTGGCTGTCGTTATTCTTTACCCTTCTTGTCAAATGAAATCACTTCCAAAGTTTAGGTTGCATTCTGGTGACATATTGAAGCTCGCAATGAACGTTTATGTGGATGAAGGAGAGCGCCTTTTGCACATGTATCATGTTTACCAACGATTTGCTTCCGGAACGCCACAACAGAGGTATCAATTGAACTTCTGTTTTTTTTTCTGAATTTCTATTCATCTAATTCTTCAGACTTCTCGCTGTTACCGACCACAACATTTACGTCATCACGCAGAATATTGTCCTAGAGGATTCCGCACAACAAGGAACTTTCGAGGAAGGTGGTCATCACAACGTGTTCTATGAAGTGCATGTTGTCATTCCACTTACGACAGTGGATTATATTGGAGTAAGTCATTGATTCTATCCAATCAAGCAGTTCATAGAGCAAGTTATCATGCAAATAGGGTGCTATCGATGAGAAAATATGCGAAGAATGGCCCGGTTGCTGTTTTCCCAAAATTGTTCAGGCATTGCAAGTGTTCAATGTTAGTGACTCGACCCTATCTGTCGTGATCTTATGCGAATTCGATTGTTGGCGGAAAACCAACATTCAGCATGGGTTTTCTGGATGTAAAATTAGTAAAACTCCACTAGGTCGCTCTGATGAAAGAGTCTATTGCCAAAAATTTACTATTATGCGAGAGTGTTCTGATTGTGATTAACTCTGACCTATCAAGTTATTGTTGACTTACTTGCGACGTTGTTAAGGTTTCAAGGGATGCACAAGTCATCATCCTATACGCCAAAAGTGGATTGCCATTCCGAATCGTGAATGAAACGGAAGGATTGAAGGAGAAGACGTGCGCAATAGCTACAGGCGATGTCCAGTTGGGAAATGCTATCGTGAAGGCAATTACCACTGTGAGTTCATTGATTTCAGCCATTTTATTCATCAACATTTATTTCCTATTTGGAACCCCTCATTGTATTCATCGCATTGTCTGTCTGTATCATTGTCTTACGAATGTTGTGTCTGATCTTAGGCGGCTGAGAGCGGGAACCAAGAGCCGCCAGCTGTTTTCACGGAAAGCACACCGTATTCGTTAATACTCAAGCGATATCTCACAAAGGAACTGAATGGATCGGTGAGTGTGAGTTGATCTTTTCTATTCTTTTTTTTTTTCACGACTGCTTTCAAACGGGTATGCCTATTCCAGCCTCACATTGAGTTGCATCACTTTGCACTTGTCTACTGGAAAGAGTCTTCTGCGCTACTGGAGAAGCAGAATGCAGAAAGTGTTGGGTACCTGTACAGAAGGTGGCGATTGATGGATATTCGCATCCTACTTCTATATGGAAGTACAGTAATAAATGTTTCAGAATGGTGCACCCGAACTGGTGGAGAAAACCACCTGCTGAGTGGGTTCAGAGCTATTTCGTTCTAAAGTAAGTGCAGCAGTAGCATGTGCTTCCCTGTCTAAAATACTTTTGTAACTTTTAGAGGAACGAAGATGTATTTGTTCACGGACTCCACCTGCAAGGAAGGGGAAATGATTATCAATTTGTGGTAAGTTCCTAATTCATCCGCAGCTTCTGAGAAAAATACCTGCTTCAATAAGTGTTTCGTACCCGTATCCACAGTTTACTCATGACTAAACGATCTCGTTTGTGAAGTGATAGTTTTATTAATGCATCACGTAGTTAGTAGACTTCGATTTGTAAAGTCTTGTTCGTTTAAGGTTTTCTTCTAATTTCTATTTCTTCTAATTTCTTGCTGCTACAGTCTATTGATTTATTCTTTGCATTCATTCTGATTCAATTTGTCTGTCGCCTTCTCAGTCTTCACTTCTTTTGTCTTATTTTTCGTTTTAATTTTTCTCATCTATCCTATCACATTTTTCCATCTTCTGGTTTTATCAGGGAAAACTTACCATTAATGAGTTCCAATACTATAGTGACTGCACGGAAACGTTAGAATTGGATGCAAGAAAGGATTGCCAATGGGGATTCGAACTTGTCCTTCCGGATGGGAATCTACAGCTGCAGTGTCCCAGCAAGGATGAAATGAGCAAGTGGATGCGATTAGTCAACGTGGCTCTAAATTCGCAGGTGAGTTTTTTTTTTTTGCTTCTTCACTGCGGTGTTACCATGCTAATGTGTGAAATATACAGAACGACGATGATGCAGCAGCTTGCATGGTGATGGTCACTGGTACCCACGTTGTCGTAGCGCAGGAAGGAGAAAAATGCTTCACGGATGGTTTTATTCGAACCTTGGTTGTGAGTGTTTGACATCCTTGCTACTTTTTTCAATTTTTCATTTTGAGCTTGTGACGGCAAAATCTCAAGAATGACGATTTTTCGCTGACCCCTTTGGGCTTCTCACTAAGATTTTTTTGATATCGCTCCCAGGGAATTTTTGACGCCGTTTTCAAATGAAATGGATGGTGTGCGATGTTTTATTTTCATTTTTGTCTGGAAGACTTTTCAGTCATTTTCCCTGCCGGATATTCGATCTGGTTGGATCATACACGGCGAGACGCATATGACGCTTCTGCTTCGTGTTGATGCTATGTTCCACTGGTTTTTCTTCCGCTCCGAAGCTGAGCTAGATCGTATGGTCAAGACGCTCTCCGTTTATCCTATCGCTTTAGCGGAAATAGATCAGCATAGCCAGGTGTGTCCGATTGTGCTTCAAATCAATTCTGTCGAGCGATTCTCAGCGCAGTATACATAGTATCTTTTCAAGGAAAAGTCCACCGCATTTATCCTAAACCAGTGCCGCCGAATGCCAGATCTGTGGCACAAAGCCGTATTCGCTGCAGAAGGGTTTGAGTCAGAGCCTTAGAAACTTCTACGATTTTATTACTATTGTACTGTAAATACCTTCGCTCTCACTTTCTTCAGTATCTCGTAGACCATGGTAATGTTCTCCATTTTCACAGGTTTAACTTTTCCTTTCATAACATTAACGACAACATTTTGTGTTGAGCCTTCGTTTTTCTTGGCAACTAATAAGCGAATAAAATTCGCTTGTTCTTTGTAGATAGTTACTTTCAGGTTCACTGATGTAAGTTGGTCTTGTATTTGTGGGTTCTCATGTGATACAGTTGTACATTAATTGAATGAAATATTTTCTCGGTGTAAAAATTCTTCCTAAGAGGACCTCTGGTAAATGTTCCAAAATATGTATAGCTTTAATGGTTTTTCTCCACATATACTGGTTTTCTCGTTTTTGCATATGACTCGAAAAGTTTTGTATTGTTGTGGACTTCAGATATAGGCTTTGTTGTCGTTAGCGGAGAATGCAGCACCCGCCGCGGCAAAAGCCAAAGCTCTCGTACGATAAAGGAAGATGTGTACCTGTTGGCTGGAAGCCGCTTGTGGTTGACACCAGAGTGAGGAATTATATTTACGCAAGGGCAAAGAGGACTTGTTTGGAAGCAAGAGATCGTAAGTATAGCTACTCCTAGTATCAGTTTTCTGGAATATAACAAAACTTTGAAATTGAAAACGAAGTTTAGGAGAAGCTCAGCGAAGAGCAGCTGAAGAGCGACAGCGTGAGCGGCAACAGATGAGAGAACGAGTTGATGAAGACCTAGAGGCATGTGAGGCTGAGGTAGGATTGAGTTTCGTTTGGTTATGAAACTGTAGTAAGTACAACTGATAAGCATTCCTTCCAATATGCGTTTGTATTGCAGCTAGAACGTGTGAGAGCGCGCCGTGATGAATTAGCTGCAGAAAAACACGAATGCTTTACAAAGCTGAAAGCATGCTTGCAACGAGAGTCCATGCAAAAGAAAGCGGAAGATGAGCGAAAGCGACGAGTGAGTTCTACTCTTTTCCTTGGATTGTGCCGGCAAACAGATATAGCCTTTCCATTTTTCTACATAGTTTCTTCATCCAGACTGTAGCCTTCATCCTACACTTTTTGTGGTTATATTTTTCTTGCCAATACTCTGAAACTCGAAATTCCAATTTCATTGTTTAGGAACTACTCACCTTACAAATGCAGCAACCACTCTTGGCAGCAACCATACAAGCTCAAGCTCAGGCCCAAGCTCAGGCTCAGGCTAATAGTTTGATTTCCAATCAGCACCTCCTCACGCAACAGAACATTCTGTCGCATCATTTCTCCGCTCAGAATTTGCTGAATCAGCAAGCGCTGCTGCAACATCAGCATCTCCTTGCTGCTCAAAAGTACCAAGAACTAGCACAACAGGCACAGCAACGTGGCCTGGTACAACAACCACAAGGTGCTCAAGCTGCACAGCCGAACCTACCTGCTGGAATTAATACGGCGTATTTGCAACAGGCTCTTGGACAGGTACAGGTGAGTCTGAGAGGTTGTATTTTGTTGTGCTGTAATTATTTTTTCTTCAAAACATTCATTCATAATTATCATCATTTCATCATTTGTTTAGGGCCTGTTACCGGGTGCTCCTGCTTCAGTTCCTGGATTCACTGCGACTCCTTCTGTGACTAGGTTAGTGAACTTTCTGTCCTGCGTTTATGCACTTTTTTTTTCTTTGTCTATTTGTAAGGCAGCTGATCCTTTTTTCTTTCTCTTTTGTAATTCTCATTACTTCTTCTTTCCTAGTTCATTGTCATTTTTACTTTTCTTGACGTTAAGCGCTTGTATAGACGTTCTAAGCCAATTTACTGATTCACTCACACTCTGGGTTTCCTGTTTACTTGATTATTTTTCGCTAGTTCTGCCTAGAAACACTGAGTGCTACTCCGCATTTGTGAGCGATACACGTAACGGTAACGTGTATTTATTTATTTATTTTCACTACACTGTGCCAGGACCACAATGCTACCCCTCAGAATGAGGGTAACGAGGAAAGTGACAAATGTTAAGGAGGCTTTTGGAAGTTCAGTGCAAGTTTATACTTCATTTGTAACGCAGGCTAAATGAGGCGTTGTATGCAGCTGTCAGGAAAGTGTGATTAGGTAACACATACCAAATTCTATTTTCGATTATATGATCACCTATTTATATGCATGAAATGTTTGTCCTATTGATTACTATCAGCTCTATGCCAAGGTTATTCCCGTAGTGGTATAATTTACCATATTTTTAAGTAGCCGATGGTTCCTCGAAATATAAGAAGGAAAGATCCAGTCAGTTTCTATACGAGTGGTCCATGATTTTTCCTTCTTTCCTTTTTGCACCGAACCAAATCTTTCTTATCATGGTGTTTATGCTTTGTTCTTCACACCTCGCTAAATCATTTTAGCACTTAGTTTCTGCCTACTGCAAGCTTTTTGACTACAAACCATTGCAGAGGTACTCCGCCAATTGCAAATCCACTGGTATTCAACCAATTCGCCGTGGAGCCAAAGCCGCAGCCGCAAACCGGTACCACACAAGCATCTCAGCTGAAGGTAGAAACAGCTAGCCCACAGGTGTCACCAGCGCCGCAGACACTGAATCAGCAAGCCTATGGGCTACAGAATCTGCCAGCTTGTAAGAGCATGCTTTCTATTGCATTGCCGAGTCCTAGTACTTTGTGAAAGTTTTTTTATCTTTCAGCTTTCCTGTCGAATTCCAACCCACTGTTTTCGCGAGCTTTTGCTAATTATCGGCAGGATTTCGCCAAACACTTGAATGACTCCAACAACGGGTGAGTGAGTGGTTTGTTGGCACTGCGCCAATCGCTCACTAACATCTTGTTCGTGAACTTGACCCAGATAGGATGCAAGAATCAATAAGGAGCTTTCCTATGGGTAATGTTCTTTTTTCTTTGATGTTCTTCAACACTTCCGTTTCTCTTTTTTTTTTCGTTGAAGATTTGGTACTTGTTCAAGTTGTATTTACTTGATTCCAATATTGTCTCCTCTTTGATATTATAAATCTGCTCCGAGAATTCTTGAATACGGTGGTAACGTCTCTTGACTGGTATGCTCTGATAAACTTGTAGGTTTTTGGCGGTGTCTTTATCTGTGGACTCTAAAAGGTGAGATAATGCTTCCATAAGTTCTAAGAGAAGATTACGACTGTTAGATTAAAGTTAATAATTCCGAAACGTTTTGTTGATTTCTCCATCTTGATGTGAGTAAACGACTTCAACGCGTTTGAAGTCCGCAGATATAGAATCACCACTGTTCCAGTTTCTTCTTTGTACTGAAGTCTTGCCTTCATGTTTGCAAGTTGTTGTTTGCGGCTTCTGAGAAAAAAAAGTACTGTGAAAGTACTGTGAATCAGAAGAAATCGTTCAAGATATCTAGGTTGTGGTACTTGTAGAGTAGTTGCTCCAAAGACAGTAATGGATGCAGACATCTGTAGGTGGCGAATTTTCGTTGAATACAGGACTTCTGTGGCCCAGGAAGATGTTTTGCGGGTTTTGCAGAGGGTAGTACAATGTCGGTTTTTTGTCGCAAATAGCAGCTTGCATTTCTTCATTCAAACGCAATTCATCTTATTGTTTCAAATTTACTAACTCTACCGATTTCTTGAAGATCTCCATATGCATTCGATCAAAATAAATGCTATAAACATGATGTTTTTGTCGTACATATGGTATTATTCACCGCGTGCTTTTCTTGAACAGTTATGCCTCTTTTAAACGTATTAGTGTTGTGCCAGTATGAACACTAGTATATGGGTCAGTTTAGGAGACATCTTATTGGGTGGGACTATCCTAACGTCTATATGTAATCACAGAGGGTACAATGTCTTCGCCGGGTCCGTCAAGCCGGAGACCCAGCGCAGAGGGAGTTGACGATGTGTGTCCAATTTGTCTGTGCCCTATGGACGATGAGTTCTCGAGGCCTGAAAACTGCCAACATCGCTTCGATCTGGACTGTCTGACGGAGTGGTCGAAGGTTTGCATGTGTACTGTGTTAAGGTAATTTGTGGTATTTACGTTCATTCTTTCAGCTGCGGCTCAGCTGCCCGTCATGTCGCGCAGAATTTGGAGCCATTTATACTTACGAGATTGTTGAGGCAAGACCAAAACTCGTCAAAGTACAAAAAGTAGAGCCCCCGAAGGAAGCAGAGGTTGGCATTTCAAGGGTGGTACTTTTCGCTTCGAAGAGTTTTATACATTTTTGTAGCCGTTCGACGAAACCAACCCTCATGATTTCACCATGTGCGAAATATGCGCTGGAGGGCAACATGAAGAGCTGCTGTTGATTTGTGACCAGTGTGATAAGGGGTAAGAATTGCGTTATGGCTGAATAATTGGTTCCAATTTTTCTGCACCAATTTTAGTGGTGCCCCGTGGGAATGACATGAGAGAAGGAAGAGGTTCCGTTAAAAATCAATTTTATGTGGCTGGAGTGAATGACGGTCAAGTTTGAGTAGGGTTCTTGGCACAAAGATCAAATTATGAAAGCTAGAAGTTGGCTGGCTCACCTGGTGGACACCGCTACTAGTTCAGACCGCTGTAAAATTGATCTTAGGATCACGACTTAACTCTTCATTGCTGAGGTATTGGTTGTCGTGGATATCATAGCTTTACCAGAGCTGTGGTGAAGGTATCGAAAAGCTGAAAAGATCAGACGCAGCTGAAAAGATCCGTGGATACTCCCCTTTTAAAATCCGGGTAGCTCGTAATTATGCTGAATGAATAGTTAGGTTTTCAGCAAAACTTTTGATACAAATTAATATTTTGTCTTGATCGAGTCCTGACTTCCTCAGGTTCCACACCTACTGCCTTACCCCACCGCTTGACGGAGTACCAACAACGGAGCAATGGTTTTGCCCACAATGTGAGCAAACTCGTAATTCACTTCCTTCAACAAGCCGAACTACAGCTCCATCGGCGAGAACTATTCGCCTTGTTCAGAGGACTGCATTGGCTGAGCGAGTCCGTCGACTTTTACAACGGAGCCGACGGTTGTGAGTCTTTGTCGGCTTTTTCCTGAACTGCACACGTTCTCCATAGATATTAGGTATGGACTGCTCAGGCTAGATATATCAGAAGAGAGCAGCGAGGAGGAGAGCGAAGAAGATGACGATGAGGGAGACGACGGAGTTGACGAGGATCAAGAGGATGGGTCAGACGCCTCAAGTGAGGTATGTTAAGTTATTAGAATTTTCACAGTGGTGCTCTTCTCACCTCTTTTATTATGACTCCCATGGGCAATGGTTCAGAAAGTGTTGCTGCCATAGTAGTTATTGCATGATTTCACCTTGCTCTGCTACACTGATGTAGTCTGTTGAAACAGTGATCGCTTTTAATAAACAAGCATCTATTTTGCCGTATTTTCTTAGGAAGAAGAAGAGGTACATGAGTTCTTTGATGATGACGCTCGAGTACTGGCTGAAATAGGTGATGATGTACCAGACGATGGTCCAGCTTTGCCCAGGTGAGGAGTCATAACGGTTTCTAGGAAGAATGTTGGACTTTAGCTGAAAACAAAATTCTTCAGCGTCCAGAGAAGAACGAAAAAACAGAGGGAGGCGGCAACAAAGAAGAAGACAGTCAAGTCTAGGAAGACTAAGAGAAAAACGGGAAAGAAAACTACGAAGGGCAAAAAACGAAAGACGAAGGTCAGCCGGATTCCTTTTGTTTTAGTAATGAAATTATTTATTTATTTGTTTGTTTATTCTTATTTATTTGTTTGCTTACTTATTAATTATTTATTTATTATAAAAATTGCATGTTATCGTTTAGGGTAAGCGTCGAACCAAGAGATCCAAGCGAACGGATAGGAGGGAAGGCCCTATGGATGCTTTCGTAACGCGACGAGGTGGTGCACGTGACCCTGTTGCTCGCCTTTCCCTGCTCGGTGCAGGTCTGGAACCGGTGGCAGATGAGGACCCGTGAGTTAGAAGTCTACCTAAATGAGTTATCATTGGTTTTTGCATTAGCCAGCTAGACGTTTGTTGCGACTTTTCTGTTGTTGAACATATAAGTTTGCATAGTTCAATGGATCTATTCATTTAACAATGTTTCTCAGCTAATTGTTGCAGTTACAGTTTGGTCACTGAGAACTCGCGTCGTTTCGACAGGCCGCTTGTGCGCCGAAGAGAGGAACGTCTCCCAACCTTCCAAAATGAGACGATAGAAGAGGAAAAACCAGTGGCAGACTCTTGGTAAGTGTGAGGTTTAAAAAAGTGGGCTTCGTTTGCACTACTTAATTTAAAAACACTGTCGAGCATTCGGAAGCGAATCTTTTTAAAACTCGATCATTAGAAAATATGCTGTAGTCTGACTCGCTTTACTGCCTCTCTGATACCGCACAGTTCTCTTTCTGTTTCATTCTCCAAGGCCTTCCCATCTATCTCCCCATTGAAGCGGATCATGCATATCTCACACAAGCCTGAGATTTTGGAATTGGAGTGTCGGAATGGTTCATAATCTGATTCATTCGAGATAGGAAAATTTATGAAGTCCTTTGCGTTTTAATCCTAACAATGACTAGGTGCTATGGTGTGCAGACTGGTTGAAATTTTAGTGATCTACTTGGCGCAATTATACCGGAGCAAATGAAAACGCTGGCGCCTGGACGTTTGTTTGCTGTCAGAGGTGGTCGCTTCAATACCACTGACGATTTTGAGAAGTACAAGGAAAGGAAAACGAATCAGCTATCATCTGAATTGAAGGAGCGACTGGGAGTCAGTTTTTTTTTGAATTTTTTTGAGGAGCATTTTATTTTTTTTTCGACAAAATAATTTTTTTAAAATAAAAGCGTGACAAGAAATATGACGCAGACCTCTTGATATTTGTTTATGCTCAAAGCCCTGTAAACCAATCACGATATTTAGAACGGCCTCTTAAATCTTCAGAAGTGAGAAACTGGTTATTACTTGGGATGTTCACGTTTCAACAGATGGGGTATGAATCGCTTTTTATTGCGGCTGCTATCAAACATTCGAGAAAGAGGACTAATAAGACATTTATTAAACGGCAATTTATACTAGATTCATGCGATTACGCGCGTGCGTCTATGTATATGATGAAGGGTAGGTTCAGTCGCATTGCTGATTTAGCTCAGGCGCACGCCTTTGCGGCCTTGCGACGGCCGGCGTGTTTTTTTTCGTTGAGGATGTACTTTTCGCATTGACCGGTCTTTGTGAAAATACCCCGAAAATGCATGTGTGCGTCTGACGCGCGACTGACGCACGCACCTAGTATAGATTACCCTCACGACGAAAAATGAAAACGCATATATGTAATTGGTCAGCCTAAGCATTATGGGGCTGCAGTGTTGCTTTCAGATTCCCGTTGATAAGAGTGCTGTTCCTGAGGACATAAATGCGAATGCTAACAAGTTCAGACAAATCCCAAAGGTCAGTTGTTCGGGAAAATCCTGCTGCTTTTCGACTCACGGATGGCTTCCATTACTTTTTGTGCATCGGTTTTTCCCTCTACTTCTTCGCTATTCCATCTACATTCTACAGTGTTTGCAGGATAAAAGCGATCCTGGTACTGCGAAAAGACTTGATGATCACCGAAATGGCGCCGCAAATACATCTGTACCGCCAAGAAAACCTGCTGCCGAATCTACTTCAACTCCATCTGATCTCCGTGTTGATCGAGAAAAGATGACTTTAGACACAAAAAGAGAGACCCCAGGCACCGCTTCTGCTTCGAAAGGAAATGGTTCTAGTTGCCAAAGATCCAGTGCACATGATAGGAAAAGTGAGCGCAGGATCGATGGAGGATGCAGCCGTGAAAGGTATCGAGAGGAAAGTCGTCAGAGCAGCAACAGTAGAGCATCCGAGAATGAGCGTTCCGATAAAAACCACAAGGAGAGAAGGACAACGGACAGTCAAAATCAGAGGTCATATAGAGAAACTCGTGAAGATTTCCACCATCGGCCCCGAAATCACCATGACCGTCCTGCTCATCATCGCCATCACGACAGTCTTAGACATAGCGGAGCCTCGGTCTCGAATGCCATCCCAAAAGCAGAAGAATCGGAACAGGAGGATAAAGTTGTACCTAAGAAACTGGATGCGGTGACAAATAAGGAGAAAGGTGAGGTTCTGTTGCGACTGTTGTTTTCGGAAATTTCCATGTCTGTTTCAGGTACGCCTAAGCAAGCAGAAAATGTCTGGATGGTAAGTCTTTCTTTAAAACACTATTTTATTAATTTTTTTAATCTCTATTTTTATTTTTTAAAATATTTTTCACTACTTTTCATTATTTCTGTGTTTTTATTGTCATAGAATTCCACATCAAAACGTTGTAGCGATCATTCTTAACTCATATACGGGAATGGGTTACCAAATTTTTACCCCGTATCTGTAGTTTGAATGCGATCGGGCACTTGTTGCAAAATTTCCAAACAAACTATGGGAATACTATCTACTATAATAAGTCGCAGATTCTAGAATAAACGCGATTTATTCCTCAAAACCTAATCTCCGTGTGATTCAGCCGAACGTTCATGGATCCTCCACCGCGAATCCATCACCTAGACCAGCATCTTCTTCGAATAAAGGGAATGAGAGGGAGGACAAGGACAAACAAAGTGTTAGTTTTATCACCTGTCTCTTTTGGTCGGGATAGTCACTATGGAACACGACGTTACTCGAGTACCTGTATAGATTATACCTGCTTTTTTCTCCCTACCCTCCGATCGCTACTCGCTTTCCCTTGCTTTTCTCCTTGCTGTTTTGCCAACTATTCCATGAGCTTTTTTTTCTGTATACGTTGGCTAAACACTTTCGTCCCACTAGCGCTCTTATTCATCATTGATAGTTCTCTCACTCTAGTGCGATCTTCAGAGCACCACTGATCGTGTCAAGATTATTGAGACGTTTGCAAAGGAAGCGATCAGGCATTACAAACGGTGAGTTGATGCGATTTTATCGGAACGGATGTCGAAAATTTATATGTGAATAGATTTAGATTAATAAGCTATGTTAAAAGGTTGTGTTTTTATTTTTCTGTTATGTTGGTTCATCGTCGGCATCTTATTAGTTTGGTTAGTAAGCTAGTATAGGTATGTATAAAATACTACTAGTAGCAGATGAACTAATTTAACTTTTAGTAACATCACTGTGGAAGAGTACAAAGATGTGATGCGTGCAGTGGTACGTGAATGCTACAAAAAGAAGATTCTGGATGGTGACAAAGTGAAAGAGAAGGTGAAAGAATATGTACGAGTCGTGAAAAGCGGTGAACAGCTGGAAGTTGGACATCATAGCTCCAAGCGAGCGGAGACCTCAGGGGAAAAGTCGGCAGTACCAGTCAAGCGGCAAAAGGTTGATGCTTAGTTCTTTTCTGGCCTTTCTTTCCGTGACATTTTTTCAACTTTATTTACAAGATTTTCTGTGTACGATCTTCGGTTTTATACTTGTGGCCAAAGTTTTGTTGTTGTAGCATTTGTAGATTTTGCGTTATTTCTTGGTGTGTCTCAACAACTGTTGATCACTCGTGATAACTCTACTGAAAGAGTAATTAGCCGTTTCTCCTTGTAAGGTAGCGAAATGTCAATATATATATGTTTTACGAGTACAGCACTTGCATATTCTATGTATTCTATGGTTCCACATTCGAATCGTATTCCTATCATGTAATTGTTCTTCCTTTTTTCCATCTAATCATAATCTTTTCAAAACAAAGTCTGTGATTTACGAAAGTTCCTTTTCATATGGGCTGATTCTCTCAAATGAGTACTAGAATTTTCTGTGTTGTTTTCATTGTGCAATACTCAGTTCAAAGCTATTGTGTCATCCCTGATTGGTCAAATCAGGTATTCAGGGGTGGTGCCCTTTCAACGCCCATCGTGGGCTCTTGTTTTGAGTTGCAGTGCTTTGAAACTAGCGCTTCATGAAGGGGTAGGCCTCGTATAATGGTAACTTCTATTGTGCATTGTGATAGTGAATGCCAACTGTTTTGTGTTTTTTTTCTTACTTATTCATTGAGATAATCTGAGTGCTAATAAGAGTTTCAAACCGTGAATGGTGTTAGAAATTCAACAGTGTCTGTGTGGTGTCTTAACATGATGTGACGTCCCATGTTTGCTAGTTATTTAAAATTGATTTTGGCCTGTTCTGAGCAAACAGAGGGCTTGCAAAGTAGAAAGATGGTGTAAGATCACGCGGTTTGCTGCGCTAGGAGACCACGAACAGCACTATAGCACAGAGCGGCTATTCCTGGCAGCGGGGTGTGGGTCATGGTGAGGTAAAAGGTGGCGTGTCGGGTTCGTGCGATTGGTTCAACCAAGTCCGCTTCCAGTACTTCACGGTCGACTCATCTACTTGCGTGCGATTCCACATTATATGCACACGCAAAGTGAATGGGGATGGGGACGAGTTGATATCAAAGAGCGGAAAGTCTCGCCTCATTTTTCCTCACGGTGACTCGCACCTCTGACACCGTAATGACGTGTTGTATCTGGAATAGAATAGGAAATGCCTTTTCTAGCATGCATCTAGAGATAGAAGATTCAAAACTGCAAGCCCAAAGTCTCACCTATTCCTCAGTCCGAAAAAAAAAACGCAGGAGTGCTCGGGATGGAAACTGATCGAGTCCAAGACGGTAGTGCTAGTCGAATTAAGCACCAATGGACCGATTGTTAGACATCTTCACGAAAAAAAAAAATGGAGTCAAACGAAAACACACAGCGGTCGAAGTACCAGATTTCAAACTTGGTTAATTAAACCCCGTTAAAAACTATTATTTAGAAACTTCTTCAGAGGTTACACATGAGGTGTAAATGATAAAAGGAAGCATAAGACTAGAAACACCACTCACTTGCTCGACTGGTGGATTTTAGCGATGAAGTCGTGGACCTGTGGAGCCCGAGGTCAATAGGAGTTACTGTACATATTTGTTGTCACCACGATGCGGCCTCCACGTGATCTATCTGATCTGTGCGGTGCTGGGCTTCTCCAATACAATTCGGAGGATGTATTAAAAAAACAAGAGTTAAGTGGTAGCAGAATTCATCACGGAAATTGAGCAATAACTGCTAAGTGATGCAGTGATGGATGGATGTCCTCTTTACTTTCTTATGACTACAGCTATAATACCGGAGAGTTGTTGCTACTTCTTCTTTTAATCGAAATACTGGACAAGCCTATTTTACATGAATGTTAATACTTTAGCATCTAAATAAAGTTGCTATGTTTTCACAGTATTTTCTATTCTCACAATTTATATAACTATAATTCTAATTTTATACAAAGATATGTGAAATTTAACAATTTACACATCCAAGAAGTTTCTTCTGCCTTACTGATGAGTGCAGGAAGAAACTTATTACACTGATTAGTTTTCGTATAAGGATAATGCACGAAACGAAAACTAAGATGATCCTAAGTAATTTGCATATTTCCTTGAGAGGTTCGTTTTGCCATCAATGCAATAAATACGTGCTACCCTGCTTCCTCATATCTTTTCCACGAATATTGTGACTGCATATATATGTGTTCGACTGCAAAATGATCGTTTTCTCGTTGTGTATGCACACTGTTGTGCGGGTAACTGTTCTCAAATGCAAATTTCAATTTCTATTCTATAAACAAACGTTTCTGCTGCTTAACTATGAATCAGGTCTCACCATTGCGTAGTATCAAGCTGTTTTCTACTTACGTTGTTCGGCTTCGACCACTAGTTCCTGGTCTCAAATGATTAAAGAGTCAGCTCATCTTCTTCGAATCAAGCCTTCAGGCTGGGCTCATGGCTTCATTCTAATTGCAAGGATTTTTTAGTGTTTAGTTTTCTCGATGGTTCCACTAATGCTCATCGGGATAAAAGAATCTGCGTGATGTCACTTTGCTATTAATCTCAGTTCTGAAATATAATTTTACTGCTGTCCATACTGAGTGAAAGTAAATGTAACAAAGGAACTGTTGGCAAAAAAAAGATTGAGACTGTCAGAATGCTCACTTGAATTCTATTCGGCTACGAGTTTGTTTGGGGACATTGCTACGGTGCCACCGTCAACGACATTTCCAAAGGTTTCAATACCTGTAAAGCAGCTGGTGGTTTGATAGATTTTGGGCTATGTTTGTTTGTTGTCAAGCGACAAACATAGATGTCATGTATTGCCTCAATTGAGGTTGAAATGAGTCTTAGGTTGTTTTTATTTTTGCTACTATATGTAATTTTGGGCCCCTCAGGACACCACTAGTATCATCACATCGAAGGGGTCGTGAATCTGCTATAATAATATGACATGAAAATAGGATGGCACACTGCTTCCAAGCACTTGGCCAGTAATTGTTACGGAGTTCCCTAGGAATTCCCAACACTGTGGGCTGCCGATTATTCGAGGCTTCTCGCATACCTTTTCTACCAACTTTTCGATAGTGGTCTGTGAAGAAAATAGTGAACTAGAGTAGCTTCCTGACCTCCGGCAGCTCTGGCACTTCCCACCGCAGCCATTCTGTGAAAGTTTAATTCTCCAATCAACAAGATGACCAAGAATGAGGAGGTCTACCTTGTCCATGAGGACACTTTGTGTTTTGTCAATCCTCTCATTGGAAAAGTGGGATGAAGCGATGTAAAGCTGCTGTGCCCCCAGTTCCAGAGTTAACCAAGTACGCTTTATTTTCGTGGCCCTAGTGATTCTTTTTCGCCAATTAAATGTACACAAAAGTAAATTAGGTGATCTTTTTGCCAAACTAATGAGATTTTGTTCTCTTGGGGTTTCGTGCCAAAATGGAAGTGTTTGGAGGTGTCTAAACTTGAAGCTAATGGACCCTGCCTTATTCTGCAGCAATTCGAGGAGTGCATCCTCTCCTAGGGTGGGTTCATGAAGTCAATTGGGGATCATTGTCGTAGAAGTCATTACCAAAATGGTCTGGAATGCGATAGTGTCAGGAAAAATGCAAGCATCCCTCACAAATTGTAAGAAAACTAACTATGAAAAGCTCGTCTGGCAGCCATTCAAGGAACACAACGACTCGTGAGTGACTCTGCCAATCACGAAAAGAGGGGAATCGTTTTGCGGAACGACCATCTGATGGATGCAGTGTGTAGCGAACGCAGATATTGCCGGCTTCAATGGCGCAGCACCGGGTTATTGCTGTCTGGGCCCATTTCAAATCTATAGGCTTTCTCGAAGCTGGAAGTGGTAGGCGTCTGGTTGTGTGGGCTCATCTCAAGTCGTTCACTTTGTAGTGTCCCATAGCTTAGCCACATTACCATCGAAAGCTGTATCACACCTGCCGACAATACAACAAGTCGATGCTTTCTTGCCCTCTCGCCAACGTTATGATAGATTTCCTTGGTGGGAAACTTGGATTGTACATCTTTCTGTAAATACAATTCATATTTTTTTCGATCTATTTGAAAAACGTGAAAATTAAAGTATAAAGCAGGGGAGCTCTGTAGATGGTCTTTGTGTTCTTCTCCCATTTCCACAAACGTATCCATTTATTTGTTCTTCTAATAATTCATTTTCTTAATTATTTATTTATCAGTCTAAATGTTCAACTATCTAATTAGTCACATTCAAAAGCGTTGGTATTCACACATACAACTAGAGGCGCCTTTTGCGGACCTGTAGGAAATCCCCTCTGTTTCTAAACGTTTATCACACGATGGGTTTCGCCATCTCAATGCTGTTTGGTTGTTCTGAGAGGAAATCCACAATACTATTTCTATGTGAAAGCAGTACCAGGCAAATCAACTAATGGCTTAACTAATTTCCCAATAGAATTTCCCTTTTCATGGGAAGTTTTCATCCTTTTCCATATCATGAGCAAATGGATTGCAATTTCTTTATGCTGTTTAAAAGGATTAATCGACCACTCATCAAGAGCTGATTCGTAAATCAGTGGCATAACTTCCAATTTGCGAATACTCGATGTATGTACTATATGTATTTTTTGGAGGTACAATACAGCGACCATCCAAACTAGGCCTTTCATTCACCTACGTACGTGCGTGTTTTTTTTTTGAATTTGATATTCGTAGAGATGTGTCGCTAAATTGGAGGATAAATTCCCATTCCACACAGTTACCCAACTTGCGGGAGGTATTCGGTATGATTATAAACGCTTTACCCTCCCAGACGACCAGTTTGATGAGGGTGGAGGAGTAAAAAATTGACTGGACGAGGCTCCAACTCTAGAGAGCTAAAATTATAACAAAATGAACTACCTTGGAAGTCATGGTTCGACCAATACATTCTTTGTCGGTTTCTTGCTCAGAACGTTGGATCTACGGTGGCAGTATCTGCATATAACAGCGAAAGTCCAGAAATATTACGAAAAAAGGTGTTGCAATGCCAGATGTGGTGTTGCACCGGAAGGTGCCGCACCACCTATGTCGCTGTATTAGTGAGTGCCGCAGCACCGATGTTGTTGCGGGAGTCACTACAGCAACATCTCCTTGTCGCTGTTTTGACCACCGTTATGTCACGTGTTGCTGTGTCAGTAGAGAGTAACGGTGGCAGCACCATCCAAACCGCAGCTCCAGATACCGTAACCCCCAGCGCTTTCCTGAAAACTCGGCACTGATCATAAGAAACGCTATCAAACTCGATTTAGCCTATGTGCAGGTGAGGCGCATCACGAAAAATTGGAAATTTTGAGCTGATCTTGCCTATAAGAAAATTGCAGTCTCTGTCTGAGTACACAGCAACGTAAACTGGCTCAGAAATGTATAGTTACGTCAGAAACCCTCCTACTTCTCACTCTCCCTACGAAGCCCAGTCTGCTCACATGCTGGGATCTGGATTGACGCAGAAAAAGGAGCGAACCACTTGCCAGTATTGCGTAGCACGGCGTCGCATTAATACCCCACATATAAGAAGAACTTCTATCCCTACTTTCTTACCGTCGATTTCCTACCCATTAAAGAATGCGAGCTCATGTCTTTTCTCCCCTTTTAGTAAGCATAGATTGCACACATTGTGTTTGTAACAAATTACACATTTCTCTGCACTTTTTCCTCTCTGACTCGCCTTTTTTTATCCCTCCCCCCCCCTCTTTCTTTAGTCAATTTTATCCTTTTTTTTTCGCTACGCATACATACTTCTCTTACATTTCTTGGGAATCAAGAAGCAAGAAACTCATGATGTCTTTTGCGAAATGACACTTATACTCATCCTTAGGGTCCACGGGGCGGGCCATTTAGCCTAATTGTTATTCCCTTGATGAAGTGCTTCGCGTGAAGAGCAGTTCAATGAGCCATGAGAAATGTCAAAGGAAGTGGTGCTGAAAGCAGGCTGATCGATGTTTTCAACAACTTGCACAATATTTGGGTTTCTCTACGTGTTAGCTGGAGCCATTCTCTCATAGAGTGTTACAGCCAAACTTATCAGAGTCGGTTGTTCCGTCGCCATGGTTTATTTTCCGCATTATTCCTTGTTACCCGCACTATTCTTTAGTGATGAGGGATCAGGAGAGCCATCAGATGAATAAATTTACCTTATGGAGCCTCTGATAAAGTCACTAAGGTACTGGAGAAGCTCCGCGAATTTGAGACGATTTATGACTCTGAAAGCGCTAAATTATGTACTCCCCCAAAGCATTTGGTTTTGTGATAATTCATGGCCATCTTCCGAGGAGGTTTGATCTTTTACTTTTGATGGCCACTGACTTAGAAAATAGAAGAATAATAGAAATATTCACACATTAGCAGCTGGAAAAATAACGCTTGAAAAAAAAAATGCTGCAAGATACTAGGAGGACAATCCAGAGAACATGCGCAACATCAGACCGTTCTTAAAAATAATCACGTGAGTGAATAGCTTTGAAGGCAGCAATCACTCTGACCGTCGAGTCTGAAGATTTTATTTCGGATTTGTCAGGGTGGTAGAACTCATATTCAAGTGGGTGTAATGTCAAGGAACACGCAAGAAATTCACGAAACCGGGGCGCTATTTCCCGTGCGTCTTATCGCGCTTCCGTTGACATTTGATGGTCCCGCGGCGAGGAATTAATACACTTGTTCAAGCGGGTACGCCTGCATGAGGTGGTGCATCGTTCCAGAGCACATGCATAGCAACAGGGTCAGCGAGTGCGATTCAGATTTCTCCTTAGGTAAATCATATTCCTTGTTTTCGTTCGACATTCTCGATACGCTGACAGTGTTTGTTACCATTATGAATCTAACCCATCGTCGAGAATTTCGACAGGTGATGCATTTAAGGTCTTTTTTATACGTTTATGATTTTGCGCTGTCGAAAATACGCATCAGCTGCTCATCGATCTCTATGAGGTACACATTCTCCTTTCAAGAAAGTCTATACGTATTTCTTGATATGTAGTATAGCTCTATGCTAGAAGATATCTGCTTATGTCCCTTAATTGTTACTGGCTTCGTTTATTGCCCGTATAAGTGCATGTAAAGAATTCTTTAACTTTTGAAAAAAGACCAGAACCATCTAACTGATGCCGTTGGTAGCTCAAGCTTTTTATAATAATAACATGGTTCCAGCTTTCCCTTCACTGAAATTGCTAGTTAAAAAAGAATCACTGTGCGCATAAATCTTTTTGAAAGCTAGTAATCTACCATTCTGCGCTCTTGCGCGGAATTTCCAACGCTGTAAAACGTGGAAAGGGGAAATGTTCCCCTTAAAGAGCAACGGGAGTCTGAAAGTCGTCGCGACGTGGAATTCAAAGATATACCAGCTAACATCTTTTAGAAGTTCCATGTCATTGATGGTATGAAAGCGCTTCAGCGCTTTCATACATGGGTTTGGATGTTGTGGAATACGAAGAGAAGCAAGATTGGCGTTCCTCAGTTCATCTTCATTGTCTGTTGCTCATATTCCAAAAAGTGTTACTCGCTCTCTTTGATTCATGACACAAGGTGAAGGTGGGGGGTTGGTTGCTGTTCCTTGTTACAGGCCAACGATTTGTTGCAATTTTATCGGAGTATTTGACAATCATCTTAGCCATGCTATTATTAGGTTGGTGCAAAAATAATGCGCGTTTTCACGTCTTTGATTCCGAACTTCATAACTCCTTTCAAAATCGATCTTTTTCAATAGGCTTAGAACTATTGTAATCCGCAAATCTTTAGCAATAAGGAAGATGTTCTTAGACTAAAATGCCCTTCTGACAGGACCTTCTAGAATCGAGAAACTTCCGGAGGGCAGTTTTGGCATCACTTTAGTCTTCGAGAAAATTCTCCCGAAGGAAGTAGTCCAGGTTCTCGAGGAAGCAGTAGTCGGTGAGCGAGAAGCTTGCTGATTATGACGTAGGAGTCCGAGCTTCCTAGCTCAGTTGCTCGAACCTGTGAAGAATCTGTCGTGCAGGGTGTGTCTGGACGGTACCATGTAGGAGTGAAGAATCCATTTTATTGAGCAACGCTGGGGTCACACCGTGAAGTTTCTAATTTATTTCATTTACGTCTTGAAAGCACTCACCAGATTAGGAAGAATGAATGAGCTGCAGTGAGCAATTTTGGCAGCAGTTCACCACAAAGTCGCAGTGACCTTATTTTGGTGTTGCTTCGGTTTCTGGGAGTATTTCGGTGCATGTTCCTCGTCCAACTGTTGAGCAAGGCACCTCATTTTGTCGAAGAGGGTCTATACTTCATATTTAATCACTAAGCGACCGACTGTTTGGTCGCAATTTTTTTACTACAAAGGTGCGAAGCAGACCTCTCAACGAAGATCAATGTGGTACTCATTCAGTATGTGCGACATCAACTCGTCGAGCTTTTTCATCCTCCCATTTTTACTGGAGGGAGGGATGGTCTGACGACAATCACCGGCAATGTTCTGCGGAACCAAATATGTTGTTTTGGATGGGTGCTGTTTGATAATTGTCATCAGTTGGGGGTCGCAAACCGCAGGAAGACCTATGCGACATTCCTTACCTTCGAAGCAAGGCACACCAATCCGAAAAATTCGGGAGCAGCTCTCCAGAATGCATTCGCTCACACTCCCTTCGCCAAAACTATGGTGGTATTCTGAGCGATTCCTGCTGCGATGCGGTCGGGTATCAGCTCGTTGAAAAGAGTTTGGCAAAAAACTAGTTTCGGCGCCTTTCGTTCCACAACTAAAAACTCACCAAAAACATGAACTTCGCTCAAAATGCATGAGATGTTTGAAAAGGCCATGAAATTTGCTACAAAACCATGTGCAACTTCTCAACTTCTCATACAGATGATAAGAAACACCGGAAGTTTTCTGCACCGAAAATGAAGCAGCGAAAAACGCGCATTATTTTTGCACCAACCTAATACATTGAGTCATAACAACTTGCTACGTGTTTGAATTGTCTGTTCGCAGATGTTCTTGGTTTTAATTGCTGGTCAGTATACATGCGATCCGTGGTCGCGCACTAAGCAATTAGCCACAGGGAATTCAAGTAGGTGACATTGGCCGTGAGCACTAACGTTCCTTATTCGCGCAGAATCCCACGCTTTATAATTAGAAATGCCGATGCTCATTGCTGTAAATCATTCTGAAAAAAGTCAACGCTAACCGCTGCCATTTGTTCAAATTGAAATGTAGAAAGGGTATTTGTTCCATTGACCGAGTATTGCTGTCAATATTCCCATTCGGACACTTCAGCTGCGCTTTATAGAGAGAGCAGTTTGTGATACGTACGCTAGGCACTGCCGTCATAAACAGTCATAAGCAACAGACAGACAACAGACCAACAGACAACACTATCCATTCCAGCTACGTCGCCTATCATTTCTAGCAGGACACTGATGTAATTTTTCACTCGCTCGTAACAAATATGTAGTGAACAATTTTAAAGGCAAGGTCCGGAACCTAGTTTCTTGCTTGGAACGTTGGTTCTCTCATGGCAGTGACGGTAAATAATGATGAAATTCCGAAAAAGACCTTTGATTCATGGTAAAGAGCCAACTCGATTGCGTTGTGGACATTCACTAAATAGCAAGCCACGTAAAAGGTGTTGCGATGGTAGATGTGGTGTTGCGTGGGGGGGGGGGTGCCGCACCACCTGTGTCGCTGTGATAGTTGGTGCTGCAGCACCCATGTTGCTGCGTAGGTCACTGCAGCAACACCTTGTCGCTTGTATGGAGGATCGTCGCTGGTGGAATGTCACGTGTTGCTGTATTAGAAGAGAGTAACGGTGGAAACACCTTCCACGCCGGAGCTCCAGGTACTTTAACCACAGGGCATTTTCCCCAAAACTCGGAATTTACCTTGAAAAGCGATCTCACACTCGAGTTGCGTGATTTGCCGGTTGATTACATTACGAAGAGCCCGAAAACTGTACTTCGAAAATTCTGGCCAGACCTTGCGTCTAAACTAATTCCATTGGCAGTGAACCACAGTGACTGACAGCGGTTTTCATCTCCCCTTATTTTTTTTGGATTTATATACACGAAGCATTCAACTGAACTAATAGTGCTGATTGTTCTGTTGTTCCTCCCTGATTACCACGAAATTTTCATTGAATCCATCATGTCTATCCAGGCACGTTTGCCTTTATGTAAACTTGCACAATTGTGTGCCCAACATGTCCAAAAAATGGGAAATGCTTCATTAGGCACCAGCACGGGATTCAAGTCGTGTTCGCGACATGTAGGCCGGCTGCCACTGGTGCAAAACATAGCAAGCGTATGGAGCCAAATTTGACACCGCAAGGATTGTTTCAAATTTGATAGCGGTACGATCCAGCGGACCATCCATGACCGGACGTCGAATCTCATTGGAGTGCGGTTGTGGATGCGCACAGGCTATCCTGATGAGTTTTTCGGCATAGGCTGGAGTACCAGCTATCAAGACTATCGAGTTCAAGAGATGTGAAGAGAAAAAGTGCGAGTTTTCACTACATAGAGACAAAATAAATAGCTCGTTGTACTTTTTTCAATATTATCGATATCCCCCAATTAGCCCCATAAGTGGTAATTGCCTCTACCTGCCACCCCATGCGATATGCATTGCTTGCACAGTTGAGACAACAATTAAGAGCAAATCAACAGCTTCCGAGTGAGAATTTTCAATGGGATCCAAAATCCCTTTGTAGTTCTGTTTTCAGCAACATGGTCGGACGTCTCCAATCCATCCAATCCATGCGTGCTTGCTTTTCCTTATGTTTGCTCTAAGCGAGTGGCTGTTATGTGATCATCTTTCAACTGTACACGAGCTTGTAAAAACAACGTGCACGCTACCGTCGTTTTCATGGTTCAGAATTTCACTTTTGACTTTTATGTGACTGTACTCTATTGGAAGGTAACATTGTTGGGAGTAACTAACTAGTTGTTCAGATCTCTGCACATGACGGTCTCATATAATTTGGATGTCTCGTCAGTATCAGCTTTTTCATTCATTAAACTGCTATTTCGATGGCGTGGATCAATATGGAAATCAATTGCTGCCGAACTATTTCTGTGGCTGTGTGGCTACTACATAGTACTAGTGACTTACAGATTAGTCCTGGAAGGCGAAACAAGGCGGTAAGCGGGAACGGTTTCGACTTGGTCGAATGTCGGAAGGGCAGAGTATCTACTGTATAACAAAAACCTAATAGTGTTCTATGAGTGAGCACACAACGTTGCAGAGCTCTCAGCCCTCCATGACTTTAAGCCATTCATGATGGTTTTTTTTTCGTAAAAGTACATTTTTTGCTTCGGTTTGCACGAGAAAAAAAAATGCAAAGCTTGAAAATTGATGCTGCGACACATTCCGACTAGAGTGGCAGTTGATCCTATAAATTCATCGGCTTTAAAGATTTCTGCAGACGTTCTATGCCGAACTTTCCACCATATCATTGCTTGTATTGCAGCCGTCTTGTATGTATTTAGACAGTTCGAGCGGCTTGCCGAACTCTGCGATGCAAACCTTAAATACATCCCACTCACGTTCATGCTCGGTTTCTTCGTTACCATCGTTGTCGATCGATGGCGGAATATATTCCAAAATATGGGATGGATCGAAAAGTGAGTCAATTTTGAAGAAGATAGCAGATATTTGTAGGTAGATATACATTTGGAGTATGGTTTTGCATCAGGACGAACATAGGCGTAATATTTTTAGATTTCATCGCAAAATCAGCATGTAATAGTGATGCTTCAAATTTTTTTGATGGAATCGCATGATTTTGTGATAGGAGTGATTCCCATGTTTTGAAAGGTCTCTTCACCAAATTTCATTATTCCTACCCCACATTTGCCCCCTAATTTTAGAGCATTTACCATGGCATACTTTTGTCATATCCAAACTTAGCACTATTTTCTGATAATTAGTCTTTCAGCTTGGCTCTTACAGTAGCCGCGTTGTTGAGGGGCAACACGAAGCAGGCATTGCTCTACAGACGATCAATAATTCGCTACACAGTGTTATCTCAGGTCAGCTTGTCTCTATTGGTCAACATATCGTGCAAGCTGTAGGTAATGAACCAATACTCCATGTACTATTCAGTTTTGATAGGTTTTCGAATCTCATAGTCGACTTTCGATTGAAGTGTCAGGATCTAAAGACGAGATCCTATCGAAAAGATGGCCAGAAGCTTTTGCGACCTCCATGTCGTAGTTGACCTATGTGTAGATCACAAGCTCAGTCCTGAGAGCTCTTCAAGCTTATTATGAAAGCGTAGTCCGAAATGCTCTATGGTTCTGGTAACAGACCGGATAGCATGGTTTCCTTTCTAGAACGTGTTCTAATACTGCAACAGCCACTGGCGTTGTTGCCCGAGCGGTCTGCACAACGACATAGGTGGTGTGGCATCTCCTGATGCAACACCACAAGTGATGCCACATCACCTGTCCCCCTAATGCAACGACACTGGTGCTGAAGTGCACCTAGGGCAACAAAGTGGGTGTTGCTGCAACTCCTAAGAAGTGAGGCTGCTAATATATCACTCCTAAGAAGTGAGGCAACTAATATATCACGTGAATCGAGTTTGAGAGCGCTTCTGAAGGTCAGTCCCGAGTTTTGGAAAAAAATGCTCCAGTATCTCTCTGCAACATAGCAAAACGTGACGCAACAATCTTCCACACAGCGACAAGGTAGTGTTGCTGTAGTGACTTACGCAGCAACATGGTTGCTGTGGCATCCACCACTACAGCGACACAAGTGGTGCGGCACCTTCCGGGGCAACACCATTTCTGTCATTGCAACACATTTCACAAGGGATCGCTGTTTAGTGTTCGTCCACTGACTGCACGTGCTATGCCATGAAATGACAGAGCATTTACATAGAGATACACTTCTACCAAAACTGCTGACACTAAAACCAGTGGGCATCTTTGCTGCCACTTTTGAACGAATCTAAGGAGAAATCTTGATCTTTAACTACAAGTAGATTGCTATGAAGATTAAATAGGATATGGACATATGAAGTAGACAATATTGCAAAGTCAGCGAAGGTACATGATCAAGAAAAGAAGAAAAAGAAAATCTGGGCATTCTTGGTCTATAATGTCACCTTTTGCTGTGAGATTCGTCGTTGTTCAACCTATATCACATCAGATGCACGCAAATGACCGCGAAACGAGTAAAAATCGGCCTTGCGTTACAGGTTCTTGTGTTTCGCGATGTTTCAATGCGTGTCCGAAGGCGATTTCCAAACATGGAGTCTCTGGTTGTTGCAGGTTAGGTTTTATTTATCGATTTTCAAAATCAGAAATGATTGGGGCACACCTACTGCGTTGAAGGGTTTCTCCACGAAAATGAATTGAAGGAGTTGGAAGAAATCAAGCTCATCTATAACAAGTACTGGGCACCAGTTCAGTGGTCAATGTCCATCTGCATGCGAGCATACAAGGAAGGAATGTTTGAAACACTTCCGGCAGTTACTGCTGTTCAATCGGTCAGGCCACACCCCATTATTGGGCGCCTTTTTTTATCTTTTTCAGGCTTCTCGTTGACCCTAATTATTTAGGAAATCAAGCATTTCCGAACCAGTTTAGCGCAACTGTGTAATTATGACTGGGTGCCGATCCCAATCGCTTATCCACAGGTAATTGCGAGATTCATTCGTGTTCCGTACTACCCTATCTCTGATGTATTTGTTAAGGTTGTCTTTCTTGCCGTACGTATGTACTTCTTGATTTGCATTATTTCAAGACAGTTCATCATTAGCGCAGATGCACACAATAAAAGTATCGTAAGTTTGACTTAATGTTTGATGAATGTATATTAATCTACCGACTAGTTTCCCAAGGAGCCTTGCTCACGATTGGTGTTTATACATGTCTGCTAAATCAAGAGCTAATTCTTTTGACTGTCCTAGATCGACGTCTATGTTCCGTTCATGACAATTCTGCAGTTCACTTTTTTCGTTGGATGGATGAAGGTGAGTTTGATAATGAACAACTTTTCATTCGTTCTGCATTTCAACTGTGCGACAAACAAATCACCCTCGGAATTAGAGCCATCTGTTGGTGTGTGAGAAGAGAGTAAACATGACAACACCATGAAGACCGTTGCACCAGGTGCATTTTTCCTTGAAATTCTTGTGATTTACTCGAAGGATCGCTTGTAATTTGAGCTATGTCATGTACGGGCTCCTTCCATCACAAAGAGCACGAAATTGCAGATTAAATATTCCAAGAGGACCTTTCGTTAAAGGCCTGCCCATAAACTTAGCAAAGTTTTGGGGTAACAGTTTCGTAATATATATTACTGTAAGACAGGTCCAACATCATAATTTTTCTAGCGGCTTTGTGACATGGCTAGTGGCAAGGTCCTGTCAACATAATCGACATGTAGTTACATGTAGTTTTTATTTCCTCTGTGTTTTAACTCCTCTGTTCAGGACGTGAACCGAAGCACCGTTCTGTTTGTATATTCGACGGTTTTTGAGCTCAGCTCATATAATACATGAATGCATTCCACAAACCGACATTAGGGCGCTCTCAAAATTGATCCGATCCCTCAGGGCAAATAAATTTTCAAGGGATCCTTTGTCATCAACCAGTAACCAGCTGACCTTTTTTAGGTCGCCGAAGCACTCCTTAATCCTCTTGGAGAAGACGACGATGATTTCGAGTGCAATTTCTTGATTGACAAGAATATCGCGGTAAACAATTGATAGGGGAATTCCTAAGAGATATAAAATGCTATGGATCAAATTTGCAGACGGGTATGGCCATTGTCGACGACACTTATGACGTGTGTCCACAGCTACTACCGGATCGATTCTCAGATCCAAACTTCCATCCAATTTATTCGGAAGACAGTCATAAGAATGGTACCGATGGAGCCTTGCAAGGATCAGCCGAAGGGATTGAGTGAGGTTTCCCTCTATCTTCGGAGAGTTTGTATGAGCTGGGAGGTGCTGGGTAGTAATCAAAAAGTCATCAGAACCATTATAGTGAGATGTTTTCCGAAGAGCAAAATTTTTGGCGTCGACCGATTGAACCAAGGTGAAACACTTCCCAAATTTTGTCATTTCTTGTCCGTTGTGGTGTTGCATGTTTGCTTCAGGGAGGGATAATGTTATCTAACTCGAGAGAAATCGGTGTATCCTACTCGACTTAAACAATATCATGTTGGAAACAATTTGTTGCTCTGAATTGCAAACTTCAAACTTAACGTTCGTTCAAAATGCAATTATCGGGCACTTTGCTTGGGCATGTGATTGCTTCTTGAGGCAAACATTTATATATCTTCAGCTGAAAATTCTCTGGATTTCCGGGAGAAGGCTTGATATATTAGTGTTTTGAATTGCGTTGCTCGGGTTAATCCCCTCTAGGACCATAACAACCATCTTCCACACAGCGACAGGCCGTTGTCGCTGTAGTGGCTTATGCAACGACACAGGTGCTGCGGCACCTGCGCGTGCAACACCAAAGGTGTTGTTGCAGCTCCTACAATGTGCATGTATTGCACCATTTTTAGGACCTTTATTAGTTTAACCTTCATTTTCATTGTAGCTGCAGGGTTCAAGCCAGAAATCAACAGATGTTAGTTTTAGTCCCCCTATCCTTCTGGGTATATTTTACGCAATCGATAGATAGACCAGTACAGCGATGTTCAATGCAAAAGCTCTTTCATGGCAGCGCAGTGCTAACTCTCAAATAAGGGTCTCAAAAATCGGTTCTCTAGTATTAATTTCACGAAACTATTCGCACAACAATGAGCATCCTTTCATGGAGAATTAGACTGACTAGAAATTTCGAATATGGAAGTATTGAGTTACTCGTAACGAAACCTATGAATTTCAAGAAGTGAACTTTGCGCCAAGAGTGCAAAGGGTCGTAAAGTATACAGGCATGTAGGACACAGAGTAAAGACTAGGGATTCGCTTCGACTGGTATCTCTTGCATTTATACCATTGCATACTTCTTTTCAATTCAGGCTTGCAAAAAGCAATGGTCACGTCAAAATGGTTGCTGTTGACCGGAGAGCTTCCGCAGATGGTGAGTTACATTTTTCCCAGAAAACTCTGACGGAATTGTTGGATGTTCGGCTGCGGCATGCCACAGCCGAATAGGTTTAGCATATTTAACAGCAGAAGAACATACAGCGGGCACAAAGCTCGTTCCCACCTGTTTTTGTCGCCTGCGCTGTTTTTCATTCCTTGGCGCAAAGGTGGTGTGGAAGAGACAATACGAATAGGTGGTGGATTTCTACTTGATTCTCAATCACTATCGAGAAGAAAATAACCAGATAAAAATCACCTGCAGTAAGACCTAGGGTTACAAGTATACGCGAGCAACTTTTTTCCCATTGAATGGCGAAATCTCCGAACCATACCGAAATAACGGTGAGCCGTGTTTACCCGACTGGTTAGGAGTATTGGGTACCATCCAGGAACATTCACGAACTCCACCATCCACGATGAAACCACTAGGTATAACAACAATTTCAGATGAAGCCCTACGGCTTCGTAAAGCATCAGCGCTCGGCAGGAAACTCAGTTCCGCCCTTGGCGTTCCGTGCGTAACTATATCGTCTTGAATATAAATTATTAATCGACAACTATTTTTTCTTCAGGCGACGCTGTAATTCTATTCAACCAGTCCATCTGAGTACGGTCCACAAAATACCGTTTGATTATTCGCCGCAGCAGGTCGCCTTAGATCTACAGAATGGTAACATAAGGTTTTTTGGATCTGCATTTTGGTGGCGCTTTGCTATGTATATTCAGGGGACATGAAGATGCATGGCACAGGCAGTTTGGATATTGTTCAAGAAGAAGTTGCCTCTGAACGAAGCTCAGAGAAGAGCAGCTTGGTTTGTGTAATTGCACGCGTCTCTCCTACTTCTACAATCTACTCACAGCTATTCATTTTTAGTCGAAAAGTCCATCGAATGATGAGAAATCCGAACCTCCTCCTCGGAAGTGATCGATCTATCGCAAATAATGGACCACTTAAGTACAACTGCTCAAGGGTGTCACTCTTTTCTCTGCTACAGAGAAATTCTACGCAGCAAAAATTGCGGCGCTGAAAGAATACAAATTATTTATAGTTGGAACGGTTTTTTAGATAGTTTTAGTCTTTATACCATGACCTATTTGTTCGGGTATTTCTTTATGTACGTGTTCCTTTAGCGAACAACATATTCAGGTTGTTTTTGATTGGTTATATGTCTATTAATTTTGTCGTTGTATGACAATATGATAAAGTATTATTTAATTAATGGATAGGGTCCAGTGCATCTACTGAGCAATAAAAATGACAATGAAATGGTGGGTGGTTGCTGTGTACCTTCAGTCAACTGCAAAAAATTTTATTCACATACGTATGTCGCTACATGAGGAAGGACCGCAGCGTTTAGGCTGTTGCATTGTCCTCACTCCTCTTGTCGCTGTGTGGAGGAGTGCTACTGCACGTGTTGCTGTGTAAGCACGCACTGCTGTGGGCAACACCATGTAGAGCAGAGCATATTTTGAGACATTGTCTCCAATATTTGCTATAGAAACTGCAGAGAACATAGGGGGAAGTGTTAAAAATGTGTGGATTCTTAGAAGACAGGAGAGATTAGTTTCAGAAAAAGTGAATAGCTACATTTATTTCAAGGTGTCCCTATTATGACAATTTCCTTCAACACCAGGTAGGTCTCTACACTATATTTCTCTCATAACGACCACTTGCATTACGCAAACTGCTCGCTGACCTTTACTTGTTGTATGCTGTCTTCTTCCTATTCCTGGATACTTAAAGAGGGAAAATCCACGATTTACTCGGAAGCAGCTCCTTTTGTATTTCCTTTCGTATTAGGTTGGTGCAAAAATAATGCGCGTTTCCGTTGCTTCGTCTTCAGGGCGGAAAACTTCCGATGTTTCTCACAACCTATATGAGAAGTTGCACATGGTTGTGTAGTAAATTTCATGGCCTTTCCAAATACCTTATGCATCGCTCACTCCCTCTACAGAACTACCGCAAAATTTTGGATCGTCCAGGAAATTCGAGAGGGTAACTACCTATTCTAAAGAAAATCTGGTATACATTCCATTGACGTTCATGCTTGGTTTCTTTGTCTCTTATCATCGATCGATAGAGACAGACGTTCAGCAACCTAATAGTATTACTAAAATAATGAACTGCATGTGTGAAAACGCTCTCTATTGAAAAATCGAAGAAAGACTTCCAAATGGTTGAATAATGCCTGAAATCAGCTAGCAAATTAAGCAGGTTGCGTGCCTAATCTGAGCAAAAAATAACAGAACAAAAAAAGTTGAATTTGCGATCTTGAGGCCTTTCGAATAGCTCCAGATAGCCTTCATGGGCAGGTTATTCTCCGAAAGTTCCCTTGATTCCCTCAACAGTGAGGCTTTGTGTTCTATTCCGTACTTTTCACTGAGGATCCTTCAGGTATCAGTGGTGAGCAAACAAGAAGATACAGTAGCTCGCTTGCGCTTTACATCACAAAAGCTGATTTGGGTTTATTCAGAGTAGGTTGAGTAGGTTTTCCTATTCGTGTCCAACTTTAAGATTTCATCTTTCTGCAATGAAACTTCACTGAAACGAGGAAGTCGCACTTTCTTTCCATAGAATATTCTGTGAGTTACAACCGTATCCGTTTTCTGGTCAATTTTTTTTTACTATAAAGAGTGCATGCATTCTAGTAATAGAACTTTGCTTTCACCTCAACTCACTAGTAACTGTCTTCGGCCGCTTAACCCTATTGATATGGCTTCGCAATTGGTTTCCTTTCGCCGTACTTGTCATGACATTACCGAGCACTCTTTCTGCTTCCAACCTATTCTGAGTTATCATGGCAGACGCACACTTGAGTTGTTCTCCTGCAAATATGTGCTGCTGAAATAAGTATTCAACGCTGCTCTGGAAAACCTAATTTGCATGCAATATCCTTCTATTTCTTCCATCTATAGGGAATGAATGGAGTTATCTGCTCTCCAAATATGTTTCATTGTTTTCCGTGGCTATGAATTGTGTTATATAATACATGTGTAATGTAGATTAACGTAATTTACTGGCGCTGGGCTGTAGTCAAAAAGCGCTTCAAAACTTTTTCGAATCACATAAACTAAATACTGGTTTGGAAAATCACTCAAAAATGTCATGGTACCAACTAAGTTCGCGGAGAATTGTGCTGTACTTGCTTTTCACGGCAATCTATTCGGTTGGCCCTCTTTACCCCTTATGTCGAACACATGCCTCATCTAATGTAGTTTATCGTACTTACTCCACACCTACCTGTTTGCCCTTTCATTCACAATTCTTCCTAACTATCTCTGGAGAAAAATCGACATTTTTATCAAAGAGTTCTGCAATCCTGGCTTCTGCCAATCAAGAAGACCCTACAGATTATCTGGTCCATTAATCGATGTGCTGCTGAAATAATACGGTCTGAACAAACAATACTGATCCAGAAAACTGCCATGGTGGACTGTGCAGAGATAGCTTTCGTCAACAGTACATGTAATATTCAATTATATGTCTTTTTCTACCGATTGCTCTGCCTATCATAACCGGATTATATGGACTTCATCTCCTGCGCCTGATTCAGGGTCATCATGACCGTGTCCTACAACGCTGCAGTTTCGTCTGTGTCAGCATTCACATTTTTTCGACTTCTACTGCGATGGCGAGGTTCTATCTGGAAATCGATACTGTATGAGTTATTGCTGTGGATTGGTCTCTACTACGTTGTGTTCGTCATTTACCGTTATGTGCTCTCACATGAGGCTCAAGGGTTCGCTTTTGTTCATTCTCACTCCACAGCTACCATACAACCACGGATATTCCAGGAAATTCGAGCGAGTTGCTACCTACTGTAATGAAAATCTGGTATACATTCCACTAACGTTTATGCTTGGTTTCTTTGTCTCGATTATTGTCGATCGATGGAGGCAGACGTTCAACAACATGGGATGGATTGAAAAGTATTTCTGCCCTTACACTCCATTCACAACTTTCTTTCCAACAGCTAAGGGCTTCACGGCGTCAACCAGACTACCTCAGCATATAAGTATTGTCTTAGCAATGGTAAAGTTATAGAACTTAGCGGAAACTGCTTAAATTTTACGGTGAAGCTGTTTCCAAAAATTCAGTTCGACTACTACGGAGCTTAGCTTCAATGTTAGGGATTTTTCCATGGTTTTTCTAAATATTTGTAGGTGTAGTCTCGAGCGATTCAGCTCGGATAAGACTGCAGACATGAAACGGGTAAGGTAATCAAATCCATCCGCCTGCACCTGTTTTCATTTTCAGTCTGGCCCTCACATTGGCGAATCTTCTCCGTCATGATAGTGACGAAGCTAGGCAGATGCGAAGGGACGTAATTCGTTATTCAGTTCTATCCCAGGTAGCTTTCACACTTTTTTAAAGGTAAAGTCTGGGCAAAATATGCTCTATCGGTTTCTTGAATTCGAGGATTTACAGTAAACGACCGCCGTTGTGTTTACAGCTTATGGAGAACATAAATAACACTGAGCATATCACGCGGTCGACCTGTAATAGGTGTTGCAACAGCCCTAGTGTTGCGCAAGGGGATGCCGCATCACCTGTGCCGTTGCATGAGAAGATGCTGCAGCACCTGTGTTGCTGTGTTCACTACAAGAACATCTCTTTGTCGCTGTATGGAGGATTGCCTTTTCACTTGTTGTGAATGAAAAGCACTAACGAAAACAACATCAACAGCAGTCGTGCAATCCTGACATCGTAACCCTGGAGAGAGTTCGCTTTGAATCTTTTGGCTCCTCTTATCAAACGTCGCATGGATTGCAAAATGAAGACCACAACAAGTGTATGTGGCATATTTTGATCGGACGTTACTTTCAGATTGTTTCAAAGTAATCAATATATGCGTTTGAGACCATTGCAGATACTTGTATTTCGAGACGTTTCGTTGAGAGTTCGCAGAAGGTTCCCAAACATGGAATCGATAGTGAATGCAGGTATACACATTCTCGCCATCCGTAGTTGGTTTCATAAACTTCCACATGAGAGGAAGAAGGTTAGAAAAGTAGCAATGATCTTTTAACTTATCGCTGAATCTTGGTTTGCAATCATGTTATTAGAGGAACCAAAATTTCAACACTTTTCAGGATTTCTTCACGATAACGAACTCAAAGATCTTGAAGAAATCAAAATCGCCTACAACAAGTACTGGGCACCTATTCATTGGGCAATGAATGTCTGTGTAAAAGCGTTGAAAAACCAGTACTTGGAGTCACCGTATGCTATGATCGTTGTGCAAAATGTGAGTGCTAATTTCGAGATATATAGTCTGTTCCAAACGCGACGATAGTTGAGAAACAGTGCCTGCTTTTCTCTCATACCTCTCCAACTGCTGCACACTTTCCCGCGTTCTTTATCTCTCTGCTGTCTTCCCAACTATTTTCAGTGGTGGAACGCACTATACCATCGGCGGAATCGCGCAGCGAGGGACTATAGCAATTTTAAAGCCAAATTTTTTCGTACTTTCAGTTTTGAAACCTGACGTCTTCACGAATTTCCAAAATCTCACTCACTTAGTAAGAAAAAAATATCTTTAAGGAAATTAGAGCATTTCGTACGGCACTGGCTCTTCTTTGCAACTTCGATTGGGTTCCTGTTCCCATTGCCTATCCACAGGTAACGGATTTTTGTTTCCACCTTTCTGCAAATTTTAATTGCTTAATCTCTAAAAAAACTTTAATGCCATGAATTCCTGTGAAAAAAAACCATTGAAAAAAACGTGATTCTGTCGTGCCTCAAGTTCAGTGGTTACTTTAAAGAAGCAGGATTGCATCGCTCCTCGCGTCTCTTTTCCTTACAAAATGTTGCTTCCAGAAGTGACGCAGTGAATCGAAATTTGTTTGCGATTAGACTAAGTCAGACTACTCCTGAGAATTTAATTCGACATATATCGAATGTGTGATGCGTTATACTTAATTTCTACCAAAACGTTTGAAAAATCGTTGTATTTACTAGCGAAACTTCATAAAAATGTTCAGGTGGTCTTCTTAGCAGTGCGTTCATACTTCGCTATATGCCTTGTCTCGCGACAATTCGTCCTCGGCGAGGAACCCATGTTTCGCGGTGTTGTGAGTGTTTCAACTTTTAACTTCGTCAGGATTGAGTGGCCAATTAATCTGCTTTGCCAGCCTTTTTTGTATACTGTTTTTTATTCTCAGCTACACCTGAAGGCAAAAGCTGCTTGGTAATGATGTGAAGCTTTTCCTCTATGGATAATAACACGTACAAGTTTCCAGATCGATCTTTACGTTCCTTTCATGACAATTCTTGAGTTCATCTTCATTGTAGGCTGGATGAAGGTACGTTAAGGACTTAGTAGTCATTGGAGTACTACGGCTGAACTCAACGTTTTTGTGTAGGTTGCCGAAGCGCTGCTGAATCCTCTGGGAGAGGACGACGACGACTTCGAGTGCAACTTTCTCATCGACAAAAACATTGCTGTTAGTGACTCGCTGCTCCGTTTCCTTCCATCTCTTTCTCATCCTACAGATTTCACTAGCTATAGCGTAGTTCAAAATTTCAAGCTTTAAGAATGCACAAGTTAACTACGCGTGAACGAATTGAAACATTGAGGACAGGACATGGTGAGATCTTGCGAAATGGCTTTATTTGTGTTGATTGTGATGGAGTTCACCTGCACATGTATGACACCATGTCCAAATGCAGCGGCATCACCTCATCTGCCTATACAAATGCGGAAGCAGCTCCTTCGAGGTCATAGGCGCTTTTGTAAATTACATGGTTTTGTACACAAAGCACCGTTGCAGAAATTGCGAACTCCCATCAAAATTAAAAAAAAAAGCTTTGAGGGTTTGTAGTAAAATATACTTGGTTAAAAACTAACGACTGATGTTCTATTTACCAGTTTGTGAGGTACGTGCATCCCAGTGCACGAGATGCTACTGCAACTGCAAGCCAATTTGGGGGAGCTGCAGGCGTTGCATGGGGAAGTGCATCACCACCTCTCTCGCTGCACTAAGAGGTGCAGCAGAGCTCATGTTGTTGCATGGATCACTACAGCATCACCTCCTTGTTGCTGTATGGAGGATTGTTACATCATGTGTTGCTGTACTGGAAGCTACTAAAATACAAGTCCCCATGCTAATACCATAACCCTGAAAAACATTCGCTCTGAAAGCCTAAAGGCAAGGTCTGGTCAAAATTTTCTGTGTGTAATTTCTGGGCTCTTCGCGGTATAACCAACCTGTACGTCACGACCAAGTTTGAGAGCGCTTCTGAAGCCCAACTCCGACTTTCAAGAAGAAATGCTACAGGGCTACGGTATCTGAGGCTTGAGTACGCATGGTTTTCCCAGCAGCGCTTTGTCCCAACGCTACAACACGTGATGTAGCGGTCCCCCATGCCGCGAAAAGAATAGTGACTTACGCAACAATGTGGGTGCTGCGACATTCAACAGTACAGCGACACAGGTGGTGCGGCACTATCTAGTGCAGCACCGCATCCTGCAGCAACACCTTATATGTACATAGAATACTTGCTGTTTGCGTAACTTAATGGATATTTTTCTTACTTCCACTGTTATTTATGGATAGTCTCATTATAGATCCAGTGTGTCAAGCAAAAAAGCGAATAAGTAGTATATCTGGCTGCACCTTGCCTTTCAAGGGTGGCCTAGTCGTAAAATAAATTTTTTAATTCTCGTGACGCTCTGTTAAACAACCACGCCTTTTTCGCCAGGCCAAAATATGTAGCATGTCAGTTTCATGATCATTTCTGTGGTTGTTCATTACAACCCTGCTTTTACTTTCTATACTAAACCTACACCATTCTCCTAGTACTTTACTTACAATTAGCTGCTTGCTGTTTTTTAAGCTGAAGATTACGTTGAGAAGAAGTTTGCGTATTCCAGACAGGTCTCATGATTGTTGACGATCAGTATGGAGCGTGCCCTAAACTTGCACCAGATCGTTTTGCCGATCCTGATTTCAACCCTATCTATTCTGAAGACAGTCAATTACATGGTGCTGATGGCGTGCTCGTAGGATCGGCTGAAGGATACCAGTGAATAGCCATGTATACTTCGTATCAGACAGGCATTCACTATTGTCTGTTTTTAATTGCAGTTTCGATGACGAGGAGAATGTGAAGATGGTTGCGCTTAAGCCAGAAGACATGCGTGAGTCCATGAGGCGATCATTTCAGAGAATGTTTATGTAAGATTTGAATCGTTCACGTTCTGTCAACTTTCAGATTCTCACGAATCAACACCGAGATTTTTGAGGAGACTCAGCGATGCTCTCACAAAGTGAGGCCTTCTAACACAACTGTTATAATTAATTCGTGTCTTCTATGATATGAAGTGAGAAACTGAACAAATACAGCCTCGTTAGAGATTTCTTCTCGATTAATTTCCTGTTTTATGTTAACTAAACAGACATACGTAGTTCGTTAAACAAGCAAGAGGACACTTGTTTCGTAAGAGTACCATGAATTCAACTAAAAACGCCAATTCTCCAGACAGCACTCGAATCGAGTTATTTCACTTCAAGGGAGAAAGCCATCAAATTATGATTTATACTTTCAGCAGATCTCGATCAACCTCAGAGCCGTTTCATGAAGACTTCGAAAAGGAGAGCGCAGACCTTGGTATGTATTCTTTGCAAGTTCTTTTATGGACCCAAAATTGAATATAAAATCCTAAGCATCTGGAAATCGCTGTCAAAGGAGAAAAAAGACGAAAAAAAGGCCCATGTTAGTGCTGCTCTGAAAATATGATGGTTTACTGTGAGTAGATGTCCGCAATACCATTCACAATCTTTGCATAGTGCACATAATATATGTATAATATAACATAGACGTTCCGCGGTAGTGAGTATTCGCGTCTGCCACAAAATTCTACTTTTGTTCAATCAGATTTCATTTCCAATCAGTCAAGGCCTAATCGAATCCACTGTTCATCATAAAAACCGAGTATGAAGGCGCTTTCTAAGGCCAGTCCCGAATTCCATTGAAAATGCTCGACATCGGTATGTGAATCTCCGATGGACGCAATAAATTTTTGGAGTGAGTTGTTAATAATTCCAATGCGTAGAAATGGGCTGATTTTGGAATGAAAGAAAAAAACGGTGAACGACTACTAAACGCGTACAGCTAAAAGGTGTTGCAGTAGCAGATGTGGTGCTGCACTGGGAAGGTGCCGCATCACATGTGTCCTTGCATTAGAAGACACCGCAACACCGATGTTGTTTTGCATGTCACTATAGCAACATACTTGTGTTGCTGTATAGAGAGTCGCTACGTTACGTTGCTCAACGGTGCATATACCATCCACATCGGAGCTCCACATACAGTAACCTTGTGGCATTTTCCCTGTTTTATTAAGAGAACTGCTCTAAAACTTGAATTGTTTGGTGTGCGGGTGAGGTAGACCAGGAAGAGGCCAAAAACTGTATGTCGGAAATCTTGACTGGGTCTTACCTTGAGAGGCACGTAAAATGTTTCAAAAAAGAAACAGGCTGAGTGTTTTGTTCAATCATTGAAATCGGGTAACTCACTTGTAAAGCTTCAAGTGAATGAAGAATTGCGTTAAAGGCAGGGGTCCACCTCATTTTCGTAGTTCAGCTAACAGCACATTCTGCATCTACTCGGCGCGATGGTTCCAACTGTATACTGTCAGTTCCAAAAATCAGAGCAATTCAATGTGTTTTGTTTGATTACACAGCGCACATTTTATCACACGCCTAATCACGGAAATTGGCGCTATCAATCGACGATCGATAGCTGGAAGCGCGCCAAAACATATCTTGCCTATAACAACGTGCCGATACTCACCTCATCTTGGCGGACAGCCAAGTGGCAAGATTCGTGAAAAAGACAGTACATAAATTCTCTCAGAATGGTCTATAAACCCGTCTTCCAGGACGGGGTCTGTAACAGTTTGCCAACCCGAGTTGACATGTGAAGCCGTTGATCTTATCGATTGGACACGCCAAGACTCGTTGACCGACGCGGCAGCTGTGGCAGGCAGCCAGCACAGCTTGGAGCGATCCGTCTCCGGGCTCCAAATTTTTATCCAGTTCGAGCCTTTCAAAAATGGGGATTTCGTCGCTTCTGTGCCTGTTGATGTACATCCCAGGGATCAACATGATGAGAAGGTCTAGAATATGTTGGTAAATCCAACAGGCAGAACGAGGTGACCCTCTGCCTTTAACATCCACCCCTCTATTCGCATCTGGGTTGGCTTCATCGTGAGCCAAATAACTTAGCAGAACAATGTGGTTTACGAACTAAAACTGTGGTAACAGATTAGAAGTGAAAGTGAGGGAGTTCACTATTTTCTGATTGTCACATCGAGAACACTCAATTTTTCAGGTCATAAGTTCAGCGTTCCGAACATCAACCTCGAAATAGTAAGTGAAGAGACGAGCAACAAGAGCACACCTACAGCGTCTACTGTCGTGATCACCGATGGGGAGGATGCGAGAGTGAACGATCAAGCTGAAACCAGGAATAAATAAGCCGTTTACGTAGTGTATATTCGTATTATGACACGATTATTGAAAGCAACTAAGAAATAAATAAAGACGTAATTTACGAGTGCGTAAATAGTAAGTAAGTCTAGGAATTATTTGAAAAAAAAAAACAAAGAAGGTGAAGAAGAGAAAAAATTCTCGCACAATTTGTGTTTGATGTAGAATTGCAAATTTGTGCGGCAATGCTATGGAAGCCTAATTTTTTGGCACTTTGCCACTTCTAGACCCTGAATATCGAGCCCTTTGCTCAAGAAAAACTGATCCTGTGGTAATTGAGAAGCGATGCCTTCATTTGCAGGAATTAATTTGTCAAAATAATGGTGGTTTGTTGGAGTTCGATTGACTGCGCATAATTGAAGGGGAGGACTTGGATTTTCCCCTTCAAGATTGCAAAAAAAGCGCGACCAATGATATACAAAAACATGTGGTATTATAACATAAACTCAGGGCCTAATGAAACCTAACAGGGCCGTTTCCAAAAATGCTTTGTAGAATGAATAAAACTTTATACTGTTTTTTTTCTGGTCCTAAACTATTACTTTCTTAAAGACTAAATTTCAAAAAATTCAAACTTTCGATAGTTATATCCTTGAAATTTCAGTGATTTGGCTCCCCGAATTGGAGGAGATCCCAGTTTTCTTCCTTTCCTCCTTTGAGTCAACCACTGCTTCTTCGTTCTCCGGTCCTATGTATGTATGCATTTATAGCATGAGGTAGTATGTATCGATGTAGTTTTCATAGTACATTCTCATTGGAAGGTACCATATCTCCAAATGTGGCAGGGTCCGCTCTGCCAGATACTTGAAGATTAATAACTTTTAGAGGTGACTTCTTGTGGCTTTTCATTCAGAGCTGCACTTGCTGTACCTGTTGCCGGTTAGGTCGTCTTGTCAGATGGGTGCTGATGCTACGTCCGTCAAATGTTGTTGTGTAATTTCCACAATTGCTAAAATTGCAATGTCCAACATTCCGAGCAACATAAAAGACTACATTTGAAGCAAGGTCCAACTAGAATTTTCAATATGCATTTTCGGGCTTTTTCTTGATGTAACCCACCTTCAAATAATCTAAAATGACCTTAAAAACTCTTCTCAACGTCTATTCCATGACTCAAGAGGAAACACTCAAAGGTTGCGGTCTCTGGAGCTCTGTAGTCCGGGTGGTGTTGCCACCATCACTCTCTCTTCACATAGCAAGAAGTAGCGACCCTCCATACAGCGACAAGGTGTTGCTGTAGTGACTCACGCAACAAAGTCGGTGCTGCTGCATCCACTAATACAGCGACACAGGTAGTGCTGTACCTTCCGGTGCAACACCACATCTGCCATTGCATCACCCTTTACGGCCCGTTGTATTGTAGGCGTCCACTACACGACACATAATACATATGTAACCATGCAACCAGAATTTCACCACTTTTTCGTAGACTAACTGATCTTCTTTGGAATTTCATTATTATTTACATACTGTCATCGTCATTGCAGTTCCATTGTTTCGAGCAAGAAACCAGCAAGGTATGTCCTTGCCTGGCCTTGCCCTTAAAGGCAGAGGTCCACCTCATTCCGCTGTTGGAGTTAAAGACATATCGTAGGCCTTCTGGTCATGTTGATCCCAGTAATGTACATCAACAGACTCAAAATTGACAAAATCCCCATTTTTGAAGGGTTCAAACTGGCTACATTTTTGGAGCCCGGAGGTGGATCGCTCCAAAAAACAGATCGCTGTGCTGGCTGCCCGCTACGGCAGCAACGTTCGCCAACGAGTCTCGGCGTGTTCAATCGATAAGATCAACCGCTTCACACGTCAACTCGGTTTGGCAAACTGTTACGGACCCCGTTCCGGAAAACGGGTTTAAACACCACTTTGAGACAAATTACTTATACCGCTGGATTGAGAGTGTCGAGCAGATTCAGAATCTGCCATTACCTCAAACACGAATGTGAGGTGGACCCCTGCCTTTAAGGTCATGAATCTATCACCAGATTACATCCATCACTACACATAATGCATGGTTCCATTACAAATATCCTCACTAGTACTGGGAGGACTCCCTCTGAACATTTGTTGTCAAGAAAAACCCATCTTCTTTGTTGCTTCCTGGATATTCATTCTTAATGCTTCATAGGTTTATTCTTTACAGACCTGTTTTGGCCAAACCCTGCCTTTAGCTGTCACTCAGCGCCGATCTGAACTATCGGCGCAGAGACAACCCTTACATGGTTGCGTAGTTTGTGCGACCAGTTGGAGTCCACAAAACAGCGAGTCACGCAGTTGCAATAGGAGATGTGGTGTTGCACCAGAAAGTGCCCCACCACTTCTGTCGTGGGAGTGGTGATGCGGCAGAACCCATGTTGTTGCGTAAGCCACCACGGCAACACCTTCTTGTTAATGTAGGAAGATAGTTGCGTCCTTATTGCCGTGTAAGAAGAGAGCAACGATGCCAACATCACCCAGCCTGGAGCTGCAGATACCTTAACCCTCCAGCGTCTTCCCTTGAAACTCACGACTGACCTCGACCAGAGTTTTCAAACTCAACTTACGTGATGTACGGGTGAGTTACATCACAAAGAGCCCAAAAACTAAGAATTGAAATTTTCGACAAGTATAACATTGTGGTTTTTACGATCGTTTTCTGCCGTCTTTTGTACTTATCGAAAGGACAGCACACATGTTTCTCAAATACGGAAGTCCAATCTTATCTCTTCTCGAAATCTTAATCTTATTGTTGGAAATATTGCGTGGTTTTGGCGGATCGTCTTGTTTGATGCCACTTCAAGTCTGCACTGTATGAATGCGCAGATCCTACAAAGCATAAAAACGCAGACAAAGAGAACTAACCACAACATCTACCTGATCCTTTTGTAGAACACGCAGTGTAAATACAGTAAAAAAGAAAGTTGTTCACTCGAGCAGGCACTACCGAGTCGATGGTATTTTCCCCATGTGTCTTAAAATAGGGAAAAATCTCCGATTTCTTTGTTTTTTTTTTCACAACAGCAACCCATTCAAACGTGGCCCTTTCAATAAATAATGTCTGTTTGCACAGACATAGCAAATTTTGACACCTACCATCATAACTCCACATTTCCAATCAATTGCTGCTACGCATCACACGTTTCCATCGGTGGTTTCGTTGGCTCATCGCTTTCATTTCTTTTCCACTCATAGTATCAAATAGAAATGAGCCCAATAATGGGTGATTCACTTGTGCCACTTATATGTACATATGTTTGTTTTTTGCATCTCCCAAGAAGGACGTTAAATTCGCTCTCTTCCATTTGTCAGCGCTCTGAGTCAGACTTCGTAGATGCTACCTGGACAGGCATTTCGACATAGACCTTCGCTTCTTAACTCCCATTGCTTGAAGGCGAGATCCAACTAAAACTTTCAGTGTATTGTTTTGTACCTTTGTGCGTAACCCACCCACTTCACTTAAACCAAGCTTGAGAGCAATGGCAGTCCCTAGTTTCAAGGAAGAATGGTGCAGGTGCACGTTTGGAGCCGGGGTCCGACTGGTGTTGCCATAGTTGCTTTCTTCTAACACAGCAACACGTGACGTAATAACCTTCCATACAGCGACAAGAAGGTGTTGCTGCGGTGACTTACGCAACTACATAGGTGCTGCGGCATTCGCCAATAGGTGTTGCTGGACCTCCTGGTGCAACACCACATCTGTGATAGCGATACCTTGTACGTGGCACGCTGTCGTTCACTGACTGCAGCGTACTTCAAAAATGCGAATGTAGAACGCCGACCATTTGTTGCAACTTAAAGGCAAGATCAGATCAAAATTTTCGGCAGACAGTTTCTGGGTTGTTCGTAATGTAATCCACCCGTAGAACATATAGATGAGTTTGAGAGCAATTCTCAGGGTCAATGTCAGCTTCAAAGAAAAATGTTCCTGGGTTTGGGTAGCTGGAGTTCCGGTGGGGATGGTGTTTTCACCTCTACTTTCTCCTACAACAGCAACACGTGACCACAGCGACAAGGAAGTGTGGCTGTAGGTGTTGCTGTAGGTGTTGCTGTAGTGACTTACGCAACAACATGGGTGCTGCGGCATCCACTATTACAACGACACCGGTAGTGCAGCACCCTCAAGTACAACACCGTGTCTGTCATCGCAACATCTTTCCGGGCACGGTGTTTAGTGCTTGTTGACTGGTTGCACATGATATGCAACCATGCAACCAGAATGTCACCTCAATATCGTAACTTGACGGGTCTTTTTCGGGCTTTCATTGTTGTTTGAAGGCAGTGTGTCACCTCCTTTCATAGGGCGTGGATATCGGCATACTCTAGACCTACTCGTCACGATGATTCCAATGATGTACGTCATAGTGCATAAAAGTGCCGGAAACCAGTCTTCGGAAGGTCCGAAAGTGCAGTTCACGGATCGCTTGGGTGAAGCGGTCGATTGTGCTGGTTGCACGCCACGGCTGCAGCGTTGGCCAACACGTCTCAACGTGTACGATCGATAGGACCAACGGCTTCACGTGTCCATCCGGCTCGACAAACTGTTACAAATCACGTCCCAAAAAACGATTGGAAAATTGGTTTGAGGACGTTTTGTAACATTTTATGAACTCGCTGGATTCAAAGCATCGGGGAGATTCACGATTTGCCAAAACCTCAAACACGAAAACGAGGTGACCCACTGCCTTTAAGGTGTCTGCTACCGTGTAGCCACCGTTTCGAGCAGGAAACCGAGGGAGCATTTTTAGGCCGCACCAAGTCTTTTAGATGTTACTGTGCAGTACAAGCTGTTAGATGGAATATTTCATCAACAACTCAACTTTGGTCTCGAATCCTCTCCAGAGATCCTTTTCAGAAGGGGGGGGGGAGCGAGAGGCGAGTTGAGGCGTGGGTGCACAAGTCGAAACAGGGAGGAAGAGATTCCCTGGCGATCAGGATATGATCCTGGTCTTATAGCCGTCGTATAGATTGCATTTTCATAGTCTCCACTTCGAGACAGCGCTAAAACTTCGGGAGCCTTCGGAAAGGCGTTTCTACCTCTACATACTGCAAACATGAGTAGCCCCTGAGAGTCAAAAAATTGCATGATCTGGATGGTATCTGAATTCAATCAGGAAAAATTGCTGAGTGAATCACGCGAATTTTGAAATTACATGGAAAAACTCGACGCACTCCAGCGTCCAACTCCTTCAGAGACCAGTGCAATCCGCCGTAGCGCGGCTATCTTTACACAGTTTCTGTAACTGTACAGAAATGATGACTACACAGACAGGAAAAGAATGAATATTGTTAACGGACTGCTGCAGGCAGCTAGTGTGCCACGCACATTGAACTGGCTTTGAGAGCTTGGAGAAATGAAGTTTCTTATGATCCGTTCTTCTACTTCGCACTCGCCTCTCTTATACGCAGCGTGCAAACTAAGGCCCGCGGAGCGACAGTTGAGTGGCGTTAAGGACTTGTGCAGCGCCATTTTAGGAGCTTTGTGAAACGCTTAGAACTGTGCTGGGCGGTCCATATATGAAGGGATGTGGATTTAAATAGTGCATTGAAGTTCACACTGTTCCTTTCTCCCGTCAGCTTACAGGGGGAACTGGTCCAAATACCATTTATTGTATGTCACAAGTGATGTTAGAGTCTTACTATATCATGGACAGCTTTTAGGATTTCTAGCGATAACTGGCAATACCTTTCTGTCTATAGCAGGCAAAATGTGAAGTGCCACTTGAAATAAGTTTCAAGGTAAGAGCGCCATGTAGTGCCACCAATCTCTTCGCTCCTCTCAATATATAACATTCTCAATGTTATACAGACTCCTTTTCCACTCGTTATGATTTAATTTTGTTCAAAAATGTCGGGTTTTTTTTCGTGCATTTGATTCTACACATTTATGTCATGAAGGGCAGAGAATCCTTCTATTCTAGGAAGTACCGTATGTGTCAGACTTCGGGACATCATCGCCCATCTGTGCGTTTTTTAATTTCTTACTCATAATATTTTTTTAAAAATTATTCTTGTAGGAAATAATTATGACCTAAGTTTACATGTAAACGCTTTGGCACCCGTGCTTGTACTCGAAATGAGTTCAGTCCACTTTCGTTTCACCATTAGGTATACGCTGCACACTAGACCTCACAGGAAGGAAGGGTTTTTAGAAATCAGGGAGAAATAGCACTCGGACATCATCACATCTCCATTTCAAATGTTTTTCGTGGGTTAGGCATTGTTCTGGTGTGTTTATGTCCACGTTTCTCACCATTTGATGGCATTGATGTCCGCAAATTGAACTGAATAAAGACATGCGATTCCATCGAGTCTGGGAAGAATTGGAAAAAAGATGCCATCGCTCTCGACATAATCCTCTCGACGACGCTCAGAAGCATTTTCGGAGTCGGACGCTTGTTCCACATGCTTCCCACAAGAATTTGGGCTCATCTTCCCGCAAAGCTTTAGTGAGGACTATGGAGGAAATCAACCTCATGTTCACACCATGGTCAGTGCATTTCGTCCGCGCGCTAAAACTCGTCGCTGCCAATAGTGGGATCAGGTATTTCTGATTATATGTGGCTATGCAAAAAGGTCACAAACAAATGCTAGCAATTCTTTCGAGGCCCAACTGTTTTACTGAACATCAAATTTGCGCTAAGACTTTTTCCACAGCGTCTCAAGTTTATGAGTGAATGAAAATACAAACATAAATCACATGAACGTTTTAGAGTCTCAGAAATAACCGCAGAAGAAAACACATGAGAGACAGCTTTTAGTTCTTTTTTCCAAAAAAGCAAGCCTTCAGAGGTCCATAGGGTAGATAAACAACTTTGAAACACAACTTCTGCTTCCTACTATCGGCTTTTGTAGCGAAGCTTTGGTCACATCCTCTGAAACTTGTGCAGGTTGTATACATCTGGCACCAAACTCAGCGTACATTTTTCAAAAAAAAAATTCGCTCTTAATCTTTTCTGTTATTTGAAATAAGAGGTATATGATCAAGTATATTACGTTAACGACTTTTTGAGTTAGATTTTTTCCTTTTTTCCTTCTTCCCACAAATGCACTGGAAAGGGAATAGCGGCGAGACAGAGAGAAAATTTGTGCAGCAAGTGAATACATTAGCATAGTGAATGAATCTGTGTAACATGGCACGGTGATCGTACACTGGAATCACTTCGACATCGTGGGAACCTCTAAACTGTTCTAACACTTCTGCTCGTTCAATTCCCCTATTTCACCAATGGAAATTTGAATTTTGCCTCGATTTATTTTGCAAGGTGCTGTTAAGAGATATATAATTTTTCTAATTCAAAAGAAGAGTGCTAATAATAACACATAAATTATATAGGCAGCCTCTAGTTAAAAGTAAAACAAGCACATTTTCAGTGATATAATCATCTACTGCGTGAAGAGGGATACAGCCATCGAGAGACCTTCAATTCGACTTCGACCACCGAAAAAATTCTGCTTTTGGTGTTCCAATAATAAAGAACGAATTCCAAGGTAATCTTTTGAAGCAATTAAATTAACCTAATGGACCTTCTCTCAAGAGAGTGGATGACTATGGCTGCGCTCTAGAGCGTTTTTGTTAAAGAAGTGACCGGCTAAAACAAACTTTGTCGCTTTCTTATTTGAAATGCTTGGTTGGCTATGAAGGTGACCATAAACGACAAGGGACGCCGAAAAGATCCATTAAGTTACTATGGAAAGCTGAGGGCCTCGGGCCACGTAAGAAGGTGTTACAATGGCAGATGTGGTGCTGCACAGGAAGGTGCCGCATCACCTGTGTCGCTGTATTAGTGGGTGTCGCAACGCCGATGTTGTTGCGCAGGTCACTACAGCAACACGTCTGTATTGCTGTATGGTGGTCACTTCACGTGTTGCTGTATCAAAAAGGTGTGAAGGTCGCAAGCAATACTATCCTGACCGCAGCTTGAGATGTCGTGACCCTAGAGCAGTTTTCCATAAAACTCGAAATTGACTTTGAGAAGCGCTTTAAAACTTGATTTACGTGACATACGGGTGCGTTACATCACGAAAAGCGGTAAAAAACTACATATCGAAGGTTTTGAAAGGGATCTGCCTCTAAATAGTGTTCAGCTCGGGGCCTGTGACATTCGGAAAATGGCGAAAAAAGAAAAAACATCAAAACTCCTTATCTATAACTTCCCTGTTTATATGCTTTATCATTGACTCGAAAGTAAAACAGTTCGCCATTCTTGTGAGTCATGAAGTCCACTGATAATGAGAACGGAAAATACCTGAAAAAAAGAGAAAAGAGCAAAAGAACTAGATCATTTCCTTTTCATGTTGCACTAGTGTCACGCCTTCATTTGAGGTCGGAGCCCGGTTTCACATTTCAGTTACAGTTTTGGTTCGGCGTAACTGTGTGATCCCAAATGGTCCCTCTCGGGAATCGATCTTCAATATAATGTCGAATTTTTCCGTGAGAGAAAAAAAATTGCGCTCATTTCCATAACACCTCGATTATCAATGCTCAACATGTGCATGGCGGGGAATAATAATTGATCATTAATAATATTCTCCAAATATTGAACCCTTTACGAATACGGTCTGATGGGTCTCCAGCGTATAAGAATCTTATATTGTTTAAATTTTTTAATTGTTCTACAGGTACTAAGAAAATTAATAATTTATATTTACCAATTAATTAGGCTGTAAAACTATGAATTTACGTTCTTTTTCCATATTTATCAACATGTCGTTGAAAACTCACGCTCAGTTGCTTTAAAGGCTAAGTCCGGTCAAAATTTTCGATATACAGTTTTTGGGCTCTTCGTGATGTAACCCACCCGCACCTCACGTAAATCGAGTTTAAGGGCCCGATCTTTATTGGCCCCTTTTTTGAAGGACACAAAGGAGCTGCTTTTGAAGCTTTTTTGGTTTTTCCTTGGAATTCTTCCAAAGTGGTGCGAATGTGTTGCTATTTTGAAGCAACAGACCAAGTACTTTCTGTGTTATTTGGTCCGGAAAGTGACATAAACTAATGGCATTTTTGAAGTAAGCTAGTGACATTTGACATATATAGCTACAATAACTAATGACATTTAGCATAACAACAAATGACATTTTGACAAAATCGGTCAAAATCCGTTTCCAGAGCTTGCTTGAATTTCCGATAATTTTGTTTGCGAACGGTCTCTAGAAAATTTCCCCCGTTTGCCACCTTCGCCTGTAATGGAAGCCCTGTTTCGCAAGAGAAATGCCAAGCACTACGCAGTTTCCCGGATTTCCCGGATGTACACAGGATAACAGTGAAGAGCTGTAAAATGAATTGTAGCATCCACTAAACACAAAAATTATAGCGCTCATCCATCAAAGTTGTACTTCGTTAAAGTTGTGGAAAAAAAAGAGTCGTTAAAAAAATCAAAACTGTCACATCAAACTAGCATAGCCAGCGCCAGGTACTAGATGTGTGGGGCGGAAACTGCGGACATAAGTCCAGCTCTTCAATCATAGACGTAGTACGTGGTTGCCGTTATACATGTACTCTCACTGACACTGAGTTTTTCTCTTTTTTTTTTGTAACGAGATAACGTCACAATACAGTGAATGACTCATAAAGCCCACAAAGCTTTGCATTGATTTTTGTTAAAGCATATGGGCTACAATTACACCTACAGAAGTGATTTTGAACTTAAAATGCGTTTGAATACCTACGCTGCTTGATTCATGTCATATTCACAATGGCCGCAAAAGAGACGTAAGGGGTGAAAATAGTTCTAACCTTTCTAACTTTCTTCAATATTGAAGTTACTACCGTTTGTCTATCTGGTGATGAAGACTTGTTCATGTTCAAATTGTGCAAGTAGCACTATGTATTACCAACGCAATGGAGAAAGGAAAATGTGCTAGCAATAGCCTCCTCCTCTTTATGATATTTGCAGAGGGCTCAATGAGGCATGACGATTTCTTACAACCTTGACGTGTCTTCCGTTTCAACATTTTCATTCTTCAAACTTCTACTTCGATGGCGTGGATCTATATGGAAATCAGTGAAAACTGAACTCGCTCTATGGATCATTGGCTACTACATAGTATTTGCTGTATACCGTTATGCTCTGACACCCAGTCAACAGAGGTATTATCATAGGTTAGGGCGAGCCCGATTTCCCAAATATTCTTTCATTTCAGGATATTCGAGAAAATTGCCCAAAACACTAACGCAAAACTCGACTATATACCGCTAACATTTATGTTGGCGTTCTTCGTGAACATCATTGCTGATCGATGGCGTAAAATTTTCAACAATATGGGTTGGATAGAAAAGTGAGAACACTTTTGCATCACAGCTGCGCAGTGCTAAGTTCTTCAAGTAATTGGCTTGCAAAGGAATCTTTATCCGTTCGCTTGTGCTGTCCGACCTCCTACAATTCTTTGACGAATTGAAAATTTGTTCGCCTTCTTGTTGAACTTGTGTTCCGTTTTTTTCTTTTCCTACCATAATGACTGTAGAAACCATTGGCTTACGCAAAGGTACATAATTTGCTAACAAAAGCATTCTGCATGCACACAAACTTGTACTTGTCCATAAGCCCAAAACCGCTAACTCTTTCCCGTTATTTCAGCTGTGCACTATCTCTGAATGCAGTTTTGAAAAGCGAGACTAATGCCGAGGAGGCTCGGCTGATGCGGAGATCCATTATTCGCTACTTGATACTGTCTCAGGTTGGCAATGGATAAAGTTGATCCGGGCTTTGTCGTTTGAAGTTTCCACCCTTATATGTTCCAAGATCCTTTTCGCATGCAGATACTGACTTTTCGAGATATCTCAATGCGAGTGAGACGACGGTTTCCTGATCTATCCACGATTGTTTCTTCAGGTAAATTCACACATGGAAACAAATATGAAAGGTTTTTAATGGAGGCAATTTTTTACTCTAATGTATACGGAGCTACAACACATATTGTGAGTGCAAGCTGCAAATGCAAAAACATTGTGTGATTTGTACAATGATAATGAGACGTTGCTTTCGTGACGAATCCGATTAAAAACTCGAATACGCACACAAAATTACGCCGGTGGGGTGAATGTATAGAAGAACCAAGCAAACTGAGAAAGTTGAAACGTACACCTTCGTTTAGGTTTTATGATGGACCACGAACTGCAGATGCTCGAAACGGTTGAAGTGGCTAACTTCAACAAGTGAGTTTCTCCGAATTCTACTCATTCACGCGAAATCACGCAAAAGAGCAGTTTTGCGTACATATCCACGAATGCAGTCGCTACTTGCACAATATCATAGGCACACCCCTTTCTTTTTGAAATGATCTTTGTAGAAAAGCTTCTGGCTCACCCATGTATATCTTGGGATTGTTGCGAAAAATCAGTCCAGAATTGAAAAACTATTGTGATCGAAGGTTCAGGCATTTTCTCAAACTCTTGAGATTAGGATATGTGAGGTGGCATTCGTGATTTAATTCACCACTGGAGGATAAGCGGTGTATTAGAGCTCTTCTAAGCAACGTCCGGCCAAAACATAATTTTTTGGTTTATTGTTGGAAACGTTGGATTTACCTTGCCAGATAAAAAGATGACATTGTGGTTACATGGCTTCATATTACGTGCAACCACTGGAAGAACACTACGTAGCAGGTCACGTAAAGTGTTGCAATTGCGGATGTGGTGTTGCGCTGGGAGATGCACCAGCACCTGTGTCGCTGTATAGGTGGGTGCCGTAGCACCCATGTTGCTGCATAACTCACAACCGCAACACCTCTTTGTCGCTGTAAGCAGGATCGCTACGTCACGGGCTTTAGCCGTCTGCACAACAAGCTGCTGCCCAACGCGCGCGGTCGCGCGCCGTTCCGTCATACAGGTGCGCACTAAAGGCGCCCTAGAGCGTGGTTTATCTTGCTATAGTCGGGCCTTACAGAGATTTTGAAATGGAAGCTTCTATTTTCCTATTGTTATCAAGGGGGAGAAAGTAGGTGAACGTTTCTTTCGTATGTATGAATGGAGTAATGTAAATTCACACCACCTTCGGGACCACAAAGTTCATTTCTGACTCAGATTTGTACATTTCCTTTCGGTCTTTCCATTATTCATGCAGTGTGCAAATTGTATCAATAGAAGCGTAGACTTCCCGGCACTATTCGTCTTATTAGTTCTGCCCCAAAATTCCGGGAGAATGTTTTCTTCCCAAACTTCGCCTAGCGGAATCATTTGAAGTGCTGAACACGCATAACGTATCCGTTTTGCACAGTAACCGTGGTTTTGTAGGGTTACGGGAGGTACAGTGTGAATACGGTATGACAAAGAATCCTTTCAAATTTTGGATAGGTGGGTTGTCTTAGCCGCTGACCACGATTACCAACTTTGTTTTGCATACCACCTCCGTTTTCTCTACGAAATCGGCATTTTCTTTCAGAATCGAATCTCTTGCCGTACACCCACCTTATCCTTCGACAAAAAGGTTACGGTACAAAATGGATAAGATATTCGTGATCAGCGCCTAAAACAACCCCTATACGTAAAATTTGAGACGATTCCATGCGATACCGTGCGTACAATACAGTTACTGTAACCCTACAAAAACGGAGTTACGGTGCAAAACAGATACGATATTTGTGTTCAGGACTTTAATTAACCCCTAGGCAAAGTTTGGACGGGAATTTTTACTTCGAAATTCTTCAGCAGATCTTGCCGAATGATGCTGACTTCCCTATGTATGCTTATAATGGCTGAAATTTTAGAGTTGAAATCAGTTAGCGCTCAGTTGCGCTTGCTGCATTCCAGTTTTTTGTTAGTTTTCTTTCTCAGTAAGGCTTCTGATTATATTGCACTAGACGGTATGCTCGGCTTCGCACGGGTGTTTTATTACCCCGGCTGTTTCACACCTGATGAAGGAATTTGCTACCACCGATAAATCCATTGAAGATGCTCGCCACTTCGGTGATGAGCATGTTGCCGGACCCGGAAGTCCTTTTTTCTAGCCTATCTATTGGCAAAAAATGAACAAAGTTGTTTGAATAATAACTTTATGGAAGATGCGTGCAATATTTGTGTTCAGCTTCTTCGAGAACGTCAGTAAATGCGCCCCTACCCGTCCCTAGGCAGAAGCTCGACTAAATATTCGATCAAGCTAATAACTCAATGTCTCCATGCATAGTTGTCATATTTGTGTTCAGCACATTCAAAAACCCTAGTAAAAACCCCTGTGACATATCATCACCGATCCCTGAGCAAAAAAATGTCGAAAATGATAAAACCAATGAATCGATACCGTTATCAACGACGGTTGTCATATTCGTACAGCGCATTGAGACACCCGAGTAGACATGTCTTAGCCGCCGCCTATTAAAAAATAGCGAAAAATCAATAAAATCAATAAGTCGATAATGTCGGTCAAAACGGTTGTCACATTCGTGCTCGGCACATCGGAGAACCCCAGTCCACACGTCCTCGCGTCCTTATGAACAAAAATGGCGGAAAATCAATAAAATAGATATAATCGATTGGCTAGTCGATAAAGTCAGGTCATAGGTAGCCTATAACCTCCGCCGGTCCTTGGTGGATCTGCGTGCGAAATTTGGTCCGGATCAGACAATCCTATTCCGAACATACAAACAAACACACAAACTTTCGCTTTTATACATATATACACATGTTTTTACTCTTTCCATGGTTACATTGGTCCCTCTGTTCTGCTGCTCTCAAACAGCAGAAGGATGGATGAGTTAAAGGCAAGGTACGGTCAAAACACACCATGTCGGTTTCTTGCTTGAAACGTTGGTTCTTCGATGGAAGTTGCCGTAAATAACGGTGAAAGTCCAGAAAACATTGGTTAAATTACGGCAAAGAGCTGTCAATTTGGTTGCATGGTTGCATAGTACGTGCACCCGGCTACGGGGGACGACTACTAAACAGCTAGCTCCTAAGAGGTGCTGCAGTAACAGATCTGGTGTTGCGTTCGGAGGTGCAGCAGCACCGGTGTTGCCGCAGTAGTGGATGCCACAGCACCTATGTTGTTGCGTAAACCACTACAGCGACACCTTCTTGTTGCTGTATGGAGGATCGTTACATCACGTGTTGCTGTTCTGGAAGACAGTAGCAGTGGCAATCTCATACACAACGGAGCTCCAGATACCGTAACCCCGGAGTATTTTGCTCTGAAACATGGGATTGCCCTTTAGAAGCGCTTTCAAACTCGATTTACGAGTGGTTTACATCACGAAGAGCCCAAAATATGATATCAAAATTTTTGACCGGACCACGACCCTAAGAGCTCTTGGAGAGCGAAATCTTTGTTAAAAATTACGGTGACGCTGTCATTGATAAGGTTTCTTCACAATGTAACAACAGTGCTCTGAAGTTTCCATCCTGCTTGACAAAATTTGTTGCTATGAGTGTTGCAGCATTCCTCGTACAACGACACAGGCCCTGCGATGCTACGGTATGGGTGTTGCTGCTGCTCGTATTTGCATATCTTGCAATTAGAAATAAAATTAACGGCTATCTCATCTAAGAATCGATCTCGAGGTCTTAACATCAGACTCTTCTGGCGACACTGCTCACATTAGCACATTTCCTTACAAAAGTGCCAAACCCTGTCGAACCCTACCAATCATGCATGCGCGCAAATATATACACATTTTATTCGAAAATCCAGAAAAATCCGCAGAAAATCCAAATTTTTCCGATTTTTTAAGCAACTTTGAGCATTCATAGCCAGAATTTCCACCAAAGTCATACATACATACACACATACATACACACACGCATACATACAACACATGTACACCCATACATACAACGCACACCCATACATACATCCGAGAGCCCGAAATTACGAATTTTTTGAAAAAATCCGAAAATCCGATTTTCTCATTTTTGGTGGATCCTGACTGGAATTGTTCATATCCGGAACTTCGCAACTCCTTGTGGCGGCTGTCGAAACCGACACCTCGAATTCTGCAGTAGGATGGTGCTCAAAAAGAATGTTTTTCGGCAATTTTATGAGGAAATGCATACATATTCCGTTGTGGTCAACGTCCTCTGAAGATTGTTCTGGTGTCTGAATCTCAAACTCGAGTTCTGACGTGAAGCACTAACTGAAAGATCTAACGAGCACTAGAACAAGCTACAGCTTTGTAAATTTCAGGTACTGGGTGCCGGTAAATTGGGCTCTGACTATTCTATCACTGGCTTTTAGGAAGAAATATGTCGATAATCCACCTTCTCACATGTTGGTGGTCAAAGTGAATCAACTTTTTGTTTCTCGAGCGGTTGACACGAACGCACTCTGAGTAATTACAGGAAATCAATGAATTTCGGAACGGTCTCGCTGTACTGTGTAACTACGACTGGGTGCCTATACCGATCGCATATCCTCAAGTAAGTGAAAGGAATGAATGTATTACTATTAATTAAGCTGCAAGCAATAATACTCTTTCCATAAAACTTGTAATCTGTTTCCAGGTGGTCTTCTTGGCGGTGCGCTGCTACTTCATACTGTGTTTGGTTTGTCGTCAATACCTCGTAGGGGACGGAGCTCCAAAACATACACCGGTAGGGGGAAACAGTTAAAGAGAGAGACAGGTTTAACAAGTAAAATATTAAGAGAGTATTAGTTTTCGTGCTCAAGACAGAGGAATACTACTTTAACTTTCAGGTAGATTTGTACGTACCTTTCATGACAATTCTACAGTTTCTTTTCTTTGTGGCTTGGATGAAGGTAAGGTAGAGTGCATCACTATTCACATGAATTAATGCTCATAGGCATGAATAGGGCTTAGTTGGCTTTTCTGTGCATGTGGTATTTCTTGTCATTTCCGAATACGTTAAAGAGGAAGTCAGAATGATTATATGCAGGTTGCTGAAGCACTTTTGAATCCACTTGGTGAAGACGACGATGACTTCGAATGCAACTTTCTCATCGACAGAAACATCGCTGTATGTTTTATACATTGAGCATTGAGTTGAATTTGCCAGTTCTATGGACGCTCATTTAACTTGTTGTCGTCTGAAAACTTTCGATATGCTCTCATTCAACGTTACATTCACACGTGACTTAAATGGGGCTTTAGATAGGCATGGCCATCGTTGATCAGACTTCTGATAAATTCCCAACAATGAAAATGGACGTGCTATCCGACCGAGATCTCATGTACATGAATTATGAAAAATACGACGAAGGCGGTCATGCACTTGTTGGATCTGTCTCAAGCATAACGTCAGTGCAGTTATCGTGGAATATTATGATTCGCTGAGATTGTAATTTTTGGTTACTTGGCTCGATCGTAATTTTTTACAGGCTTCCTGCCACATCTGCTGACGCATGGAGCCGGCAAGGATCTCGTATGTTTGATTTATTTGTTCAAGGAGATGAGAAGGGACTGGGCACCAGGGTGAAAACGAGATCGTGTTGGGCGAATCGTAGCCATCCCAAAAATTACGTAATATTATCAGAATTCCTCCCAAAAGTGGCTCGATGTGCAGAAAAAACCAGAAGTGAAGCTTGGAGGCAAGGTTGCGCCTAAATATACTTCTTCGGTTTTATGCTCGAAAAGTCGGAACTGCGATGACAGTGAATAACGAAAATCCAAAAAGCTCCGAGTTACGCTAAAGAGCAGGCATTGCATTTGCGCTTTAGAATAGTACGTGCAACCAGTGGGCGCACTAAAGCAAGATAAGAAAACTTGCAGCAATGTGATTTACAGTTGAACTAAGTGATGCCGCAGCAGTTTTGCCATTGCACAGCAACTACAGCAACACGTGCTTGTCGCTGTATTGAGGATTGCCACTCCAAGTAACGGAGGAAGCACCTTACAGTTGCAGACACAGTAACCCTAGCTGATTTTTCCTGGATATTTGGGTTTGATCTGGAGAAGCTCTCTCAAACTTAAATAGTATAATGCACAGTTAGCATACATTACCACAAGCACAAAAACAGTATGACCGTGCAGTGTCTATAGGGGCAAAAACTCTGTTCAGTTTCTGTTTGAGTGCCCATATTTCAGACCAACAACGGTATTTATCCACACTCATCCACATACTTCTCTTGTCAATAACGAATAAGCAAATTCAAAAACAGTTTCAGGCACAACTCTATCTAGAAGGTCAACAATGACACATGTGCAAAAATCTCCCGCTGATGGAAGAAAGTTCGTTTCGTAGCGATCAGGCAACCCATATACCAGATTCATTAGAGGCGTTCAAATATCAACTTGATTACTGAGAAAAAACTTAGGCAAAGCAAGGATGTTCGTACCTCGTTCTCGATACCAACGGACCCGTCTGATCCAGCGATGTTAAGCAATTGTGGTGGGCCTTTTAGAGGCTTTCTGCAGGCCAGTACAAATATGCTCGTTGATTTTTCATTCAGTGAATTCTTCAATGAGAAGAATACATACAACGTCGTTGCCGCCGGTAAATGAAGAAGTAGCTGGCTCGCAGGTGAGAGACGAGCCTAGATAACGCTATTGAGACATCAATGTCTCCTCATTTATAGCTTGCAATTTGTAAAATAAAGAGTAGGGCAGAGACCAAAAGAAGACAGGACATTACTCTCATAATTTTATAAAAACGCCTGTTCTTTGTGTTTTAAGTAGAGGTGAGAGCAGATGTGTGCAGTGAGTCTTCCTGAATCGGCTGCTCTTCTCCAAATCCACCCCATCATCACTTACACTGACTTTATTACATTCCTTAACACTTCTTGCTTAACTCCTCTATTGTTCTGTTGCTTTATTCTCATGTCGCAATCGTTTTAGCTCGGGAAACTTCCAAATATTTCCATGAACACTCCCGACGTCCGCACTGAATGATCGATTTTGTGCTTGAAGGTCCTACCAAGACATATTATATCTTGGGCTGACAATGTGCTCTCATGATCTTATAATATGTGCAGCCAATGGACGACCACTAAACAGCGGGGGGCAAATGCGGTGTTGCGCCGGAAGGTGCAGCACCACCTGTGTCGCTGTAAAAGTGGATGCCGCAGCACCGATGTCGTTGTGTGAGTCACCACAGCAACACCTCCGAGTTGCTGTATGGAGGACCGCTACATCAAGTGTGCTATGTTAGGAAAAAGTAATGATGGTAACACCATCCAGATCAGAGCTTCAGATGCCGTAACGTCTAAGCATTTTCTCTCGAAACTGACAAAAGGCGTTTTCAAGCGCTCTCAAACTCGAGTTACATGATTTAAAAATGGGTTGCTCAAAACTGCATATCAAAAATTTGAACCGGATCCTTGTCTTTGATCTTTACCTCATCCTACCAGCTAGATTATAGGGGGAGTACAAGGTGCTCTTGGACAGAACCTCATAGGTAGCTTCTCAAAAATGGATTTACGGCACTTTTACACGGACTATTTTACATAATCGTAATCAGCAGCTTATGACAATTCTAGTCATGTGAAGATCTCAGAAACATTTCTGACTTGAGATTGACTGTTCATGCGATTTCACGAAGTAGTTGTCAATACTGTTCTCTCACTTTCATGGCATCGTTTCACATCGCCCTTTTTTGCATCGTTTGAATTGATGGAAGGTCTAGGCCGCGTTCAAAGCATCATCTCTTAAATTTTATCACGCTGCTGTCCAACAGGTACAGATTAATGCTGGTTTGCAAAAGAGCATTCACGGACTTACAATTAGCATTAGCATGATGAGCACCACAGCATCTATGTTATAAGTTTGCATTAATTTAGGACTCAACGGACGGGTTTGCTGTAATCAAGCTTTGATGCAATGACTCAACATCCTAGAACGAGCTAGTTCCTATTCGACGATATTTTGTTTGATTTCTTGATTTTAATGCATTTAAGGTAAATATTTGACAGTTCCTAGGTGTCTTGAACATTAAATCGTAGCGGATGTTGAAAAATGTGTTACCTCGTGTTATAGCGTACGAAAGTATTTAATGCTTTATACAATATATGATATTCACATTTGAAAATTAATAAAAATTATTCGACGAAGCAAAATATGTTCAAGTGCAGGAAATTGCCCGTAATCTCGTGGGAAACATTGCTAGGACGTTTCACATTTAAATCAAGCTAATCACTGTTCATATTATACATACGTGACCACCCTAATCAAATCGTGGTTCTATTGCTAGAATTTGTTCGAGGAATCCACGATTAGATTAGTTTTATCACGAATGCGATTGGCGAATGGCCATAGTTTGGGCCATTTAAAGGTGTCTGGTGACCAAAATCTCCAAAAATCTCCAAAAACTTACGGAATTTCTGCATTTTCCCCCAAAAATTCGGATTTAAGGGAACAAACCCTATTCTGATGTCGAAAATTCCAAAAGATGAAACCCGGACTCCACATGATTTCTAGTACATGATACCTTTATGACAGCTTTTTTACTGCTCAAATCGGGAAGAAGCTTGTCCGTTTCCGTAAAAACTATCTCATTTTGCAAAACCATTGTCAGACACCTCAAATTTGCCACCACTGTATATAAAATATCTACAAATAGACGTCTAAAGGAGATTCAAATTTGTGCAGAATCCTGTTATAGCCACATATTACCCAACATGGCTCAACGTTTGCCGAACAGCGGTCCGAACGAGATCTCCAGTAAAGCGTTCATCCAGTTTGAAATACGTCACAACTCGTAGGTACCTTTCATGGAAGGAGAGCCTAAATCATGGGTTTAGCTTGTTTGGTGAAACATTTCGGAACAGTTCTTGACAAAGTCCTCGGTTCGGAAGGGATAGGATGAGCAGTACGCAAAAAATAATGAAATAAAATTGATTTACCGAGGACTTTTCAACTGAACACCCTGCATTGAGGGCATAGTAATCCCAAGTTGTAGAATCTCAGTAAGTAGCTTCTCCAGGAATTCTGCTCCAAACAAGCCGAGATCACCAAACGAGGCTTGATCGACGTCATTGATCTTAAAAGTTCGTCGAGATTTTTGGTTTGGGAGAATGCTCTTTCTGCTCAGGCCTTGCTTATCTTCTTTAGAATCCTATATCTTCAAAGCATAAAGCGTTTAAATGCTAAAGATGCAAGTTACCTACCTTTGTTTCTAACAGCTTGAAGTCGAGATTTTCAATGGTGGCATTTCCCACTATTCGAGTTCCGTTAATCCACATATTCACGTTCGCTGTCATGGTTGTGTCCGATCGGATTATCTGAACAGCATGCCTTTTTTTTATTTTTGTCTGGTTTCCCCGTCGAATGTGAACCAGGGAAAATTTATGTCATCATGGTCGAGTTACAGCTTTCAACGCTTTTTCTTCTCAAACTCATTGTTCTCCAAATACAAATATACCTACACCCTAGTGATGCTCCACTCCCCTGTCACTTTTTCTTTGCCTTTTTCACTTCATCCTTTTCTACATTTCCGCCGTTCACTTACCATTTCCTTTACTTGTTGTGGATTATTTGGCCTCACAAACATGTTCATTCGACCGTGCAGCCTGAACCGTGCCCTATTTTCCACGAAAACTATCAGAGGCGCCTGAAAAATGATTATTTGCCTGAACAACAAAAAACACAAAAAATGGCGGGAAATTACAGAAAAAATCGCGTGAGGCAATCAAATAGCCTGAGATATTGTATTAACTGACTTTTCTTGCTGTGAACACCACTTCGACTTGTCGGTTCGGATACTGGTCTCCAAGTGCGCCGAGAAACTCGCCAATGCAGAATCCAGTTCCACAAGAAGTAAAAAGCAGATCCTGGGAGGATTTTCTATACAGTCATTGAAGTAGAAATAGAAGGACAACAGAATCCTTACCTTCAGCTGCGGACTGCTCTCAGGACCAACGATGACGTCCATAAGATGTTGTTTATAGGCGTGATAGAGCATAGAGTTGGCGATGTAGTCCGTTGCATAGAATTCGACCATATGTACTCCTGAGTTCGATATTAAAAATAGCAGTTGTTGTGAAATGTACATGAGTAGGTCCAGTTTTGTTATTTCCAAGCGAGGTATCCGAGCTTTAGGGTGATATTGACCTTGAGAAGCCTAAAAAAGCAATACTAACCATGTGGAAATGGAACCCGGACATTAGGTGGGTAGAATGGGGTGCCGCCGTTTCCTCGCCTAAAATAGGAATGAGGATATATGAGGAAACAAAGGCAAACAAATTTTTAGAAAAAAAACAGCTACTCTCATCACTCAATAATAACAGCACTTGCGCACTAGGAACTACTTTCGAGTTGAAAATTACAAAATAGCAAACACTTTCACAGGTGTCGGAAATTTCGCAAATGCACGAAAGTGCGCGCAAGATACTACAGAACGAAGGGATGGAAGATGAGAAAGAATTTACTGCTTACCACGAGATCTCACCCTTTGCCAACATTGCAATGGCGCCGTTCTGAACGAAGGGATCCGCGGTCAGCTGGTAGTCAAGCAGTAGATTTTTCTCGCGAAGGTTTTGCACGAAGTGGATCAGCGTAAAGTTCTTGAGGCCTTGTTGGCCGAGTTTACTCTTTGGCTGAAAAGAGTCCTTTTTTTAAGAGACATCTTAGAAAGTTTCGAGATTAAAATGTGAAATAATAAAAATATGACAAAAAACGTGGAGGCAAGACTTGGTAGTGCAGATCTGTGTATAATTCGTGAAAAATGTAGGAGGAAAAACAATGACTTCGAAAAGGACATAGGCCACCAAACACAACTCGGTCTTTCTTCCCAACAATGCGCCTGATCACACTAGTTGGGAAAACGATAGAGCCGAATGTTATCAGTCTGGAGTTTATTTGCTCTGACCTGCTTGGAAGGCAATGGATAAAAGCGGCAGCGGATCATTTTGAATCCGACCATCGCTTTTCTTGTCGGTGTAAATTGGTGTATCGTTAAGATGTATGTACACGTACAAATAGTTCTGCGGTTTCTGTAGCAAAATAAATGTGTTAATAATATCACCTTTGCAATTCCAAACGTCTGCCCGATGATGTCCAAGTCATTTTCATTGATTCTCACCTAAAAGCAATCAACATAGACAAACGACTGACTGAATAAAGTATGAATATCACTACCGATCAATAAGCACCTTTAGCGGCATTGTGGTTAGCAGCCTGTTCATATCCTGGTTGATAATCGTTTCAATCATTCTGCACATCCTTTGTTCGACCTGCGGCTTGAAATGTGCAATCAGGAACGCTACAATAGAAAATTTGAAAATACGGAGAATTAATTAAAGAAACGGACTTTTTTCTAAAAAATGTAAAGATCTACCTTTGAATGCATTTATAAAGAAGTCCGTGATTACGCCAGTATTCCGAACATTCAGATCCACATATCCTATAGTTGATTGACACAGTGCTGATCGGACTTGTGGTGAGCCGAAGTTACTCCCAAAAATATAAGTGTTCAAACACAGATAATATCTATTTAAAGCGCAATTATAAATCCAAGACCTAAAGGAACCGAAAAATTGTTGAGATCACTTAATATTAATTCATTAGAAGTACCGCTGCGGGTATGGGTACGGACAAGATATATGTGCAGTGTCGGTTCTTCTCTTGAAGTATTTTACATGGAAGTGAAGCCAGAGAGCGTGATAAATTACGCCATAGGGCTGATATTCTGTTTGCAAACTTTTGTGGTTTGTACAGGAAAAGGGAGCACTATGTCACAAGGCAAACTTAAAGTAAGCACTGTAAATGCGTGAAATGGTGTTGCACAAGGAGGTGCCCCATCACCTGTGTCGTTGCACTAGGAGGTGCAACATCACCTTTGTTGTTGCATAGGTCACTGCGACTACGGCTCTTTGTTGCTGTACGAATGACAGTTCTATCACCTTTTGCTGTAGTAGAAGACATTAGAGGAACAGCGCTATCTGGACCACTACTCCTAGCACCTTAATCTTGAGACATTTTCCTTACAAGGGAAGTGCAAGAGGCTAACCTCGGGGATCCCAGCGAGCCACCCATTTTCAGAAGCCTTGTCTAAGGTGATTATAATGCATACACATTATTTTTGCCCAATGGTCAGGATGCGCCCAGGAGAGCGCGTCCAAGATTTTTCTTCTTCGCTGCCATAGGGGTCCATTTTACAGGCGATCTATGCAACGTTGACAGCTCAAACTTACTGAGATTACTGTAATTAGCTGTCTCATGGACTGTAGAGTGTTTGGAGACACAACTGTGAACGACCCTGCTCCGCTGGGTATGCGATCATGAGCAATTGCCACAGGCATGCCAACCGTGGCGGAGTGGCCGAGTGGGTAGCGTGTCGGATTGTGGGCCAGAGGGTCTAGGGTTTGGATCCCGTCCGCGGAATCCATTTTGCATTTTTGAATTTGAGGCTTCTAAACTTGTTTAGAGTATTTCTAATGACTAAAACACATCAGATATGTGCGCCATTACAAGAATTACTGCAGGAACTTCGTCCGATTCGTTACTCACTCGGCCACCTCATCGCCATGATTGGGAGCAAGGACTCATGGTCGCGTAACCAGGCGGAACCAGGTTATTCAAAAATGGGTCTGCAAACGTTCGATAGTCCATAGGACAGCTAATCACGCCAACCACTGCTGGATTGCGTGGCCAAAGTTCCATGAATCCAAGCCAGGACTCCATTGAAAGCGCACTAGAGAATTGGTACTATTCAACCATCATGAACCCAAACTCTTCAAAAAAATTTTTTGACTGAAACTTTGCATATGGAGGTTATTTGAGGTGCTGAATACGAATATCATATCCATTTTGTACCGTAAGGCTATTTTTGTAGGGTTACGGTAGGTGCACGGTAGTATGGGGTGGTGCACTTGCCGTAACCCTACAAAAATAGCGTTACGGTACAAAATGGATATGATGTTCGTATTCAGCACCTCAAATAACCCCCGTATGAAAAGTTTCAGCCCAGAAGACCTTTTCAAAGATCTAGGGCGTGTGGGAGATGAATGACGCCAAAACGTCTTTGACGCGCTCTCCTGCGCGCATCAGGACCATTGGGCAAAAATGATGTACATACATTAACATAGCCTTAGACAGTGTTACCAAAAATGGGTGTTTCGTTTCGATCCCCGGGGTTAGCCTCTTGCACTTCCCTTGTTAGAAGGAGGGTATGGCCGTAAGAAGCGTGCTCATGCCCGAATTGGTGAGGTTGAGTTCGGATCGAATACATAAAAGAAACCACACAGAAGCACACAAAACAAATGCGACGAAAATTCAGGCCAGACCTTCCTCGTCTCTGAATTTTTCGAATAAAGGAAGAAAATAGCTACTTGAAAAAAAAACGAACCTCTCTAACCGTACAGAAATCGTCAGCGCCACATGACCAAGAAGTGCTTCGAAGTAACCCGATATGGGTACTGTGAGAAGCAGTGGATTTATTATAGAAGCTTGGAACTCTCCTGCTGCCCTAAAAGGAATTACAATTTGTAGAGAAATCGTCGGCATAATTACACGAGAAAAAAAACTTTAAGAAGTACAGCAATAAATAAATAAACAAAACTAAAACAATAATAGAATAGAAAGACATGAATTAATATAAGCAAAATAACAAAACAAGTAGTACGAGCAGAAATTTGAAGTGAAATGAGGTGACGAAAGGTTTCGTGGAGTCGGCTGAAGTTTCTTGTACGCTTGCTTTCTCCAGATTCTTTCCCGGGATGCCTATGCACAATTGAATACAATTCCAAAATGTTGATTTTTGACCTCCAAACTTGGATCACCTACAAAGCACAACGTTTTCAAAATCTCTCGTAATTGTTTAAGTCCTCCTCTAGGAAGACTTTAGAACTAAAGATTTCCCAGTTCAGGGCCAAACAAGTTGCAAACGGCCAAAATCCCGTAATTTCCTGCGGCCACTACGCTGGTTCTGCTTGGTCAGCAACCATTACGCAAACCGGTCGCATAAGTTACAGACTATGCAGCAAACGGCCGATATTAAGCTTATTCATTCAACTGTATCTAATCCTACACCATACCAGTTCCACCGCAGACGATGCAGTGGCCTAGGGGGCGGGCCGATTGGGAGAAACTTTGGTTTAAACATCACATCCGAGATGTAAGCAGTGGAAAAATACGTATGTAAGAGTGAAAGAGAACACAAAAGGCACATGTAGTCAAGAAAAGTGAAATTCTTAGAGAATGTCCGTAATCAAAATTAACAACTAACCTTATGTGCATTTTTGACATGCTCCACTGGAACATGTTCGGCTCGATGAGATCCAGCGCATACTCTTGTGGCGGCCAGTACTTCGAAATGTGTGCGCTGTAGATAGAAACCTAGAAAGAAAATTTCTTATGAACTGGAACTTTGAACGAGTGAGTGGAGCAGCGCTTCGTTTCAACGTGTTTCATGGATGATTCTTGCAGAGTATGCCGACGCCTACATACGTTCTAAAATTCACGAAGGCAAGCCTATCAGCTTTGTAGCACTTTTATCAAATTAAGCTCAGGCTCACTCCGATAAAACGCTCTCCTGCTGGACGCACATTTTTAAAGGCAAGCGCCAGTCAAAATTATCGACATTAGACGTCAGAGGCTCTTCGTTGTACATATATTCCACCTTACATCACATAAATCGAGTTTGAGAGCTCTTCTCGAGGACGAATCTAAACTTCAACAAAGTGCTAAGGGCATGGTATCTGGAGCTTCGATCTGCATGGTTTTGCCACAGTTACTCTCTTTTCCAACACAGCAACACATGACGCAACGACAAGGAAGTGTTGCTCTAGTGGCTTACGCAACAACATCGGTGCTGCGGCATCCAATAGTACAGCGACACAGTTGCTGCGGCACCCCTCGGCAAAACAGCACATCTGACAACGGAACAACTTTTACATGGCTAGCTGCATAGTGCGTTCATGAGTTGTACGTACTCTGCAAGCCCACAAACAGACCGTCGGCCGTTCACTAGACCAAACAAATGTCTTTCGAACGTTCGTTGATATTTATGGTCACTGAAACACCACTCCAACGAATCGAGCAAGATAGCGATAAGGTATGTTTTGACTGCCTTTAAGTTTATGGACCAGGGCTAGTTGGTGCAAGAAAAAGGATTTTTTTCTCTTCACCACAATGAAAACCGAGCATGCTCCGCGGGGAAGCCGGGTGGGCTTTTATGGAAATTTTACCACAGAGAGAGATCGACATTTCGACTATTAGGTTTTTTTTTACCTTCATTCTTATTATCATTCAATTATCTTTACCTTTTCGTGATACTGTAGCTGATATTTTCGGTAAATTTTTAGTTGACCCGTAACCGCGCCCACTTCTCTCCTATCATCGCCCTGAAGAGAACTTCCTTGTCGCCGCCGGTTATCATTTACCGAAGGATTATCAAAAAAGCACCCCAATGGCTGCACGATCAGTGCGATTTATGGGATTAGACACCGCAGCAAGTATCCGTGTTGAGAGGAAATTCCTCTGATTCAGGAGAAAGGGAAGTTCTTTCTTCATACCAAGTCGATATGTTAGTGTTGACGCCCTACTATGATGAAAAATTGTGTGCGACCGTTAACTTCCTGTCGGTAGTTGCCATTTTGTGGCAGTTGGATGGTTAACGCTTGGAATAGGCTAATTTAATGGATGATTGGGGGTGGTTGACTCTGTTTACTCGCAATCATAGTAAGTTTTGGAAACGTTCACAGGGAATAATGAATAATGAAATAATGTCTAAAGGGAATACTGTTTGAAATTTTGCCAAAAATCAATCTTTTTTACGAAAATGGAAAATGGCTATTAAAAATTGGGATTTGGCCATTTGGAATTGGCTATTAAATATAACACAGTGAATTTCAAATTTGAAAGAGTTTGGCTTTTAAGTAAGAATGCTATAACAAACCAGCTGTTTATTTCGCACACTATCTTACGAAGACATTAATAGAATCGTTTTAGATTAAGCTAATCTGTTTGTTGCTAACTAGCCGTTCACACCGAGGGGTTGTTAATCTTCAACGAGTTCCTCAACATAAGTTATTACTCAGCGACCCAATTTGATATAATACCCTCACAACAAATCGGCAACTTTCTTAAAAAAAATTGCTGAACCCAGTGGAAGCCAGGAAAAATTCAGGTCCCAGTTTTTGGATACTTTTTCAACCAGTTGAAAATATTGATTATTTTTTTCCTTCATATTACTCGCCAGGATCTTTAGCTGAATCCGCCACAAATTAAGTTTTAAGAAAAAACTGTAGCAAAAAACAAATGCTAATGTGGTGGTACTTCTGCGTCTATTAGCTGCCGCCTTGGTGGCTATCAGCTTGATGTGTTCATAAGAAACTCCTTGCTAATGAAATGGCTAAAGCCTAAAAGAGTGCGAAGCAGGTTTCAGTGATTAATGACTGAAGAAAAATGTGAGCGATTTGGGATGACCAAGGACAAATAGGGGCTTTCGTGGAACCGTCGCGTGACATCATTGCAGATAAGGATAACGTGAAACTAATGATGAATATCAAAACAAATTCTAATTAAAAACAGAGTAGAAAGCACAGGAGAGAAACGATCGCTCAGAGGCTACCAGTGAGAAAAGTATAGCGGAAATTCAAAAAATAATCATCTTTCTAATAAGCTAACCTCGCCATTTTCGATCCGTTCCCGTATCGTTGGCAATGACAGCTTCAGTATCTGTTCGTTCACGACCTTCATGCCAATTTCACGCATGTACGCTAGACCGGTGGGCATTAGCCTCAGGTGTATTCCAGGATTCGATGGTGATGTGTTTTGCTGCAATCATTAAAATGATTATTCACGGAACTTTTGTTAATGTTAGAAAAGTTCTGACAGGTACATTGAAATATGCTTAGTTTAATATGTAAAGAGTTTCAGAAAAAAGTTAAACTTCTAGCTGAAGTCATAATTGACTAAACAACTGCCGCAAAAATGTGTTACCAAGAAAAAAACGTCAAAAAGCCTAAATGAAGACATAGTCTGACCAATATTTTCGACAGCCAGCAAATATTTTGAGCTTTTCGTGGGGGAGCTCAACACACATCATGTGGGAGGAGTTTCAGGGTGCTTCTTGAGGTCTGTCCCGAGTTTTAGCCAAAAATGCTTCGACATCACGGTATCTGGAGCTTCTACCTACTTCTTGTGGTCTCCGTCAGTGCCCTCTAACACAGCAACATGCGAAGTAGCACAGCAACATGAGAGGTAACACAGCAACACGTGCATTATTAATACAGCGACAGAGAGATGTTGCTGTACTGACTTCCGCAACAACATCGGTGCTGCGGCATCTCCTAATGCGACTATGTACATTTGTGGATTTCACTTGTCACAGGTGATGTCACACAGGTGATGGGGCACTTCATGAAGTGCCATTCCCAAACTCGGATAAGGTCATTTGAAGAATGCTTTAAAAAATAGGAATAAATAATAGAGCTAGCTCACATCCAAAAGAGGTGAGTAGTCCTTTTCATACTGTTGTGCATCGACTCTCGCCAGCGACAGTATATAGGCTAAGAATATGTAGATCATTTGCGAGCCTGAAAAGCGATGATATTAATCAGCTGATTATCGAAGTCAGCTGTTCCAATACCACCACTGGTACTTCAACGAAACATTTTTAAGTCTACCAAAAATGAGCAATGCAGTAACAATCTCACAGAATCAGCTCACTTCAAGCCAGTATCGTGAGTGGAGTCGAGGAATGGCAGCAGATGGACAGCTGGAGGGTGTGGGGATGGAGTGTTAGTGTCTAGCGAAACACGTTCTCTCCCTCTGCTGTGTCGTCTCTCTTCGATTGATGTCCCGAAATCGGCGGACTCTGTACGGATTAATTGCGTAACGCACTGATGCCGACGATCCTGTTCGTCGTCGTCGCAGCGATCGTTGTCGCTGTCGTCGAGTTGGTAGGATAACTGAGAAACAGCAGCAACACGCGCCCGCCCACCCACACTTCGACGCAGCCACGAAGCAATGTTCCGGATGGAGACCCTGGTAAGCTGAGCTGTAGCGACATGGCGAGAAGTATCAGAGATCGTGATTTCTACGGTGAGGTAAGAGAGATTTGGAACAAGCTTTTGGGGCAGCTATAAATAGCTAGTTCTTAGGAGGATCAATTCATCATTGAAATGCAGTTGTCTGCTTCGCAGTGTCAGAGCAAGTTTCCTCGTTCAGAGCTGTAAGGAAGTATGAGAGGAAATAAGAAGAGCTTACAAAGCAATCTATTAGGAATGTTGGACACATATGAATGATAGTGATAAGCTGATAAAAGCTGACGAATTTCGTTTGGATCGCGCCATGCACAGGGCATCAACTTAGAATCCCCATACAATCACTGTCTAAGCAAATTTCCAATTTTCACCTCTGCACCCAAACCATGATCAAAAGTCATGTTTGTATGAGGGAACCTGTATAAAAATTCTAAATCCGTGAAACGCCATTGAGGCATCTATCGTTTTTATGAGGGCCACGCGAAATGGACATTTTTGAATAATCTCACCAAAACCGGAAGATCAAGCACAGCGCCAAGCGATGGCACCGGTCACGCTTTCACCGACATCACCAAAAATCGCTTTCTCCAACATCAATCAGAAAGGAAAAGCTGAGTGTGATCATTCATGCGACAGCGATCATAACATGATATACGCTCCGCAATGGTCGAGACATGAAAGCAAAGGGTGTGGGAAGAAGTACGGGGAATAATTATTGTATTATATGTGCACAATGAAACCGAGGAGATATCAAAACATACCAAATACGCAATCAGAACAAGGTAAAAAGGAACGTAGCTTATCTCATGCCTTTCAAAATGGATATTCCTGGAAAAAAAGTGTCCTCCAGGAATTGGGGAAAGTACGTTTGCAGCTGATCCAAGGATATCAGAATATCAGATATCAGAAATCAGACATTTTTTTGCAGATAGCATCACCTATGACAGTGTAACGCCAAATTTGGTCCGTGCTGCACTTTCCACATTATATCTAGGGAAACTTTTGTTCGGACTAGGTTATGGGTGGTGCCAATGAAGTAGCAACCAATGACAGGAGTGCAGGACCGCCTACATCTCCAAAACAAGAGCTGATACTACTTGACGTATTATCTGCAATTCTGTATTCACATTTGTACCACCTTAAAATTTTCTAGACAAAATGTGATTTTTTTTCAGTTTAAATTTGTTTCATATATAATATATCTCTTACCTCTTTTCAAAGCCAAGCGGAAATGTTTGTACATTGCACATATCCCAAGCTCATTGATTTCTGCTATGTAGAGCTCTAATACAAATAAAATGCGAGCAGAAACTGCCACTGTAGAGGCGCTTTCGTGATTGTCGTCCAGTTTGAAGGTGACATTTTTTTCAAGAGATCTGCTAGGCACTCGAACTCGTATCCTCGCTTCGCTAGTGGATTCACTCTTGGCCTCTTTCAAGGCACTCCACAAAAACTTGTCCCTACCTAAGATGCCGCATACATGCTTATCCCATTTTCGTTTTCTAGCCCTAGAAGAAGTCTGCTACTCGTGAGAGTCAGGGTTTTTTTCTGGTATTTTTTCTGCATGATCCGCAGAACAAACAAAAAACTACGAACAGCGCTGTAAATCATGGTTTCAGCAGGAGAATGTACTGGACAAGATGAGCGCAACATCCGCGAGACGAAATATATCATCAGTTGAACAGCAGACAAGAGATATTGTATGTGGGAGGTAGCTGAGAGAGGACGCTGGGAATCCGGGTCATTCGCGGCGAAAGTGCGCCACGAGAGCGAAACGGCGACCAAACGAGCCGCGACTCACAGCTTTTTTCCGCGGGCTTCACAGTAGGACGCCGGAAATTCGCTGGCCTCAAGGCGGATAAGGTGCCTGGTCAGATTTCGGAGACCCATTTTTGGCGTGGAATGGCTATGCAGATTTCATGGCTTGGCGTTGATCAATCAATGCAGTACAAATGCTTTGTTCCAATATCACTGAAAAAAGTTCCAGAATCCGAAGAGCTCCAGAGAAGAATAAACAGTACTTGTTCGCAAAATTTGTACAGCATTTGTAATGGTGCCTGTATGGAACAGAATAAGTAGACCAACTGAGAAGGGAGCCCAACCAGGTCACATGTTAAATTTACGGTCAGAAGCAATAAATCAGAAGGCTAGCAGGTATACCCGGGTTCTTAGGCAAATTATTATGTACAGTCGCGGTAGAATATGATCAGTGGCATGTTGAAGGCGGAACTTCTCATCATAGCTTAACTTCGGATTGAGCTGTTTGGCCAAAATTCTAGGATGTGTAGTACTTTCTGTTCGCTGCGTAACATTTGTGCAAATTGTTTTCGAACAGTATTATCGCGTTCTAAGTACAAATTCACTACTTTCATCAACATGATGGTTCCTCGTTTGTATCGCCTCACTTCGATTCGCAGAGGAGTTATTCTGAATTTTATCCTGAGTGAGCAATTTGCTGTAATAGTCTTTTTCTGTAGTTCCTCCCTTCACATAAAAAGTGGTGTTAAAAGAAAGCCCAAAAAGTGAAAAAGAGAGAGATTCCAATAATTTCAAACAAAAGACAACCGTTAGGACCAAGGATATTTCTCTGAAATCCACTACTAACAACTATGTTGACATTGAAATAGGAACCACAACGTTTTCAATATTCTTCACATATAATAAAGAGATTTTTCGGTAGATTTAACCACTTGCTTTGGTCCTCACATTTGATCAGCGAAAGAAAATGCAGCAATGACTGACATCTGACAGAAAAAAAATACTCAGTTACACGACTAATCTATATCAACTACTCATTTTTCTCAGGTGTTACTGAAGATATGGGACGAAATTAGAGGGAGACGGTGGAATTGGTGTTTAGGCTTAATGAAGCCACTAGAGCAAGTTCCTGCACAGGTAAGCTGCTATTAGGAAGCATCCATAGAGCTTCATTACATGCCTAAATTTCATCTGGATAGCTCAATCCAGAGGTGAGTTATAGCAAAAAATCCTCTCGCAGAGTTGGCGCTGGTTATATCTTTTTGGCCGCGACTCTAGTTTACAGTGTAACTGCTCCAAAATGTAATAGATCCGAAGATTATGATGTGGATTGTGGCCGAATAATGCCCAGGCATACAGCAATGTTCTAAATACATACAGGTCCTACAAACCCCCAATTTCTAAATCCCCTCATCATGAGCTAACCCCCTTTACCAAAAAGATTGTTCCGCTCAAGATATCGGGACATTTCAAGCCATTTTAAGCAAATATTCGCTCATATATAATATTATCAGGGCTAAACGCTGCTAATCACGTACCAACTCCTTTTCAGGTAAGGGCTGGATCCTATGGAGTGTCTTCAGTGGCACTAGCGAAGGGTTTCGGAGAGGGAGAAGTGAGGGGTTGATTGGCAGAAAAGAAGCATCGATGATATCGAAGAAGACATTAGAAAATCGTAACTTAAAAAAGGAATTGAGAATGAGAGCATGCTACACCTTCATTAATTTTATGCACCGAAACTCCCACAGATGACAGCCCATGATTAAATAAGAAAGTGCCATGAATAATCTGAAATAATTATCTAAGATCGGGTTTTCCTACTCACAACCATCTGGCTATAAATTTGCCAGCGTAGATCTCTTACACATCCACATCTTCTGGCACTGATGTCCTTTAGAGGCAAAGTCCGAATGCTATGTCGGTTTCTAGCCTGAAAGTTGGAACTGCACTGGTAATGGGCGCAAATTACGAAAATCTGAAGGAGAATTGTCACGTTACAGGAGACTACAGGCGCTCTGTTTTTGCGTTTGTGAAGACGTGCAACCAGTGGACGGCAAATGTGCGGTGGGGCATGCAAAGGTGTTGCGATGGGAGGTGCCGCACCACCTGCGTCCTGCATTAGTAGGTGCCGCAGCACCGATGTTGTTGCCTAAGTCACTACAGCAACACACGACACGTGTTGCTGTATGAGAAGATAGCAGCGGTGGTGCAGACCGAAGCTCCGGAAAACCGTAGAGCATTTCCCCCTTGGAATCGGTATTCCTAATGAGAAAAATCCTCAAATTCGGGTTACGTGATCTGCAGGTCACGAAGAGCACAAAAATTGGTTATCAAAAATGTTAACCGGACCATGTCTTCAAGGTTGCTGCCCTGCTGATGGATATTATGAATGACTGAAATTTAGAGAGTATATGATTTTCTTTTTTCTTACATTGGAATACTGAGACAAATGAACTGCGTCTTATCTTTTTGAATTTTCTGGCGAAATATTTCCCCAAAGGATTATGGAAAAGCTCAGTTGTAACAAGAAAATAACAACAACTCCCGTTTCTGCCGTTGGAATCATTCCTTCGTTCAGCCCACACTGTTTACCAGAGATACATAGAAACCACGAATGCAAATAACTATGATAATATTAATAATTTGAATACTAATACTAAATAATAAGTCGATTAATCCAAATAAAAACAGATCTTCCAAGCTTTCAAAGAATTTCAACACTGTCGTAGAGTGCCGACTTGCCATATTGCACTGAATCCCTGGGAGTGAAATTTTTTTTAGTTTTGTTTTTAAAGCAAATGCCCCTCAGCTATGGTCACTGCCCTTCACCTGTTCATTGTCGGGAAGCTAATTTTGAGTAACTCTTGATCTGAGCTTGGCAGATAGCATATTCAAATTTCTCATGTGATCATGGATCCTGACCCGCTCCTGATTCTCCCTAACAAAGTAACCCGCTCCACATTGGTCATATAGTTTTACATGTTCAGCCAATCGAATAGTATGTTTTCGATCCTACTAGACACCAATTTCCGTTTTGACCAGGATGGCTTACACACATCGATCTTTTTTTTGTTGAGGAAAACAGTCACTGGACCCAAAGAACAAGGTTGGCTGGAGCGGAGATCCTTTTCATTCGATCGACATTTCAACGGGTGTGAACATCAGTGCCTCTTGTTTGTCCAATTCAAGCAGAAGTTGTGTTTACGTTATGTGAAGCCCAGTTGAGTATAGTACATATTGTTACCGTTGCTTTCTTTCAACACACATCAACACGTGACTTGACAGCTTTCAGTACTATACGACAACCATGTGTTACTGCAGTGACTTACGCAACAACATAGGTGCTGCGACATCTAGTACAAGTACATCTACCCGAGTGGTGCGGCACCTCCTTTGCACGGATCTATCGAGTGGCACCGCAAATATTCTCTAAATTCGCTTTTTGACTTATGTTACTGCTACATATGTGGCGGTTTTCCTCCCCTTAATGAGGTAAAACGCGAGAAATTTGAAAAATTTCAAATTTCTGGTATGTACTCTCAACAATTTTTCTGAGGATCGACAATGATGCGACATTTGTTAATTCTTACATAGGAAATTGTAGAATAAATCGCTGCTTCAGATCTCATCAGATATTTGACAACAGCAGCTTGGTAACTCGTTTATCCAGGCGAAGAAAGCGCGCATCCTCAGTTCACCAGCGCAACAAAAAATAATTAAAAGCGATTGCATAAATGATTGATAATTTTTATACCCGTGCAGAAACCCATTTCGCTCGATCCATACCTGAGCAGGATCAGTAAAATGTCGCACACAGAGCTGAGGTTCACAAAAATTCCGCATATGCTCACTTTTCCTCGCAAGGCAACCATTACGAATTGAGCGAGCGAATAGCACCAAAACGCGTCCAGAATTGCTCACTTGGCCGAGCAACGACATAAAAACTGCACTTTGACCTACACTGTTTGCCTGAGATGGACATAAATTTCGGAATGTGAATGCGTTTGTTGTCGGGTCATCAGTTTATGGTCATAAATTCGCTAATAGCCTGTTTTATCAGCGGCTTCTTCGCCAGTTCGCCACCCTAGCGACGCCCTGTACCGAGTGCTTTCGTCATTGCTCTTTTTTACTGATCTCTTTCCATTCCATTCTCACTGTATGGGAATTCTGCCGAAACATGTAGAACTTTCCGGAAGCTTTCAAATGCGCTCACCCTCTTCAATGTCAGCGAATAGACTTGCCGACTCCATAAAAAGAAACTAATCGGTTGGCGTAAGTAATTGCAGGGATGTCGATAGGAGTCGCATTCACGCTGTGACTTTCCTGCTTTTTCGCCATCCACTCACTTCCATTCATTCCTTCACTCATCTCATCCATGGTTCATATTTCCAACACAACTTTACTATGGCGTTCTATTCCTTACAATTTCCACCCTCTTGATTTTCCTTCTGTTATTTTAGCTTTCCTTCGCCGCTAAAATTTGTTAGCAAGTTGCTACCATTTACTCTTTTTTTTCTAGTTTTTATTTTTCTTCCTATCATTTGTTTACTCATCTATTCACTCCTCACTCATCTGTTCATTCTTCATTTATTAACTCAATTACTTATTTATTTCTTTATTCACTTATTTATTTATTTATTTAATCGTTCATTCATCTTTTAAGCTCTTCTCCACTGAATCTGTCCTTCTCCCTCTGTCATTCAGCCTTTCATCTAATACAGACTTCGGAAATTTCCTTCCCATGGTAGCGTCCCACATCCTGAAAACCTGTCCAAAAGTATAGGGCAGCGTTCCTTCGATTGAATCTTCACTGTTTTGAGTTATAGTTTAACCTAGAGCTGTTCACGTACTGAAGTTAAGTTATGATTCTATCAATCATGAAAACTTAAGTTACTCAGAACTCTAAAACTTGCTCAAACTTTAACCAAATGAAAAAAAAATTACAAAGAAGATCAGTCTCATTTCTGAGAAAAAAGATAACTTAATTCGACTGGTGAGTTATGACTCCATCAGTCTAGTATCGCAACATGAGCTGAGTTGACAATTAAGGTGTTACATTTGTTTTTTAAATAATATGCCCCGACTTACTGAAGCAGTTTTGACATCAAGTTTTGTTCGTTGACACCAGTATTCCCGTTTTTATTCCCTTCTCTTCCACCGCTTCCTCCATTCTCCTCTTTTCGCTATTTTCACACTTTTTTCCTCAGCAATTTGCCATTTCCAGAATTATTCACACTTTACTTGCAGGTGAGATTCGCTTAGTGACAGGTTTTACTCAACAATTTTATTCAACAACACTTATTTTGCTGCTTCTAACATGTTAGACCTGTTTTCAACTAGTTGACTCTCATTTGTGACTTCCCTAGCGTTCAGTTCCATGTGGAACTAACTAGCGATGGAACACGCAGTTGAGTCACGCGTGGAATTTCTGTAGAATTCTCAGATAAGGGAGGCCGCTTATCACGAAGAGGCACCAACACAGCGTAGAAGGGGGTTTCGCTTTCGGTGGCACCAAAAAACCAGAAATTTGCTTAATTTTCATGAAAAAATTCCATTAATTTACAAGAAATTATCGCGATTTCGAGAATGCTACCTACGTTGCAGGTATACCTCACATCGAGTAGAAGATTTTACGCCATAGTAGCAGAAATCGGTCAGCGACGCCCCGCTTGCAATCGATAATTATCGAAATCACTGTACCTGGGCGACTAAGCTTAAGCTGCTGGAGCCCAAGCACAGCATAGGGGTAGCTTCAGAAACATTGTTTTGCAAACGGTGACTGTTTCCGGAAGGAGAGTAATTTAATGGAAACGCGTACGTACGTCGGGCTCTTGTAATCCTAGATAAGAGGCCTTAACAAGGCACACTTAGGCTCTCGCATTTGTATCGTTCGACAAATATACGTTGTTGCCCGTTTACTTATTTCGAAAATCGTTCTCCGCCACATCAGGCTCACTCAAGCCTTCCACTAGAATCCGATTTTATTGATGCTGTCATGCAGGTTTCTTCAAAATTAAAAACTAGTTTGGATCTAAGCTTAGTATTCCGATCTTACTTATTTTTCAAAAATATGTTCGCTGAGCTGTATTCGCATGGGTGGATAACACATATCTGTGAAACGTGTGGCTAGAAATAGCTTTTTTCTAACATATGTGATGTCGTATAAAAAATATAACAAATGTAGACATTTGGACTCTACCCGATCCCGTTTTCGATTGGGAAGTAGCTCTCAAACTTTCTAAATACTATCGGAGCGATTGCTCACCGCCAACGTGGCGAGGTAGGCGCTAAGCAAGTCCAGTGTTGCTACCCTTATTTGAAATTAATAAAAAGTGAAACAGTGAAGTTTTGCGCTCGTCGTTGAAAATTTACAGATAACAGTTTCTTAAAAAGAGGAAACTTGGAATATTTTGGCTTTTGAGGTTCTCCAAAACATTAAAACTCACAGAATTCTTGAAAAAAATTTGACCTTTACCGTTCAAAATGAACCAAAATTCTAGCTTTTTTCGGATATTATTGCGGATTCTTTAAATCATTTTTTTTTCTTAAAATAATAGCAGATCACTCTGAAAACCGCTCGATTGATTCTTTCGAGCTCATTTACAAGACGGCTCTTGAATTTCATGTGAGCTATTCTGGCTCAATCCTCTGGTAATGCTCTTATGCAGAAGCAAACGTTCATAATTCAAGGTAAAAATGTTCACAAACAGAGAGGAAATCAAATTGCAGCAGTTCGTAATGTTGCATCTGAAGATGCCGCACCACCAGTGCCGCTGTATTAGTAGGTGCCGCAGCACCCACGTTGCTGTGTAAATCACTACAGCAACAGAAGCAACAAATCCTTGTCGCTGTATGGAGCTTGCACATTTTTCCCTCGAACTCGAGATTGACCTTTTAAAGCGGCCTCTAACTTGATTACAGTGCTGTGCAGGTGGGTTACATCATGAAGAGCCGGAAGACTATGTATTGAAAAGACTGTGTTGTGACGTGACCTTGCCCTTGGGAGTAATTTCTATATTCAAGGTCCCTTTCTCTGCGAAATTTCAACTATAATTCCACTTTTACTCCTCAACGATTTTGAAATGTCTTGAATTTTTTGTCCAGCCATCCTTCAACTTGTCATGCTTAGCTGAAACAGTACCATAAATCATGGTGAAATTATGCTTGTTATCGTCACGTGTTATACGGTTCGAGATTGCATTGAAATGTCTTCGGCATATAACTTTACCTCTTTCTGCTAGCTTGTGTATGTCCTTTCAGAGATGCCAAACTCCACACCCATGGGCATGGACCATCGACACCTGGCCATCTGGATGTGGACACACAGTCAATCGCTCACCGACAACAGCGAGACGTCGATTGAGTCAGCGGCAAGCGACGGGTACGGTGTCTCTACTGAAATTGGTGTTTTTGCCCGCTTCAAGACCGCAACGCGTCCGCTGATGAGCCGCAGAATCGCCTTGAAATTCACGGAGCGCCGCGCGAGTCGCTGGCGCTCGAAACCGGTTTCGACAAATATCACTCCATTAGAATGTGGACGATGCTGCGGCGAATCATTGCCGAGATCGGCACAGCGGAAAATTTTGCGCTTATTACCTTAGCGGGCTTTCTTCAAACTCCTTAACAACATTATTTTTCTTACTGTTGCTGATTGGTTTTCTCAACGTGCTGAGGGGTCTCTAGAGCCACATGCATCATTGAGATTACCCAGGGTAAATGTGTTAACATCTCACAGATTCACTAACCGTTGATTTTTTCAACGCTTAGTGAATTTGTGAGATGTTTCAACACGTTTACCTTGGGTAATCTCAGTGGTGCATCTAGGCCCTGGAGTCCTTAATCAAAAGTGACTGTTCGAGATTAGCGTAAGGGCCTCCTTGTGCACTTTTCATTAATAATTCCAAAAATTCACATATATTTTACTTCTCCGCTATTATTTTTCTTTTTCTGAGTTTCTCAATCTTATAGGAGAATGCAATTTCTTTTCGGCCCTCCTATCCTAATGCTCCCTTTCTTACAAAGGATATGTTCACCTACCAATATTTGTAAATCCGTGGGGGATAAAGCTTTTTCATGCATAACTTCCAGTCCTTGAGCAAAACTATGAAATATATCTTGTTAACCACTAAAAAATTGAGCAAGACTAACCTAAACTATAGCTATACCCAGAGCAAAATGATGTAATAACCAAAACAATTTTAAAGAAATATTTTCTTTGTTTAATAGAATTTTCTGCAACAATGTGCTCAAGAAAATGTTTTTTTTTTAAATATGAGATACTAAATTAGAGTAAAACGTTAGATCCTCAAGTCATAGACGAACAGAATATTTTCAACTCATATTTCATTGCCTGTTTTTTTTACTCGTAGGCTAACTTTTCCTTCAGACACTCATTTCGTTCGAAAACTTGCAGAAATCATCCAGATCCTTGCTTGAATTCTCTTTTTGTTTTTTCCTTGCGCATTTGTTGTTCAACATTGTCGACTTCCAATCGTTGTTCTCTTCCAATCAAATTTCTGTGATATGTCCGGACCGGTCTCACCGAGAAATTATGCATTTTATAAGTATTTTCCCAGCTACGTACGTACATGTTATTAGGCACTTAAAGAACACACATCAATAGAAATTCAGAGAGACTGTGGTATTATATTTTATTCGCAGAACTATTTGTTGGGACTGAGCATAGATCCAGTTCTCCAATCTAACTTCCATGCAACAGTGGCTTTGATGATTTCTTCGTAGTAACGTGGCAGGCGTGGCGTGACTGCAACATCCCTTTTTTGGCTGACTACATATGCTAAAACATATGTTCCCAAATACCGCCTTTGGAATGTGGATAGCACTGGTATGCGGGATCCACAGTCACTTGGAAGCATGCTCTCTTCAAAGTTCTCGATCTTCTCCAGTAGAACTCCCTTTATTATTCACGAAATCCCTGCAAAACGTCTTCCGCTTGCTCCTATTCATCGCTATGATGTATCCCCAATGGTCCGGACAAAACATACCTTGACGGTTATTTGCTTCAAGTGTTGGATTTGCGGTAGCAGGCACCGTAAATAACAGCTAAATCCCGGAAAAGATCCGTTAAGTCACGAAAAAGAGCCGACATTCTGGTTGCATGGCCGCATATGTAGTACGTGCAGCCAATTAACGATCATTAGTAAACACCGTGCCCGTAAAAGGTGTTGCAGTATCAGATATATTGTTATACTTGGAGGTGCCGCAGCACCGGTGTTGCTGTACTAGTGGATGCCGCATCACCTGCGTTTATTGTTGCGTCAGTGCAGCAACATCGTCTTGTCGCTGTATGGAGGATCGGTACGTCGTGATGCTGTGTTGCAACCGCCACTCCATTCTAACACCGCATACAGCGCGTACAGCGACAGCTACACCTGCATACAGCTACAAGGAGATGTTGCTGTAATGAATTACGTAACAATAATTATGCTACGGCATTCACTAGAACGCTGACTAATATTCAACTGAGCACGATCGAGAAATCAGGAAGCTGGGAATCAAATGCTCTGCAGTCGATTTACGACCACTTCCGTGAGATTAGCAGCATGAATCAGGCGTTATTGGGCTGCTGGATCGGCGATTTGGGCGATTCCTCATGGATCGCTTTCGTCAGCCGAAGTTGTTCATTGTGGGCTGAGTGGTATTGGTTGGATCAGGTCCAACTGTAGAGCCTAAAGAGGTCTTTCGTTGAAATTCAGAAGTCGCCAAAGTAGAAATGCTAATTCTTGAAGCTGCCATCGAGTTGACCTCTCGGAAGGACTCTTAGGGTGCACTAGCCTTAAAAAGTGTTTTAGCCAGACTTGTTGTCCACTATGGAATTCGAGCACTAGAAAATTTCTTTTTTCCATTTACCACGGTCTGCCCAAATATATTCTGCGCGGTATGCATTAACAAAATTGAACCTTCAACCTCGCTTTTTACCCTTGAAAAACGAAAATAACGGGAAGCAGGTATAGCATCCACAAATGACACCTCATCAGAACCAACCAGTGCGAAATAATTGGAGGGCCTAATGCGTTCGCCACTTAGCAGCCGATGCCTCGTCAAAGCAACTTTTGTCCTCCATCTAACACCATTTTACACGGAATTGCATCAGCGCGTCTATCAAAAGAAGTTCAGTTACTGCACACTTTCTCCACCGTTCCATTAGTTCCACACAAGCGAAACGACGTCGCCGAACCAGCCGACCAGGCCGCCAGCCAGCCAGCCACCTACATTCACAGTGGTCGTCGTCTCCGATTGATCGACACCGGCTGCTCGCTCACCTCTCTGCACTACTGCAGCCTGAATCCGAACCAAATCCGGAGCGGTTGAGCTCTTCCGATCGACGCCATGCTGAACACCCTGATGTACGTCGTCCTAATGATGTCCTACAGCGGATCGATATTCGTGCAGCTCGGCTACTACATCCTGGAGGAGTACTGCTTAGAGAAATTCAACCTGCCAAACCTCGAAGAGCATCTGCAAGCGGCATAACCCTAGAATGACCCCTGTAGTGACCGATCAATCGATCCGCACACATTCCATTTGCTGTTGTTTCGTTTTTTTGTTAAGTGTCAGCAGTATTGCGGTCGGTTCGCTTTTTTCTTTAGTTTGAATACTACCCTTGATGATTGTTTAGTTTCCTTAATGGGATGTAGTAGAGTCTAACTCGTTAGACGACAAGTGTCAATTGTTGTTACTGGTACCACTAATAAATATATTTTAAAAAAATGCTCATTTTATAGATAACACCACATATGTAATAAGGCATTATTTGCACTGTACTTTTCTCTGATTTGGGTTTTATGGAATTTTTCTTTCTTAAGCCATATTAAATGGTTGCGCACTTGCATCTCTTGGGTTCAGCATTCCCTTTGGTTTTTTTCTTCAGTAGATCAGTTCTGTATATGTCTAATAATTCCAAGTTCATTCATTTTATTAGTTATAGATGTTAATTTGTTTGTTTATTATAAATATGTTATGATTTTCTAATGATCATAGTGTTATTATCGTTCATCCACTCCATTCATTCATTCATTCATTCATTCATTCATTCATTCATTCATTCATTCATTCATTCATTCATTCATTCATTCATTCATTCATTCAATCATTCATTCATTCATCGTATTAACCCTCAAGATACACTTTTCATTGCTGCCGCAGGCTGCTTAGGAAATATAAGACAATCCGCAAAAAACCGCTGAAAACAACAGCATGGAACAATGTAAAATCAATTATTGATTGATTCATCTGTTCACGCGGCACACTCAATATAGCGAAAGCGCTCTTACTGTTATTTGTTTTACTGCAGTGGGCACGGTGATGTATCACCTCCTCACTGATGTATTGAAAAAGGCTAATTTGGCGAAAATTCATTAAAAGTTCTGATCATGTGCCAGAATTAGTGGTTGATTTCTGGAAGTTTCCGTCTGCTGTCGATGCCCCGCCACGCCTATTTAATCCCTGGACGTCTTATAGGTCACTTCAATTCGATGACATCGGGAATACTGGACTTTTTCATATAAGCGATCACTTTATTTTAGATCGACGATTTGATATCATTACATGCATGTTTAGAGTTTGATATACTGCGTTTTTAAGGCACGACTAAGAGAACTCCACTCACCAATTGCATCATTTACTGATGCGCAGGTTTTTATGCGTACATGAAACAGTTAGTGAAGCAGAGCAATGCTCACTCGCTAGTCGCGGGGTCGAAAAGGAATTCTGGCAAGGGTTTCACAGCGGTTACGACGAATACACTATTGAAACGGTCTCATTGTGCACCCAATTATCCTGTATCGATATTCGGGAACATGTCAGCTTTTCCGCTGTTTGGATTAGTGTTAAAGGTAAGAAATTTGAGACCGGAGAGTTAACGGAATTCTTTGCTTCCCACTTGAGGAATGTTCCCCTCTATTCACAGGCAGCTAAAGTTGAAGAATTCACAGTCCTTCGCTCTTCCGTATGTTCACACATGTAAGAGCGTAACATTAGGTTCTCTACCGGTGAAGAGGCCAGTGCTAGGATTAGGATTGCTCGTAGTGCTGAGGGCTACATCGTGCCTACTTATTATCTTCACTAACTCCATCGGCTACATCATTGCGGAGTCCTAATTGGATACGCCGGGATTGCAGCCAACTGTTCTTTTTTTTTCAGAAAATTTCAAGTACTTTTGTCGTCAAATAATATAGCTGCAGCTTGAATCCTGCCTTTTCATCTCATCGTAGCATTCGACTAACCCCCTCCCCCCTAAACCTGCACTACATCAGCTTCACCATTTCTGTTAGGCATCAGGCATTGGAGGACTTTCTGCGTGTTTTTCCGGAATGTATTATCTTATTGCTTTACCTCTATTTTCTATCAGGATATGTATATACAGTGTTCACGTGAACAACGGCCATTCAAACACTTACAACAGCGAAAATAATCAGAGATCCCTCAAGCGTCGCAGATCACCTGCTAATACTCCTTCTCCTTCTCTGGTATTGCGCATTGTAGTGAGCACCTAAGGCAAACAGGTAATCTGCTTTGGCTTTGCCTCACGAACAAGTTCCCATTGGAAAAAGGGTGCTTTAGCAATTCTTGCAGAATTAGCAGTAAATAATGAGCATCCCTACGAATGATAGTATCCCCTGACTCTGTTACCAGCTGTCGCCGTGTGAAAAATCGGAAAATCTTTGGAATTTGCAAACAGGTGCGCGTCTCCACGGACAAAATGTGATAAGAGCCACTGATAACAGCGTTCCATCGCGATGCCGCTGTGATCAGGAGACAGCCGGAGCGCTGGACGCTCTCACAGACTTCTTCGGATTCCATTGAAGGGGAAGGGACAGTTCTTAAGCTTCTAAAATGTTGACTTACGATTTAGTGGACTTTTTCACATTAGATGGAGATAAATTCATAGTGACCTTGTTAAAGCGAGGTGTTCTGGAGCCACCAGGCAGCCGTGAAAAAATGCTCAAAAAAAGTTTATGGGGTTACGTCATGTGGATTATTGTTTACTTCCCGGGTTTATTTCCGAGATGGACCTGATCCACTTGTTTTCAAAAACCCCCTCCCCATATTCGCTTTAATTTTAACGACCAACCCACTTACAATCGATTTCACGACATCGATCGTCGTAAAAGAACTCGTTCAACCACCTAAAGGATTTCAATTAGGTTACGTAATGCGTAGTCGCTGCGATCGACTGCGTCACTGGCCACACTCGCCGACTGCGCTGACGACGACAGTGACTCGTCCACGTTGTCCAGCTACTCATCTCCCGAGTGATGTCATTTCGACGTCTCTACTTCAGGACCCTATTAAACCCGTCTCTGCACTGTCGCTCTGTCGTAGACCAGTGCCTATGGCCGTTTCCCCGGAATCCTTGGGAACTATGTGTTGTCGTATGCTTCCACAAATGCGACCTGCAGTGTTTTTCGGCCACTCTTTTCTTTTCTTTCTACTTTTCATTGTCCCAGAAAAAAGCCATTTCTCATGCAGTAATTCATGTGGTGTTGATCCGCTTTTCTCGCCAATCCTCTATCTCTGCAGCCTGGCATCTGCGACGAGATTACATCTGCACATTGGCATCCGAGGAATCTGCGTACATTCCTCAAATTCCACCACTCGGCAAAACGGTGAATGCCAGAAGAAATGCGAGCTACATGTGACCAGCATTGTATAGGCTCGTAGTCGTAAATTGTATTGCTAGTGATTTTTTGGTGCTTTAAATGCAGAGTGGGAGAAGAAAAAAAGAAAGAGAATCCGCCAGGAGAAAAGTCTACCTTGCCCTGATTTTCCACATTTCACATCTTTTGTTTTGCAAGCTATACATCCATTCATCTTTTGATTTCTCTAACTCTGAGATTTTCAAGATTTGAAGATTGGGTCTATTATCCAACTCTAGCTTATTTTTAAACCTCACTCGCACCTTTCTCATTTTTTTTTCAACTCATCACAAGAACGAGAAGTGGTCCCAGGCAGTTTATTGCAATTTTTACTGTGTAGCGAATGATTTTTATAGACGTTAGATACATTTCGCTTGCTTAATGTCATTTTCTCTTTAAAAACATTTCTCTCTCACAGTCAAAGAAATATTCCCTATTGGCTCATGCCTACCTACTCATCGCCTTTCCCAGAATTATGGATCCACATGTTGACTTCCTTCGTGAACATTCATGGAGTTTCTTCGTGTCAGTTCGTCCAAAATGACCACCAGTATTTTGAAAAAAATGTTCAAAAATAAGGCGCCCTTTTAGACTGCATTCAAAACTACCGTAAAGGTCATGTTGAAAAGCAGTCAAAACAATTGCGGCAATGATTTAAGGCTGCTAATTTTATACCCAAATAGTACACTGATGAGAGATTTAAACGTCGCAACATTTAACCCGTTTCGGTGATATTTTTCCGAAAACGACGAAATCGCTCTCAGTCTCTGCACAGAAGAAAAAACCGCACAAGGAACTAATCCGTTGTTCAGCCATGATTTTTGCAGTATGGGCGAATCTACAGCTCCATTGATTTTTAAAAGTGAAACAAAACAGGGGTACCAGAAAGTACAAAAAATGAGCATAAGCTTTGCTACCACTTAATTTGATTCAAAATCAGCAAAAAATTTCAAAAGTCGTAGTGAACGGATTCATGTAAAGCCCAGACGGTTAATTCATTGTGAAACACTCTTTGTTGATCTTTTCACAACATTTCACAGGAAATTTCGGGGGGACCCCTGTTAGGAGAGAGCTTTGCTATTTCGTCCATTGAATCCCTTATTTGTTCTGTACTTCTTCATTGACGTTCGTAACCTCTCTGCTGTCCACTGAACACTTCACAGGTACAAAAGTCCAAAACACGAGAACTCGTCCAGGGCAGATCAATCAAATTAAGCAGTAGGCGACATGATGCGTATTGACCACGGCGTCACATTGACAACGTTCCAGTCAACAGTCAGTTAGAGGGGAAAAATTGGTATTTCAGTGATAAGTGGCTATTGGATGAGTTCCATTACCTCAATCCACACGAATTTTCTCCGATTTTTCTTAGTGATGATGTGGTTGGACTGCTTGGACTGTTTTAAGTTCAGCTCGACTCTTATGCATAGATGGGAAGAACCAACTGAGCTATTACTGATGTCTTATAGGCAAGGTCCGTTCGAAACATGGTTTGTTAGTTTCTTGCTTGAGACATTGGTTTTTCGATGGAAGTTACCGTGAATAACCGTGAAAGTCCGAAAAAGATTGGTTAGTTACGGTAAAGAGCTGTCAATTCGGTTGCATGGTTCCATAGTACGTGCAACCGGTGGACGACCACCAAACAGTTAACTTCTAAAAGGCGTTGCAGTTCCAGATGTGGTGCTGCACTCGGAGGTGCCGCACCACCGGTGACGCTGTAGTAGTGGATGCTGCAGCACTCACGTTGTTGCGTAAGCCCACTACAGCAACACCTCCTTGTTGCTGTATGGAGGATTGTTGCATCACGTGTTGCTGTGCTGGAAAAAAGTAGCGGTGGCAACTCCATAAACAACGGAGCTCCAGATATCGTACCCCGGGAGCATTTCGCCATGAAATTTGAAATTGATCTTGGGAAGCGCTCTCAAAATCGCTTTACCTGATGTACGGATAGCTTACACCACGAAGAGCCCAAAAACCGTAGATCGAAAATTCTGACCGAATCTTGCCTATATTATCTATACCAAACTCATGCTTCATAATATGCACATGGGTATAGTACACTAGTTGATGGATACTGTTTCATAAATTCCGGATAGCGCCAAGAAATATGGAAGCGATGGCAATCAATAGTCGCTTGGACCAATAAATTCAGTACAAGTAGTGCAAAATAGCAACGATTTAGTAATGTTATCACAGTGGTCATAAATAAAAACAAATAGATGGATTCGCTCAGATACTTATCGAACTGTTTCTTACATCGCCTTAGCGGGAAAGATGAATTTTCAGATGATCTCTGGAGAATCCAGCCAAGCCAGAGCATAATTGAAAATGTGGGCAATCTCATACCCATGGGTAGCCATAACCCAAACCTGCGGGTAGCAGCTAGAGAAGCAGCAGCGAGTGTAGGTAACGTCAAGTATGGGTAAACATGCTGAAGACATCCAGATAAAAGGTAAATTTATGTGCTTCAACACGGTTACCAATGGTAATGTGAATGACGCCTCCAGCTTCTGTATGCATCATTGAGATGCCCCACGTTAACGTATTAACGCCTCGAAAGTGTACCTATCATCAATGTGGGCATGAACGCGTTTACCCTGGGTGGTCTCGATGATGCATCGAGGCCTCTGCTCTCTGTGTAAAAAGATTAAATTGCAATCTCCTTTTTGCTGGAGAAAATGCTGTCTTAAATGGGTCACCCGGTCCTTATCTTAGGTACCCTATTAAATGGCCCCTATCCCCTGAGATATAATATGATATGTAGACTATGAAAATAATTTACTGGAAGATATTTTTGCTGCGTACACTTCGTAAATCATAACAAGACACAAGATCTCACTTAATTGTATCACATTGCGCGACTTGTTCTTTTTCATGACGTAATGATGCGTCCAAACCATTCACCGTAACCGGAATACGTCAGATCCTTAGCATTCCTGAACAACACATGTACTTTTTTCCGACGGCTGGGAATTCCGAGCATGCGGTGGTCTTTATTGAAATTCTAGTCAGGAACTGTTCAGAACTCGCTGTTCACTACCGGTTAACACTAGCTGCAGCAATCGGACTATACTTGCTTCTAGTAAAATGTAAAAAAAAAACTGCTGTGAGTGATGTTGGTTACTGTATGAATTATGGCCTCATACTTTTCCACGAAGCACACATGGCCTCTAGGGAAGAAATTGATGAAAAGCGATTTGGTATGACGAATTGAGGACGGATACCCCTGGGGTACCAAGTACATCACCCTGGTGGCTTGTGTTTTGAGCTGATACTCTTTGGCAGGAAAGTCCCATATTCAACCTCCCCATTCTGACATCTTAGCAGGGAATCCTCTTCTATTTCTTTTTAGTTCTCCAAATTTAACTACTAGTGCCCCTCCAGTACTTCTGCAAGGAGCAACATAGCCTATAACCTTAACGAAAGGCCACTGGTTACTAATTCCACATAAGCATACTTCGAGTTACCTATAATTTCACTTTCGCCTTCATTTAAAAGCTTTCTAGGATCGCTATCTTCTCAAATGGATTTTTGAACTCAGCTCTTTTGTTCTAAACATAGTAGATCTGTGATAATCCTACAAATGATATTCCTGCAATCCATTAGAATGCCAGGACAAAATGTTTCCAAAGACCCGTCCTTTTCTTGCGCTTTTTGTTCTGAAAGCTACCCAAATATAGGAGAAGAGTTCCTGGTTTTGCTCTGGATCTGGTGCGGTCAGCTTACGCAGAGTTTTTTTTTTTGTAAAATTTGGGCAACTGTCTACAATTGTCTACACTGCTTAATGTATATTCCTTAAATTCGTCTTAGACGGCTAGACGCCACAGCAGGACTTTTTTCAATTTTATGTCCTATTTTGCACTCGAGATCCTTTTCTGGAAATTGCTTGGTTTACCTTGTTCCAAATCCTAGCATTTTTGGAGGTTCCTAGACGCACTCCACATTACGCCCATTGCAGTGACGCTCCGACTTTCTCGGAATCTTCTTCTACACTTTCTCGAATTTTCGCACAGTCTTCAAATAACTTCCTGTGTTACAACAGGGGAAGAATCGTTTCTTTTATGACTGTATAAGGTGCGCAATACAGTAACCTAATTCTCATCATTTGTTCACTGCTACCTGTTTTTCGGGCGCTCATCAATGCGAAAACGATCATTCATCTGGACAGTGATGGGGCGACGTTTTCGTCGACGACACACGGGGTCGGCCGGAAATTCGTCCGGTTTTCGCGTCGCCCTCGTGAAGTCGGCGCGAAAAATCTGCGGTATGCGAGGAATCCGCGAGCGCGAGGCACGCGAAAAAAAACACAAGGACACCCTCGCGGGCCGCCGCCACCACCGCCGGCTCGTCGTCGGCGTCGTAGACGGGACCGCCCTCCTTCTTAACCGCCACTGTGCTGAACGCAAATATTGCCGCCGCTCCCACAAATCAAACCGCTAGGTGAAACCGACCGTCTCCCTTCAAGATGATGTTCGCCGTCTTGTCTCCCATACAAGAGTGAGTTGTTTTCTGGATTTCCACTGGAGCTTAGGAGTCTGGCCTATGTGCCGCATCACCCACGTTATAGACTTCAGCATATCCTTCTCCTGCCAACATCGTCCAGAGTATGGGCGGGGTTGTTCACATAACAGAGCTGATCCCACATCGTAATGCACTGACTGATTATTCATTCGAGCTATGGCGCACATTTGTTTAGTCTAGGAATCTTTGGACTCCCGTCCTCGTCTCCTATGTTGCAGCGCACGTCCGCAAAGGCACAAAGCTTTCACTCTTCGCAGTCCTTGATCGTTTTTCTTCTCCTTTCCTCAACTTTCATCCAATCTATGTATTGCTCTATCACTTTTCTTAGAACAATGACTTTCAGAATCTCCACTCCAATACAAAATAATTGGCATAAAATCCAAAAAGTCACTTGTTACGATCTTAAAAAAGGCTGAGGAAGGTTAGGCTCTTGTCTAAATTGAAAAACTCGAAAAGTATTTCGGATTTGTTGGAATTTCCTCATCTAACTCATTTTACTTTACTAGATGATCTCTTTCGAAGTGCTCTAGTCCTTGGTCTTTCTATTTTCTGCACAATTCACTTGGAATTAAAACAAGCGTCTGATTCAGGAGGAGTGACTCTTTATAGGGAAATATTCCTAGCCGTTCCTCTTGTATGTCTTGACAGGCGGGGCAGGGATTCATGAAACGATAACCCAGGCTAGCAAACCAACTTTAGTTGTCTGCGTCTCTTAGCACTATGTAGTCAATACGATAACCAATCACTCCAGCCATCGTTGGTTTGCTTGGTTATCGTTTCATGAATCCCAGCCCAGAAGGCTTTCAACAAAGGAAGTCACTCATGAAACTTGAGGGTGTGATGCAATGGTCGTTGCCGTATCATTTATTATCAGTTTTGGAAAGCGGTGGCCCAATACTATGTAGCCTCCTAGGATTCCTGTCGACATCATCTGGGATTCACTGATAATTTCTTGTTTTCCTCCTGGTGGCGCCTCCTTTGAAGCTCTCTGGAGTTTTTCTGTTTCGCAAAAAAAAACCCTTATCAACCATATTCGGCACAACCCTTCACATTTCCCTGCCTCCCTCCCCATATTGCGTGCAAGTTTAAAATTCTCAGTTATAATTATCCCGGAACTCCCTGCGCCAGGTGTTTTCCGGATCTTCTCGTCGGCTGCAAATGAAAACAAGCGAACATCGCGCGCCTGTGCATCTTTGTCAAAACAATTTCAACCCGCTTCAGAGTCTACATGGCTTTTTGCCAAATGCACAGCGCTGTAATGCGATCCTGGAACTCCGGAAAATCGCGCTGCCGCTTCTTAGAAGTGCATTTCACGAATTCCTGCCCCGGACAAAGCTGTACGTGTTTTCGGATAGTGCTGTGTAACAGCCGAGAAATGTCTGGAATGCCTCCATCGCGGCACGTCAACGTGACGCCGCCGCGGCGGCAGCAGCGGCGATTGCCTCGATTTTCACTGCGCGCCTTCGCCACCGCGTACTGTCCTCTTGTCAAATCCATCCACCTAGTGTATGTAAAATTAGGTTTCAGCATAAGTTTCCTCTATTTTTGCGTAAGAATTTCTGGAGGCTCACATGTACAAATATCGTTCAAGCATGTCATAATATTCCAAATTGCAGAGGTGTTGAGATTTTATTGTGACAGTTCTGATGGTCCTTTGTTTTCATTCCAGGAGTTCATTACAACCATCACTATTTTGCCATTTCTATTTAAGAAACCAATTTGGGATGTCCCTATGCAGACCCAGATGTGGTACTACAACATGGTATTTGAACGAAAGAAAATGGTTCTCTTCGAAATTTCTGACTGGGCACATTAGATCTATTTGTTTATTTGATGTTGTCCGCCAACAATCCGGGAAATTTCCATGTACAATTCCATTTCCATGTATTTTCGAAAAACCCTCGTTTCTCTATAAAAATTTGATGAATTTATTTTCGACGGATATCACTGGCTGCCCTTTCGTGGAACCAAGAGCATAGAAATGAATACGCCAAACACAAATTTTTACATGACGGTCGCCCGATATCTGGGGAATCGGGATATCTCTCCCATTTCGAGGAGGTTTTAAAATCTCCTTGTGATTTCTTATTCATGTTCCATGAGATTCGCCCTAGATAAATATCGAGTTCCGAGAGTTTTCAGCTCTGAAGTGAATCCGGAGAGATTACATAGTTAGCCAGTTTTTCGTTTTCCTCCACTTTTGCACAGTTTTGTTTCAGTTATCTTTATTAATACTATCCATACAGCAACTCTTTGCAGATACATAAATGGCCACCTTTGTTTTCTTTCCCCCTTTTTCTCTTTGTGCAGAGTCTCACCCATTGTTTTCTGATCACCCGGCTCGTCCAGCTAAGATATTGAGGAAGTATCGTAGTGTTTGCGTTGGCGCACGTTCAAGAATCGTCGGAATTCGCGAACTGTGACCGACCTTGATGAGCCTGCATTCCGCTGGAGGCGGAGCGACTCGCAACCGTCGCAGCCACTCGTTCTCCTTTATCCCTTATCAATGGACATCTTTATTGCGGTCTCCTTATCATTAGTGTTATGACAATTGAGATGTTCTGGCCACAATTTTTCAAAGGAATCCTCACTTCACATAGCGTGGGCTTCTAGGTATAGTCCCACTCATTGCTCAATTTCCCCAATTACGCCATTTGTTTCAGCTAGACAATTCTGAACAGATTTAATTTTCTCCATTGTCTCCTAGTACTACCTCTGAGACAGCAAATTGGACGTTTAACAACTTTCGTGCAAGTGATTCACCAATGGAAGCATCAATTTATCTTGAAGCCATCACACTTTGTTCTTACCCTTCTGATTATTCACCTCCAAGGAAAAGACAAGTTTTCCTTGGTTCCTCTGAAATTTTCCATTGTTTAATGAGCCCTCTTTTTTCTTTCTCTGTTTCTGTTATCATTAACTCGTCCTCATGTACAAGTCTTCGAATTAGAAATGACGAATAAGGGAAATTTTTCTTGGCAAAAATAATTTTGTTCTCTCCCGTTCTTACCTTCCTGCTATTCACTGAGTAAACCAGAAGTCATTCACTTCATCTTCCTTCTCATAATTTTTAGTGAGTCATTCATCCACTTCTTCATTCACTCATTCATTCATTCATTCACTGCTTGCTCACTTCTGTACACATGCTGACTGAACTTTTCTTTTGCTCTTATACTCTCCCAATCATAAACAACTCCCTGCTACCTTCACTTTTTAACCATTGGGTTGCATTGAATCTCCATTGCCTTTGGTTGCCTCCTGCCTTATCTAAAAATTCACAAATGCCCGCGTCTCTCACGTCTATGCTCATGTGTGCGCAACCGGTAGTACACGCGGACACGTTTCCTGCTCGCGTATGTAAAAAGTTGAACGCATTGTCACTTGTATAGGAACTTTGAAGATGCGTCTCTTGCGAGTTCTATGAACAAATTGGACTGCAAGAATCAAGCATAGTTTCAACAAGCACGGAATTTCATTTAAAACATGAATTTTAAAGAAATTGTACCCGAGAGCGATACGTTGAGCATCCAAATTCCTTGTACGCCACGTTGCACAGTCGGAAGCACTTATGTGGAATACGTTTTTGTTTTGCTTTTTTTAATAGCTCTGTTTGTGCATTAAGCGTGGAATTCCCTTCCTCATTTACCATCATCGCTATATCGTCGTGCTCTCCTCCCCATCGACATCGATGGCGGAAACAAAAACAATAGCATCATCATCACCATCATACCTATCTTATTTGTAATCATCATCATTATGTCGCTGCCCGCATTTCTAGCGAATCTTTTGCGAAATTCTTTCTTATGTTAGGTGTCTGCATGCTGGCTGACCCTTAATTTCCTTAACTTTCCCTCCACCCGGTTAATTTACTGATATTTGGATGCTTACACATGTTTCTTGAATTCCGGGCATCTTTTTTGTTACATCCTGAACCTTTGCTTCTGTATTAGATCTTCTAAAAGTGTGCGAATTTCTCTATGTGTTCTCAAGATACTAGTTATTTTCTACCAGCTTGGAGCGTTTGGCTGTTTTATATCAATCTCAGTTCTTATCTTGAAACTTGAAGGATCGAACCTTAGATTATTCCATCAAATACAACGTGTTACGATTATTGTTTTATGCCGGTATTTCTGAAATACCAAAGCTACTTATTCTTCTGATATCTTCTTTAACCTTATTTGTTCTTCTGAATTATCCTCGACCATCTGCCATTGCCATTTAGAAAAAGGATAGTGATGTGATTGCTTCAAAAAAATTCTCATTTTTTAAAGCAATCACAAGGAACCACTAGAGCCAAGGCTTTCTTTGCCAAATCCCTACCACGTAGCAAATCAACTGTCTTTCCTAGCATACAGACTTGATTTTCACAGCTGCTGTAAAATCAAATACCTTGCCAGATCAGTTTTTTACCCACTCACTTCTAATCGAATATTTTAGCGCATTTCTGCTGGTTGCTATCATTTTATGTGTGACCGCAACATCCACACTTATCTACAGTTTTACTTTTTTACTCATAAATCAAGCATGGTTGAAATTCTCATAACGCTTGTCGGCGTTGCCTTGCCGCCGCGTTGTGGTGTTGCTCTGCCGTTGCATGGCGAGGTTGCTCTGCCGTTGCATGGTAAAGCTGCTCTGCCGTTGCATGGCGAAGTTGCTCTGCCGTTGCGTTGTGGTGTTGCTAGGTTGCCCTGCATTTGTGTTGTGGCATTGCTCTGCCGTTGCATGGCGAGGTTGCTCTGCCGTTGCGTTGTGGTGTTGCCCTACCGTTGCATGGCGAGGTTAACCTGTCGTTGTGTTGTTGTGTTGCTGTGCCGTTGCATGGCGAGGTTTTCTTGCCGTTGCGCTGTGGTTGTGCTCTACCGTTGCACTGCGGTGTAATTCGGCCGTTGCTCAGCTTATTCACTTTGCTGCCGTAGCTCGGCATCAGGAAAGTTCGTGAAGGACTGGTTCAATTTTTTGCGAGGCCCACTAACACTTTTTTCCCACTCCAGTACAGTATTCTACCGTGATACAGCAGCATTGCCATGGATATCTCGAGCATCATTCCAAGCCCACTTTGCAGCGGTGTTTGAGCAGCCGTTGCTCGGCCTTTTTCGTGCAAATCTGAGTCATGTGGGAGATGTTTGATGACCACACGTAGCATGACATAAACCACAATTCGAGCAGTGCTCGAGTCATTTTTCATTCTATCTGTTGTTCCAAGAAATAATTCGGGTTTTATAAATCCAGTACTGCAGCGTTTTTTTTCTGATTCTCTCTTGATATGCTGACGTTACCTCTGTTGTTCATATACACTTACAGTTATGAGGCCAGTAGCAGCTTTTGAGGATTTTGCAATTTGTTCCACTACTTCTAGTGCAAGTGTGTAGCAAAAATTAATTCGTGGAAGTCCTGTCAAAATAACCCAACAGTGTGTTTCTTTACTGATAGCAGCATCTGCGTATTCCGAACACCGTTAACTTTTCTAAGAATGAAGCAGTACAATTTTTGAGGACTTGTTCTGCTTTTAGACATAGTGTTCATAAGAGTGATCACATCGAATGAACCCCGTCTTATTGCAACTTCGCCTACCACTATCTGTTTTAAAGTGAACCAGCGGTCATGGGTGAACCCTAGACCTAGTGAATTTCTTCTATCACTTCCCGTCACTCCTTCCCTACGTGAGATGATAGTCAATTTCTAAATACTCAAAAAAGATGGAAATTTGTGCCAGCTTATTTTTATTTGTTATTTTTTATCGCAGTTTTATTGGACTTATTCCCACTAATTTAAGTTCAAAATTGTTTCTGACGGTCTATTTTCGGAATTTTGGTCGTCATTTCTCCGTTTCACACGGAGGCACCATTTTCTCCTTTCCCCCTTCTTCTGGGATTTCAACTGCTGGTAGCTTAGAGCAATCAGATTCTTCTACTGAATATTCTCCGGACCGAATTCCAGAATCTGATGTGACCCTCCTACCGCTGGCTACTATAGCTCAAATCCTCTTTTTAATCTAGTCTACAAATTAGGGGCGGCGTTTGTTGTTACGAATTTGAGCCCGTGTTCGAATGTTGTCTCTAATTCCTTTCATGGACTTTGATACAATATATACAATATAACCTTGCATATTCCTTTATTTGAATGCGCGATGGTCTTGAGTCTCAATATTCTTTGGTTATTTTCACAAGACATAGAGGGCCACTTCTCGACTAATTCCGAAAATGTCCTGGATTTTTTGTGTGCTTGTGAACCCAGAGAATCTAGAAGAAATTCTTCAAGTAGACTTTGGTCTGAGAGATATTGATGTGTTATTCCGAAAACATTCTCGCTGCAGTAATACAAACTCTTTTCAGATCGGAAATGTCCCGTGTGAGCGACACGCCCTACCATAAACTGATAGCCGCTCCAATCGCCTCGTTGAATAGCCTGATGATCCAAACATGTTCGCCTGCGATACCATCTACCGCCACTACTAGTCACATTCCAGGTGGGACCTGCTAATATTGCTAGTAAAAAGCATCCACTGCATACTGCAAATTCCTCTAAAATCCAGGTGTTCCGGAGGAGAGATGGATGAATAGCGTCTGTCGATCTCACCTATTCCTAATTTCAGTAGCCGATCTTACGTCGTCGTTAGCTTGCTCGCTTCTATCCTGCTCCATTCCAACAGCCACTGTAATCTCCCCACCACCACCGTACCATTCCATCAACCACCACCACAGTATGCGTCCGTTGTTCGACATGCACAATACAGCAGCGGTGAGTAGACTAGTAATGCCTTTTTGTAGCCAAGCTTTAACCTATATCAAACGAAAACTTCATGGGCAAGGTTTTGAATTTTTCATCGGCGAAGTTTTCGCGCTCTAATTCAAACTATCAAGTTTATGGGACTCATCCCTCAACGTCGAAACGAAAAAAAAAAACTCTCCAACGTCGAAATGGCTCAGTATCCATATATATCATGGGTGCAGCATCCATATAATTCAAGTTTCTGGATAATTACAGATCACCGAAACCGACGCTGATGTGGTTGGTCTCTCGCAATCCACGAAAGAGGTCTCTATTCAGGATAGCGATTCAGACCAAGGCGATAAAGTGGGTGTCATTCCATGAACTACATTAACCGCTTATACATGTATTCAATTCATTCATTATTTTTTAGCCCTTGGACTTGTCGTTGAAAAGCTCCAGCTCCTTGTATTCACCAACAACGTCCCGACCGAGTGTGATAATTGAAAGTCCATCAGGTAAGCGCTACTAGCAAAAAAAGTCTACATGTATTTCCATCTCACAATCTTGTCCAGAAATCACGAGAACTCAATTGTCGTCAGAAATTGAACGTGAAATTTGATACAGCAGTATTTGGAGCACTAAGTAACTATAGATATCCTTATTCGTATTAGATATCCTTATTCGTATATTTACCAAAGTAACTGAGGTATCCAACTCTTCTACAAATCATTACAATTTTCGCACAAATTATCCCAGTTTGCCTCTTCACCTGTGGCTTCCTCATCGGCTTCCGGCTGTTGAAATTTTGTTTTTCCTGCTTCCCGCTTGGTGAATAGACGTATGAATCACAGAGGAATTTCCGGAATTTCTCGTGAATCTCACGCTTTTTGTCATACCGCGCATACTATGGGGGTGCAGCTTAGGGAATGTGTGCAAAAAAGACATTGAATGCGAGGGAGATCTACGTATAAGAGAATGTGATAGAACAATCCTACTATAATAGTGCTGTTTTAATATATTGACAGTTTTATGCATATCCTGTGCACTATAATTATATGAACACTGACCTGTAGTACAGATGTATTCTCTTTGAGTATGTTTATTGCTTTTCAGTCTATATACGTTTTTTATTGTTAATTGTGACGTAATTGTTTCATTTTCAGTGCGAAATCCTCCTGTTCGGCGCAGCGCCTCCTCTGTCTCAGCGAGTCGAGAACAACCCGATGTTCACGAACACTTCAGAAGATCACTGAGCGGTAAATGGCCAAGAAGATCAAAAATTGACGACGAAAAGGTAAGAATTCTCCTGAGTAGCCTCTTTTGATGGTGACAGAACTCTCCGGTAAACCTTGTTTTTTAGATGAGGGCCTCTCCAATCACCAGAAAGACCTCATTCAATAGTCACGGCTCCACATGTACAACACAACCACACGTTATAGTCAGCAACAGTGGCGTTGACAGTGCGTACTATTCATTTTCCAGTATCTGTGGTGACAGTAAAAATGAAATTTTCATGTTCCTGAATTTCAGTTGTCGATCATTTTCGGCGAGCTCTGTCAGAGAAGGATTTCGAAAATTGGCAACGAAAAAGGAATGCAACGTCACAGTCATCGAAATAATTGTAAAAATCATTCTCCTCTATTGATTGTCGTATTAATTGTATAATATTATACAGAAAATTTTATCATGGAATAAATAAACACCATAAACAAACTTTTCTTATACTATTCTTAATTTAAAAAGCTTGCTCAGAGACGACGTCGAGAATAAAATCAGAAATTGATAACTGTTGTTTTGAGAAGGACTCAAATGTGGTTTGGCAAGACAGATCTGAGGCTTGATTTTTGTAGCAACATGGCGAACCACAATATGTTCAGTGAGGAAGGATTCGAAGATAGTTATCAAGAGAATGTTACTGTATCTCAACTTATAAAGCCGTTACATTTTCGAAACAGAGATCTTCGACTTTGCAGGCGATTTGCAAGAAAGGCACATAAGGTGTGGGTGCTGCGGCATCCCGCATCCCCTGTTACAGCGACACCGGTGCTTCTGGTTCAACATTACATCCGCCATTGCAACGCCATTTACATGGTCCGCTGTGTGGTGGTTGTCCTCTGGTTGCATGTACTGTGCATCCATGCAATCAGAGTATCAACTCTAGCGTAACTGGTTTTTTCCGAGCTTTCATTGTTATTTGCTGTCTCTCCGTAGATCGAACGTTTCAAACAAGAAACCGATTAAGTGTGCCTTGGCCGGATCTTGCCTTAAAGTAATTGAGCCCCAACCTAGCATAAAATCCACAGAAATTACCTAAATAAATAAATGTAGTCTACAGGATGTTTGGTTTGCGATTGGAACAATTCCTTCACTTCTCTAGACATTTTGTGTTTAAAAAAATATACAAGAAGTCTAATTATGTCGTGGATGTGAACTCCAAGAAGGAAGAGCAGTTCCCTTCTTCAAAATGTTTGCATCCTTAAAAAGCGCGAACGCAAACGTTCACATGATCTGATCAGAAATGCAGAATTAGAGGCAAAGACCGGCCATAGCACACTTTGTCGGTTTCTTGTTTGAAATGTTGAATATGCTATGGCAGTGTCCGTAAATAGCAGTGAAAGTCCGAAAAAGATCCGTTACGTTTTGATAAAGAGCAGACATTCTGGTTGCGCAACATGTGCAACCAGTGGGCGACCAGTTAACAGTCGCATGAAAGGTGTTGCATTGGAAAATGGGGTGTTGCACTGGAAGGTGCCGCACCACCTTTGTCGCGGTATTTGTAGGTGCCGCAGCACCCACGTTGCTGAGTGAATCGCTACAACAACAATACCTCAAGTTCTCTCCAGAAACTTGAGATTAACCATAGAAGGCATTCTTAAACTCTATCCAGTGATGTACAGGTTGGTTCCACCAAGAAGAGCTCAACAACTATGGATTGCAAATCTTGAAAGGACCTCTTCTTTAACTTGAAGCGAAGTCAGATGTTAGCCATTTTGCTCAAGGGATTTCACCCAAGGTGTAAAAATGACTTCGAACGTATTCGTATCCTAATCTAGACTCGACATGTAGATACTGTCGTTTTTGTGGCGTGGGACACCTTGCTTTGGATGAGATGTTACACAATGGACGGTATGGATAGCTGCAGGATCGTGCAGATTGTTCAAACAGTGTAAGCAACAAAAAAGTGCCATCCAGACACTCAAGAATTTGCCCTAAGAGCTCAATTCAGACTTTTCCAGACCCTGTAGTGTATGGATTGATATATGATTCTACCCCATAGCAAGTAACACTGAACCCTACCCATACCCAAGGAGAGGATCAAGTGTTTACATGTTTAGAACTATAGAAATTGTTGTCGTTTCTGGTGTTGGACAATAGCTGCAGAGCCACTGTTTTACTTGATGCCTCATCATGAGCTTCAACCTTTTCACTGTGTACAGTGTACGGGAAAACTACTGCGAGGTAGTAGCACACAGTTTCGACCTTTTTGCGATATCTGGGTGAGCACACTGCAAGAAACCGACCCATGTTTTTCGCTTAAATGTTGTTCTGAGAAGCTCCATGACTCGAAATATGAGGTGGGAGCTATGAAAGGGTGTTGGTGGCATTATATAATCACTTGTTCAATTGCTTATCTATTCGTTTATTCACTTATCTGTTGCACGTACTTAGCGCATGACGAAAAAAAAAACAGCCAGTCGAGCAAGCACTAACAACGAAGGGACTACATTTACCTATGGCTGAAGGTATAGATCTAATTCAAACTTCTCAAATTTATCTGGATAACATGGATAAGACCTCACCTTCAATCTGTTTAGTTTAGGTGTTATCAAGGATTATAACGAATTTCGCAATTTTTTCGGTAGAGCAGCAAAGATCTTCAAAGTGACTCACAAGCGCATGAGCACATTCGAGCTGCAGCTATTCAAACAACTTGTAAATGCGTCACCTATGACACGCGAATTATTTGCGAGCTGAAATTCCCACAAAGGTCGGGTGATGGAGGAATAAAAAAGCATGCAGTAGCATTCTCGTTCATTTTCTTCATTACTGTACGTTCCCGTTTCACGGGAAGGGTACTAAATATTGGAATTAGTAGTGGACAGGGATAATTAAGTAATGGAAGTTTATTTTGAGCAACTCCACTTACAACTCTACATAGAATTCTGCACTCGAGTAATGCTCAAGGACAATATTTTTCCCTTCTGCACAAAATTTAACATGGAGATTCGAGGAAGACCATGTATCACCGACATCATGAAAGTTAGATATGTCTAGCACTAGTGCGATCCCCTTCGCTTTTGAGCTAGAGGTTATTTCACTTCTCTAAGATATATCTCGAGGTTGTCAGATACCTGTATATGTTTTCGTAGAGATGGACTGTGAGCTTCTCACATTCATTCAACTTTGTTTAACTACTTAAATGCGGTGGAGCAAATAATGATTTTCATAGCTGTTTTTCAAGATAGTTACTGGAATAACGGGGGGTTAATACAGAGTTATACAGAGTTTATTACGGTATCAATTCATATTCGAATGCCGTATCATAGCCTTATCAAATTCTTCTTCCGACATGCTCCACCAGTTTCGTCCGATCTTGTTTGACAATTCATCACGCCACCGAGTGCAAGGGTGTCCTCTTCGTCTTCGGTTTACGTGGTCGTATGGTATCCATGTGGTTGCCAGTTTTGCCCACTCGTTATCATCCATTTCTCGAATCTTTCCAGCCCATTGTAGTTTCTTCTTGAGTAATAACGGGGGGTTAATACTTCTGATTTTTTCTCTTTGGCCGTCTCCAGGGTTAGGTGTGGGAGCATAAAGCTTATGACTCCAATTACTAAGACGCAAATCAGATCCAAAAGTGTTCGCGTTAGAATTATTCGAGAGGTTAACGAATTTCTTAGCCATGATGTTTTGCGCATGTCCGTTCGCTCTTTCAAAAAATTAGATACTTTGAAAGCTTCCTCACTGACTTCCTGACTCGAATTTTTTTGTATCATGTTTTCGAGTTTGTTTTCATTCTTATAGTTACGTAATTTGGATCTAATCTTTAATTTAGATAATTTAGATAGTTGCGTAATCTAGATCTCAATAGCATCTTGCCTGATGAAATTTTCTGGTAAAACAGAGGTGAAACGTTTCCACAGCGGAATCAGCTCCGGAAGTCGATATAAATCTCATTATCATTTTCGGCGAATGTCTTCTACGGTGGGATCTGCTGGAGAAAAGCGAGACTAGCACCAGTAATTGTCTGTATGAGATGGGCAAACAAAATGAGTGAAAAAATAACAGGCCAGCTTTTAAAAGTTTTCCGCAGTAGCGGTCAAATCATAACTGATGACGTGTGACCACTACACGGAAGATTTCTCATGCTTTTGTTGAATCAGGGGGATTCACGGCAGGGTTCATACCGTAACCGCTATGGGGATAAAGGGCTTCCAAAGGTTCCAGGCCATTTCTGTTCCAGGCGATGAATCTCTCAGAAAGACGAATGGGCGATGTGTACCTTAAAATTGCATCAAAAGTTCAGTATGCGCTCACCAATCCCGTTTTTTCTTATCCTTCTTACAGCCTAGATTTGATCCCCACAGCATGCATTCTTAGTTTTCTAGAAGCCGAGGTGCAAGCTAATTCTGTAACAGCACCCCTGGAAAATCATGTCTCAAGTTTGGTCGTCGTTCCCTTTAATAAAGTTTCCGCAGCGCTTGGAATCCAGCTAAAGATTTCTGGGTCATTCTGGGTTTTGATAGATTGCGTCGTTACCAGAATTTATATAGGAGGATAAAATACCATACACTACTACCAATGCAAAATACATTCACTACGAATTCAAATGGTTATATCCCTCCACTTCATAAGAATCCCCGTAATGAGAACGCTGCTGTCACCGACACTTCTAGACCATTTCGGCTCCCCGTCGGTGCTTCCGAACGGCGTACCCGTGACCGCCTGGCGTTTTCGCAAATTGATGTGCTGTGCTATCGACGTATTAGCTACGGTATCACCCGCTTTAAACCCAAGGAACCTTGAACAAGCAACTTTCAAAAGTCAGGCGCGTTTACTATGCTCTTTCAGCGATTTCTGAAAGTCTTATGTGGAGCCATGGAATCGTTGACGCTGACTGGACACTATGGGAAGAATTCAATGCGAAAATTTCTCCGCATAGGAACTGCATATTACAAGCAAATTGGGATTTCCCCTGTATACAGAGGGCCTTCGAGAGTCGACAAGAGCTTCACTGGCTCACAACGACACCTACTCCTACAGAAGCTCGTAAACTAACGAACCGCGAGTGAACGCAGCGCATTTACGAAACGCCCCTATTGTAACACTAACGCTCACAGAGGCGAACGCGAACGACGCTCGCAACATCGTGCAAGGTTAGTCCTATCTAAGTCATACATTTGATCGCTACCGTTCCTAAGCATAAATCACAATTTTCCTGAGCCTTCTACTGTAGTTGCAGCGTACTGTACTTGCAGAAGTATTTTATTACAGTACTCTCGAGAGAGCGATCTCTGGCCTTTGGATAAGCGTCGGGCGGAGATGACATTCCGAGCACTAAAACATTGGGTCTGGGCGCCGTAGATTTTTATGACGGGGAACCCGTTCACATCTTAGGTTTTGAGTTTTTTTCAACAGAGATGCTGTGTGATCTCATGGGCTAAGTTCCTTTTCCTCGAGTTCATGTCTCACCAGTCATTAGATAGCTATTGATTGGAATGAGAATATAACTTAAACGATAAAGCTCGAGTTGGAACGAAATTTTCACAAACCTAATTCACAGAATAGATACAAATTTTCCTTATCTCCTGTTTTTCCAAGTGATCATTTTGGTTTGTAATTGATTTTGAAAGAATTGTTTCCTCAAAATTCCGGTGAAGTAACTGCCCATTTTGACAGAAACCAGGAGTTTCTCTGCCAAATCTCACCTCGTTCCATTCCCCTCCCCCTCTCCTCCCACCTCCGGGCGACCACCATGAATATGACAGACCTGGTACTCTGTTGAATACTCTCCCTTATGATGAGGCTGTTTTTCTTGTCAGGTGTCAATATGTATCCCTTAGGCTACTCGGCTTCATATTCCGCTCGATTTAGAAGTGGGTTAAATCGCAACAAGTTCACATCTCACTACTTCTCCAGAATTTCTTCAGTGGTGAAGACGAAGATCGATGAGCCCAAGGCAGGAAATTTCTGGGGGAGCGTAGTCTTTGTCGTCTTCAAATCGTTTCGTATAAGGCTTTTCAGGAAGCGTTTAGCAGTTCAGCGTAGAAACTCTTTTGAAAAGAATACGGGCTTCTTAGGAGTTTTCAAAATTTGCCAAAGCATTTGAAGCAAATCCACACTTCTACCCACAACTAAACCTGCATGTGATCCCGCTAATCCCCTAATTCCAGCTTGAACCGAAAATCGCCTCCGGTGTCCAGCAGCAGACGGGGGCTGCAAACGGCGCTTGAGGAGTGCGTCGCGCGTACTTTTCCGCGGTCTGGCCGATCATGATCGCGCGCCTCCACGGACTTGACACACCGGATCGCTTCCTATACGTATAGTGAGTGAACGGAACAAACCACGACACCTGCGACAACGAAGACCACGAGCGAAGCCGGAGAGCAGAACACCCAGCCGGCGAGTCTGACGCGCGGACCAGCACTGACCAACCGCGGGCTTCTTTGTTGTGCTCATCGTCCCCCTGTTGCCGTCGAATCCAGTGATGGATACTGCATATCTGTCAACGTCCTACTCCTATGAGGATAAGGACTACTTCGAGCCTAGTGTGGCAGTTCTTCAGACGCCGTGCAACTTCCAACAACCTCAGCATGGGCACCTCTATCCGATTGTGCCTCAGCCTCTACCCATCCAGGGTGGGACTCAGCTATCGGTGGGTTCACGTTAGATTCTTATTCCGTTACTTAGACACTGCAAAATTTATTGTAAAATTGTGAAGAACAACGTGGAGACCTAAGTATGAATTATCGAGTCTTCATAAACTGCAGTGTACAGTTATAGTACTCTAAAAATTGTAGCAAGTTTCTCCGCAGCACGGACAGATGTGACTTTCCTTACAGGAAATTAGATTCACAATTTTCTCCTGTTTTTCTCCTGAATCTAGCTGCTAACCTTCCTGTCTCAACAAAAAATAGCATCCTGGACAAACTTACTAATTTTCTTCTTATCTTGGAGTGATACAGCAATTGAAAAACCGCTGCCTACTCAACTATGTGAATTGGATGCGTATTGATCGGTTGTGTCGTGATGATTTCTCTGCTTCCCAACAAAATAAAATTGAAGCAATGCATACTTGATTGTAGAAGGTTGCCGCGTATTTTCCCAACTACAAATAAACCAGTAACTCCGGATGGTAAACCGAACTGTCGTCGTTTTTTGTGGATTTGGGCGATTTGTTACTTAGCCTAGCCTATAGAACATTTAGTCCTGTTTCGACAAAGTGGCTAGCTTCAATTGTCACAGTATCTTGCTCTACAGTATACATAACACTGTGGTTTTTTTAAATATTATATTTTAATCCTATTCACAGTTCATTTTCTTACGTCTTACACAACACCTGCAGGTGTTCATAAAGAGTAACAATCCTAAGCCGTCGCCGAGAAGGTCGAACTTTCTTGCCGATCAGTTTCGATCCAAATGTCGTCTTCAAATTGATTTACTCGTACCGCTTATCGATCGTACCCCAGCACTACCTTTGAAACTGAAAACGTACGCCTTCTCCACAGATGAGAATAAAGTTGCAGAAAAATCGGGAAGCATGGAATAGTAGGCGAAGGTGGCAAAAAACGTAAAACAGAAGGTGAATTACAGAACTTCCTCTACAGGGACCTATTGTAGACGAATTTATTCTACAGAACTTCGATAATCTGTCGACTCCCACTCTCAGCTAATCGCTAAATATTCTTGTTTTCCAAGCATAGAGCTTTCCACTGTTTCTTGGACGTTAAGGCAACACTCAAGGAATTTTTCGTTTTAGAAATGACTAGAACCTCGTGTAAGGAATTTCTAAAAAATCACAGCATTGAGTAGAACACAGGAAATCACCAACTACATACAGGCATGGCCACATCCCGTTGATATAGCCTTTAGGCTAAACGGAGCGTCGGCTTGCGCAGGCTGGGCTGCTTTAATCGCGTTTCGCCCTCTTATTAGGTGGTGAGATCCCCGAACACATTTGTGGCCACATCTAAATCAACGGAAGGCAACGCAATTTATTCTTGGATTTTTTTTTGGGTTTCGCACATTGTCGTTGAAAATCCGGGAAATCCAATAACTATGATTCCACTGGGTGCTTCGGAAATTGAAAGAGGAAGGGATTTGCGTGCACAATGACATTAGCATAGCCTCAAAATGTTCGGCTCGCCAAGGATTTTTTTTTCAGGGAAACGATCAGTATGAACAGTCGCTCTCCTTGCAACCTTCGATGTTTTACTACGCTGCTGCAGCCGCAGCGGGGCCGTCATTGATTTCGCAACAGGACCAACCAACATCTGCATTGCAGAATAAGACTACGGTAAACGTTTTTGCACCATGGACTGCTTGAATATAGCACAATGTGTCCGAGTTTTCTAGAGGATAGATAAAGGAATTTCAAGCAACAATTTGGTATCGCTCTCAAAATCTTCCCTCAAAAACTATTTCGGGCGCTATTCCACATTAGGGCCTCCAAAATTTTGAATTTTTTTGCCGAAACTTTGTATAACGGGATTATTTGAAGTGCTGAACATGAATTTCGTATTCATTTTGTACCGTAACCCCATTTTTGTAGGGTTACGGTAGGTTACTGTGAATACGGCCCCTCACGGAATTCGCTCAAATTCTGGGGCCAGACGATTGGACGTGACTATCACATGTGGCATCCTTTAGTTATTCTTAGACTAAGCGAATTGTATCATGAAGAAACCAGCTTCCGATCTCTAACTTATCAACACCACTCTCAGGTGGACGACGATAACGGCGCCGGTTCGAACGGTGCTCGTAAACGCGGCACGAAACGCGGCCGGCCCACAAAGAACCCCGTCTGGACGTTCTTTCACCGAATCGACGACAAAAGTGTGCAGTGCAATATGTGTGCGCGGGTATGTACGTAAGTTAGAAGGCAGTCAGTCAGACGCATAGGTATTCCGAGTCCATGCATATGAGAATCCCTTCAGTTGGTGAAATCCGCCTGTGCGACGAACATGAGCAAGCACTTGGAGCGACATCATCAGAACGCTGGGCTGACCGCTGGAGGTGCTATGGATCGAGTTGACTTCACGGTTCAGAAGTACGATCAGCCACTGCTGGGCAACTATGCCACACATCAGCCGTCGTCGTGGAATCCGTACGCTCATCAGATGCAGCCGCTGAAGCACGTTCCGTAGTAGTTTTGCTTGTGTAAGGTGATAGACGTCACCGCTCCCAAGACATAATCGATTTTATTGATTGCTTCACTTCTCATAATTAGCATTGAATAATTCTAGGGTGGTAACTAGCTACGACCATTACCAAGGCCTCCCTGACTCCCAGCGACCTATGGCTGGTGTTCCATGGAATCCTGATCGACGAGGTGCGAAGCGGAATCGTCGCACGAAGCATCCGGTGAGATCCTCACAAGGAACACCTTGCTAATTCTTACCCATTTCCTTCTACTATTACTACTCTATTCGCTGAAATTGAACAAAAGCACAGTACTCTGTTTCAAGGCCTTTCCAGAATTAGCGATCTTATCGCCGCCTCGCATGACTTACAAGCCAAGGCTGCCCCTGTCCGGCTAGCCTTTCGCAACTTAGGATGTTGCATGACAATGGAACCCACTACGATCGATATTTCTGAAGTGTGTATAAAAATGGCAACTCTCCCTCATTCTAAAGGATTCACCACTTAGCTTCCCAAATTGCGGGGTTTTGCAGCAGTCAATGTCAAACAAGGAAGATAGGACAAGAAGACGTGTACCGCCACTCCCACTTTTCACCTTCCTCTAACTACTGCTCACACCAAAGAGAAAAATGTACGGCATCATTGCCTTTCTCTGCCCCGACGTTCTAGGAAGAAATTTTGCTGCAGCTTTCCGTACGGCCGTCTGAGGAATTGCACATAAATGTCGTATCAGCTCGTGTGACCGCACTTTTGTTGGAGGTGCTGCAAATATACAGTGATTTCTCCCACATTTCTCTCAAATTTTGCGTGAGGGAGCTATTTTAAACATCACTCACAACTGTCACCGTCATTTTGCATGCTACTGCCATTTTCTTGCCGAGGTTGGGAATTCCTTCCAGTTTTCCAACTGTGAGCCTGCCATAACCTCAGAAAAACGATTTTAAGGCGATAATTGTATTCATGATAATGTAGTGCCAAAGATAACTTATTAGTGTAAATAAATAATAAGTAAAAGACAGCACATAATAATAAATAGAGAAGAAGAATAGTGTTCATTACATTGAAGGACCCTGTGAGAATTCTGGGAGATTTTGCGAGATGCCGAGATATCATATTCTTACCGTAGCCCTGCAAAATGACGCTACTGTTTGAGTGGATGGAAAAATCCACAGAAAAAAAATCAAGCGGTTTCTCTGGTGAGTTTATGCGAGAGAAAGTCGAAGAATGCCAAGCAAAAATAAGTAGTAAAGAGAAAATGTTGAAAAAAATTGGTGAAGAAAAAAAAAGGTGGCCCACCTGGCTTATTGAGTGGACATGAAGGTGTGGGGCGCTCGTCCCGGAATTAAGGGATATTTCACTGTTTACCTTCTTGAGATCCATATGACACGCTCCTCTTTTGGTGACACTCATTCCGTCTTTTTTTTTTAGGTTTGGGAACTCTTTCGACGGACCACAGATGGAAATGCGCAATGCATCCTGTGCAGCGTGGTGGTTCGATCTCCATGTTCCAGCAATTTCATGGGCCATCTGAATAGGCACCACTCTGAGCACTACCAAGACATCTACAGTAGATGGCTTGAAGGCCGAGTTGACATGCCCAGTCTGCCCAGCTGACATCAAGATGACTAACTTTGCCCTGGTTTCTCCTAGCGTTATAGTTCTCTGGACTTTTGGAGTGGATACAGGTATTCGGTGACTGATCAAGGATCGATGTGACATATAGCTACTGCATCTTTCAGGCGCTTGTGGTTTCTTTCGAGTAATGCAAGACTTTAAGTTACTGTTGTGCATGTTTTAGACTAGTCCTAGAGTTACTAGTAAGTAGTCCTCTTCAGAATTTAGGTGCCTATCGTATTTATCAAGTTATATGTGGACTTGAAGTGTTACCTCACCTTCAATTCGTTCAATGGTTTCGAATTGTTTGGATATTCGTACAAAGCCTCATTTTTCCACCTCATTCGCCTCTACCTCAGCCTTCCATGCTGCTGCCTCGCATTTTCTTTTCTTTTTTTTCTTGTTCATTCTCATTTATGCCTTTTGGAGCTGTTCTGTTAATAAAATCATTAAGATGTTTGGAAGTTGGTGAAATGGTGAAATCTTTGCTTCTGTTGTTGTAACTATTTTTCTAATGAAATACAACGGAGGTCTTCCAAATTTTGCCCATTTAGCAAGGCTTAAAGACATGGCGCGGTTAAAACCTTCGATCCACTCTTTGTGGGTTCTTCGTGATGTAGGCCGTCACGCAAATCGAGTTTGAGGGAGCTTCTCAGGATCAATTTCAAGTTTCAAGGAAAAATGCCCCACGGTTACGTTGTCTCGAGCTCAGGCTTAGATGGTTTTGTCGTCGTTATTCTCTTCTAACACAGCAACACGTGACGTAACGGTCCTCTATACAGCGACAAGGAGGTGTTGCTGTACTGGCTTACGCAGCAACTTGAGTGCTGCGGCATCACAAGTGCAGCAACATAGGTGATGCAGCACCTTCTGGTGCAACACCACATCTGCCACTGGAACACCTTTTAGGTGGCTCACTGCTTAGTGGTCGTAACGGATCTTCTTCAGAATTTCATTATTATTTAAGGGCAATACCATAGTGGATCTAACGTTCAAAGCTAAAAACCGACAAGATATCTTTTGCTCAACCTCGCCGTCAAAGGCTCTGCCGGTTTCTTGTTCGCATCTACGATGGCAGCGAAAGTAAATAACAATTAAAATCCGGAAAACATCCTTCAAGTCTAGCCAAAGAGCTGACCTTCTGCTTGCATGGTTGCATAGGATGTGCATTATGGCAGACCACGTAAATGGCGTTGCAGTGGCAGCTATGCCATTGCATCTGAAGGTGCCGCACCACCTGTGTCGCTGTAATGGTGATTGCCGCAGCACCGATGTTGCTGCGTAAGTCATTACAGCAACACCTCCTTGTCCTGTATGGAGGATCGTTACGGCACGTGTTGCTGTGGTAGACGATAGCAACAGTGGCAACACTCTCCGGAACTCGGGATGGTCTGCTACAAAGGCATTTACTCAATATTGCTGTGAGATTATCTTGATGCCTAGAAAAATGAATCAGCTTTATTCCATAGTTAACAGCGAGGCACTATACAAAGTAAATACCCTCGAATTTGTAGTTGTCGGCGAGTTTCTGGTCTTCCATAAGCACATTGCCATCAATGTCGAAGACGGTTATGTAACTCTCAGGATCAGAGACTTCCACTTCTTTGGATTTAATGGCCACAATAAGCTTGTCATCAGTGCCAGGGATGAAATCCAACGCCGAAAAGCCTCTGTCAGGGTGCTTGACTCCTTCTCCTCCAATATGAATTACTTCGAACGTTCTGAGGTCTGGGCTTCCTTTGATCAGAAGGTTGGTTCCTCTGAAGTAAAATCAAATTCATAGCAGAAGTAATAACAAGAGTAACCCACTTCTTTTCATCTTCACTTTCAACGAAGAACGTCTTCTACGCCTTTCTCGGGAGAAACAGCCATTTTTGCAGTTTGTCGGACCACTGAACAGCTTCGTGTGTTAGATATCCAGGGAGAGGATATCCAGCTGCGTCCCGTATCCGCGTGAAAACTTTGTTCCAGTTTTTGCTTTTTACCTTCAATTATTAAATTAATAAACGAATAACCAGCTTCGTTGAGATGTTTCATTAACCATTAAGTATTTCAAGTTGATGCGAATATTTGGTAAGGATAAAATAAATTCAATCAACATGCACATTACTTTAAACAATCTCAGTGACTTATTTTACCGATGTGAAGGAGTAAACCGTAAGTAAAACATTCTTACCTCTCCTTTCCTTGTGATTATTTTGATCCACATCGGGTCCTCGCTTATGACTTCACCTTTATCGTTTTGGAACTCCTAAGTTTGTATCAAAATATTCAGTCCTGCGAAAGTAATTTTCATGCAAATAAAATACTCCTGAACTTACTCTGCCATGACCCCCGGCGTAGAGAAGGTCGTCCTTGATTGTGAGCCACTCAGCCTTCATACCTTTAGTGGTGTTTCCTGGTCCTGAGTTCAGGAAGACCCATGGAATTGCCTTGAAACTTTCTAGTTTAGTTATGGTTAGAGCTACTTTTTTCTACCCAATCCTTCCTTTCCCGAAGGCTTTTTATGTGCTGTACAGCTGAGATTTAATACCTATGAAGAGGCACAGCCCAAGAGCTTGACCACATTATTGCTTACCTTGCCATCCTTGATTTCGTACAGCATTCCCGTCTTATCGTCCGGTGAGAGGAGATGACCATTGTATTCGGAAAGGTCTGACAACTCCATCGCTTTCCCTTTGTAATTCAGTGCTCTAAATCGGCCTTAATTATATGAAAGGAACAGGACTGTGGAGACAGTGAACGAACGATGTGATATCCTGGTCGGAGCCCTCCACCCAGTCCACCTTTACGTTCTTCTTGTCTGCAGACAGAGTGAGTTTGCCCTTCCTCGTTACAGCGCGCCATTTCCAGTTATCAGATTCCATTTTGGAGCGATTGTCCATGTCAGTGACGGCGAGCATGTCGAACGTTGTCGATCCATCAGCATTTGTTTCTTGGTGGATTTTCCGAGGAATTATCTTAAGAAAAGTGTGCTTCTCTAATGATGCTTTTAAGGGTTCATTTCACTAACTTTGTCCTTTCTATTGCCTCTGGTAGGATTGCGCATCTCTGGAACCGTCAAGGTGAAAGGAGATGTGCTGGTGAGCAAAATATTACAAAAAAAACTAACCTTCTTCTTCCTGACCATTTGCGCTGAGGATCAATCCAAGCTAAACTTAGCAGATAAAGCTTGTTAGTAACGACAAACGTTCAGAGTATGTAGTATGTTTATTCGAATATTCGATCTCGAATAAGACAGGATTTGGAATGTTGAGGACAAGGAGAGCTTTACAGCTTTAGACGATAGAAAAGAAGGGTTGTAGAGCTTTTGTTTTTTGGGATGTCTTATTCTTAGGATGTGTTCCTAGAATGCAAAGTGAAGCAAACTTATTCAATTTTTGGCCGAGCAACACTATGTATAGTTCCCAGCTTCCTCTACGGAGTAAAGTAGCGACTTCAAAGGTTTTGAATAATAATGAGGTAGTGAAGTTATTAGTTTTCTGCGTCTTGAATTTTACCAAAGATTCCACCGATGGGAAACGTACCATACTGAAAATAAGAACGCTCTTCATAGCGGCTGTAACCAGGCAGTAGCGTGAGTTCTCGAATCCGGTGGTACATTTAAACCCTCACGTGTTTGATTTGTCGAAGGCTGTGAAAGCATCACCGTGTATGCGGAATTACGGTAGTCCAGAAGTGCAACCATCGTCTACATCGACAAACCGAACAGCGAAACTGATTCCGAATCAGATACGAAAGCATAAATGGAATGTTATACTGCTTACTTCAAAAGAAATCTCACCAGTAGTCATCATAGGGACCATATAAGTACGATAGAGCGCCCAAAACGTGAAACCTGGGAACACGAGCAGAGCAGGCCTGAGCTAGACTATCCCATACCTCATCACCGGTCCAGTTATGTAAATCAAGGCAGTTTTATACAACATAATATGTGCAACAGACGAATATCAGCGTTTTGGCTTTCGACTGGTCAACTCTAAGAGTTGTTCGACTCGCTTCCTCAGTGCTCTAGAAATTCGGAGAGCTGGCTCATTCGCAGACAGTTTCTGCATGATGCTTCTCTGATTTTTGTCCTATTTGTTTTCAGTTCATGGGTCACTTTTTGTTTTGAACCACAGCTTCCTTGTCTAGTTACCGACGCAACTGAATAAATACATTGCACAAAAATTGTGCCAGACATACAGTTGTGGCTACATATGTATGTATTTAGTTCACGATCAATTGATAAGAACATCAAATTTGCATCTAAGTCTTTGAATGAGCTATCAATACGATAATCGAGGATCTGATGAGGGATTATGTGCGTCTTCACTCAACTCTACTCCTCCGGAAAATGCCTCAGTAGAATCACTGCGCAAAGTCTGAACTCCAGTACCATTGAGATTTGAGATACACCCATTTTTCACCTCATTTTTATTTGTTTGGCGTCATGGTACAAAATGGCGCCTATATCAGGAATAAAGAAGGAACTCGAGGTCAGGTCCCCGGTCTCACAATGTCGTGTCTCAGAAACTTGGCATACAGCGTAAAAAGATGTTATTGTCGCTCCCATTTGTGTAAATCTGCCTTTCTGCGATGTGAAATCCCATTTAAGGTGCCCCATAGTATGACTTTATTGTTTTTTTTTTTTGAATGTGTACAACCTTGCAGGGCATCAAATGAGTAAATACCTAAATAAACATATAACCATTCTACTCCTATCAGTGTCACTATCAATAGATCAGGATAATAACCTAATTCCGAGCCTGAACCCACCTTGCACGAGTTTCCCCAACTTTTTATAGACATGACAAACAACCTCAAAGGGGGTGCGATCCCTCCTAGTGTCTGCGGCTCTTTCGCTTCTTCTCCAACGCCATCTCTCAGCAGGTGCCTACTACAGCGTGACCTAACAGGTGACCCATTGTCGGCCTGAGCATTCAGTTTGCTTGGATGGCGTAAGGATTACGCTGTACCGACAGCATCGGGTCACGACTGGCGCGGGAAAACCGCCGGAATTCACTTCGCGCGCTAAACATAACCCTGGGTTAGAGCAGCTTCGTCTCGAAGTGTTAAAACAGCGAGAGACTTTAAAAAATATGTAAGGGGTGTAAAGGGAGCCAGAAAAACCAGCAAGAAGGGGACAACATCTGCGACGAGAAAAAAAGGAAAAGTGTCGGCACCGTAACTGTGGTAAATTATCAACGACCTGCACAAAAATATTCTGTGCTGAGAATCCATGCTCTTTTTTCAGGATTATCAAGAATTCTTATGGTTCGGCACTGTAATCGGGAGCTCGAAATTTTGCTTAAAGTCATGTGCTTAAAGTCATGTACAGCACTCTTTTACAGGATTTTTGGTCGCAACTGTAAAAGGTATTCAAAAACTCGAAATTTTGATTTAGTCATATTTTTTCGAGGAGTCCACGCTTGCGATTGTTTAATTTTTTGGTTCCCCGAATGATTGATGTTTCGAGTGACTCGATAATCGATTTTTCTAGAACGCAACCGATATCTTTCAAATGATTCACATAACTATACATACTATTATTTACCGTGATCAGTGCAATAAATTACCATAACTACGCTTTCCGGCGCTCATCACTATGAAACAATAGTACCTTTACAATTTTTATTCGTTATTATTTTTTTTATTTGTTGTATTAGTTATTATTATTCATCAACAACTTCTACTATTCTTCTAATATTTATCTACAACTTTGTTAATGAACGAGTAAGAAGTCAAGGTCATTGCGATCTCTCAAAAATGGATGATATAACAATAACAAAAAAAAAACAATGGAAATCGCACCAAAAGTACTACAACACCCATTACGTCTAATTCCTAAGTTGCTTTCGCTCATCTGACTATTTCGCTTGTTTTGCAGTAAAATTTACAGTATATTCGCCGTGAAACACAATGAAAGTAACACTAGCTTTGACAGGATTGGCCGTGTGCCAGTATTTTTATATTTTGGCCGCATGCCAGTAAGATTAAAGTAGTAGTGGCTACGGAAATACCCGCTTCCTTCATTTATTAACTATAACTCGTGCAAATCTACGCAGATAATTGCTCCAGTGGTTCCTAATTACGGAGCATTCACATGTTGCTTGTCTGGTGACCTCATCGGATGACCTTACAGTCGGCACAGGCGCTGCATCATTCAAATTTTCGGCGTTCGCGCGCTTCTGGCCCGTAGCCAAGTGCAGCTGCTCTGATATAAACAGGCTATTATAAGCCGTGATGGACGTTTCGGTAGTGTAGATGGGGTGAATATGACTCTTAGGCATAATTAAGGACGCTGATTGCCACTGTTCAAATTTTTAGCGCTTCAGCTGAGTTACCTTAGTCAGGCTCCGGCACTTGTTGCCTTCCACTTTATTGTTTTCATAGGTTACTAGAAGAATCACAGCCGTGTATAGATAAGATGGCTATCGACTAGCTTATTATTTGAGCAACCAATGAACTGCTTCTGGGCGAAAAATATTCCTTAATTTTTGAATGCTTTATTACTTGTTGTCCTTGGGACACATACACGCACGCAAACTAGCGACGCTGCTGCGGTTCAACCGTAATAAGGCGAGGTTAAAGTCGTAGTTCACATTCAACGGGTTAATACATACACGATGAGATCGAAAATGAGGTAGTTAGAGGAGTTTAGGCCTTAGCGGCGGCTTTTTTGGCAGCTGGCTTCTTGGCCTTTGGCTTGGAGGCCTTCTTAGCAGCCGGTTTCTTGGGCGACTTGGCGGATTTCGGCTTAGTGGCGGCCTTCTTCGGCGACTTCGGCTTCTTTGCGGTCTTGGCCTGAAACGGGAATTTTATTATTCAGGTCGTAAAATTGCTAAAAGCTTTCTGGAAAATGTGAATGAGAAGGATCCAAGGCTCACCTTCTTTGGTGAGCCAACCTTCTTCGGCTTAGCAGCGGCCTTCTTGGGCTTGGCAGCTCCGGCGGCCTTCGGCTTCTTGGCAGCCTTAGGCTTGGCAGCTCCCTCAGCCTTTTCGGGCAGACGGAATCGGCCAGCAGCTCCAGTTCCGGAGGCCTGTTTGAGAGAACCGGCGATGACTCCTCTCTTGAGGGCCATACGGAGGCGAGCATTGATCTAAAAAATATTTTTTAAATAATATTTGCACGCAAGCATCAAGAGGAGTAGACTGAACCGCTGGAAAAACCGCACCTGCTTCTCGTTATCTCCGAGCTTGTATTTCTGCATAATGAACTTAAGAATAGCCTGCTTCGAGGCTCCCTTACGGTCCTTAAGGTCCTTAATGGCGGCCTTGATCATGGCACCGTAGACTGGATGAGAAGGAGCGGCCTTGGCCTTCTTCTCGCCTTTAGGCTTAGAGGCCTAAGATAGAAATTCAATAAAAAGATAATACACAATGGAAGGTCCAGTAGAAAAGATAGCTATTGATCAAGGCAAGTACCTTAGCCTTCTTGGCTGGAGAAGCGGAAGCTGGAGCAGCTGGTGCAGCGTCAGACATGGCGCAATGAACTCGTTGCGAGTACGAGCGTCCGTTCGGGATGCCGCTGATAGAGGGGGCCGAGTCCCCCCGGCGCGCCCCTCCCGAATGTTGACGGCGTGGGCGGGAAAGTGAGCGTTACCAGCCCTGGTTTCTTGGTAGAGAATTTGAATGTATTCCAGAAATTTCCTGGAGGATTGGGCGGATTGGAAGCTTTCGATCAGGCTCTTCACTCTAAGCATGGTAGTTTTGCTTTCTACCAGGGAAAAACGCCACTATTAAGAGTTTATAAATGGCGAATGCGGATTATTTGTGTGAGTTCCGTCTCGTTCGTGCGGATTTAATAAGACACATGACTAATCTCACTTCTGGTTCAGTGAAAATCCTGAAATGTTGCAAGATTAAACGAAGGAAAAGTTGCTCCTTAAGAAAGAAGGTCGACAAAGATCAACTCATATTTTTGCCTTTGATCTCTGGTTACTTGTAACTACTGATGGTTAGAGTAGCGATTTTAGTTTTAGTTTTTGTTCTATAACTATACCCATCCCTTGCATTTATTTTGATCTCAAAATAATTCTTCTGCTCATAGTTCTAGTCTTTTGTGGTTTTCTTTGAGGATCATTATTTACTTTTCATTCGTAATGATTTACAAAAATTACTTACCCTTGCACAGTTTTTTCCGGGTTTTGTTCCCATTTTTAACGATTGAAAATGCAGCACTGCTACTTTTACTCCCTATCAAAACTGAAGGCTCATTCCGAACTTTAAAAAAGCAATAAAAAAATTGTTGATGAGACACATTTGAAAAAAATGGTAGTGCAAATTTGTTTCATAATGAGGGAAGAAAAGGAGGAGAGAGACAAGAAAAGGGCAAGGAAAGAAAAGAAAATTGATTAAGTAGGGCCGATGAATGAACAGGTAAAAGTTGAATCTCGATTTTTTTTTATTCAAAATTATTCTGTAGCATTGAAATGGAAGCATTTCAAAAGATTAAGAACCAGTTTATTAAATGGATAAAGCTTCGAATACGTTGTGTAGTTTTTCCCAGCGGCTAATTTTTTATCCTTGTTTTCTTTTTTTCCACATTTTATCCAGTCCTCAAATTTTAATATTTTACTGGAAGATTTTCTTTACATTTAGCTTACTGCTGTTGTTTAAATACAGCTGCTAAGTAGTAAGTATTTTTGATAGTATCCTCTCTTTTGTTACAGATGACAAATAAGGCGCCAGTCATCGCTCACTTTAGTGCTTAGGAAACGAAGGCGATCAGGAACATCAGAAGTCTCCTCCTGGCAATCGATGCCGATCGATATCGATCTTATCAATCGTTGTGAGATAGTGAGAAAGTAGATGTTATCTCGACAGTTAGGCCCTAAAATGAGACAAGTAAAAGAGCTATGGCCAAGCTGCACGGTGTCTTCTTTTTTGAAGTGTAAATGGGATGTATTATCGACACTATGTTAGCAATTAATTTAATGATAACTCCGAAATTAAGGGAAAGGTCTAAAAGTGTGGCAGAAACGCTTAGTTTCCATGTTTTTCTGTACTTTTCTCTCTTCCTTTGTGACCAATACAAAAAAATTGTTCTAAAATGTTCTTGAAATTGCTTATTCTCTGAATAAACCCCTAGAAAAAAAAACATGTTCCCACAAACGAAATAAGATAATTAAAATCCGTAACCGTTCAAATATAGGCAAATTACCATCATTACTATAACAACATCCATTGTTCTTCCTTTTTTGGGTTTATACTAGTTAAAAAGTGAGAAAAAAACGTTAAGCTAGACTTTCACATCCGATGCATCCTACGCTTTCCCACTTCCGGAAGAATTCTGAAGATGCAGAAGTAGCATGGTGTGCTTGAACGCGTGCAAATACGGTAAACCAACCAAGAAACAGCTTACGGGCTGCTCAGCAAGTTCAAAATTGGCACATTTGACATTAAAAGTGCCTGGTAATGGATAAAATACTCAGAAATTTAGATTTTGAAGGCCTAAAATCGAGGAAAATATTGACTTTTCAATCCCTGTGCATACTCTTTGTAATCGTAATCGTCCGAAGTGCAGATTTTGCTAAAGGTCCTGCAAAAACCAATTATACTTTGACCTTTAACAAACGGAAAAAATTATTCCTCTCTGTAATTGTAGTATCACGGAAATGTCGATCTTTGTATGTCATAATTTTAGCTCGTCGTAATATCGACATTATTTGCTTGTGCTTAAATTAATGAGCATAATTTTTTAGTAAAAGAATAATTCTCTGTCAGAACCGGCAATTTTCAAGGATTTCACCATTGCTTTACCGTAGTCGCTATCACTACTACGTCACCTGCTAGTATAATAGTTTGTCAATCCCTGAAATATCTCGTGAAATCCATGCGCATGGCTTTATTTAGCCGTCCAAGGATGACATTTGAGTTGCAGACTTGTGCACCGATTGGCGCCCGACTAATACCTCGATAGCATTAAACAAACAATGACGTATCCATCGGCTATGCTGGGCGTTAAATGTCAGAAGTACTGGCGATGAGATCTATAGAGTGGTGATGGGAACGAAAGCAGAAAGCAAAAGATGATGTGATACCGAGGAATCGAACCGATCCAGCCAGGAGAAGCGGGAATTGGTGGGCCTTTCAGGACTTTTTTCAGGACTTTCAGGATTCAGCGACTTTCATTCAGACCCTTAGCTTTTTCAATACTTACTTTTTGGTTAAAAATTAACTCAACGCTACCACTAAGAAGTTCTTAGGACAAGATAGAGAACATACTGTGTGAATTCAGGCTTCGATAGTGTGGCATACATTGTGGTTATCGGTATTCCAGGAGTGCGGAACACGGAAATACTGTGTATTAGTGTAATGTTAAAGTATTAGCCCCGATTTTCCTTATTTTTCGACTGAAGCGCTAGCCCAGATCTCACTGCTGTCGAAGGAAACAGATTTTCCACACTTAGAATAGCAAAGGACCCAAAATCTCCCAGGTTGGGATCAATGAAAGGTTAACCCCACAGAGCAACGATAGATGGCTTCCATGGTCATGTTATAATGTTGAAAGACGCAGCACATGAAGGCTGGTTTGTTGGTCTGCTAACCCGCTTTCGCTTCGATATGCATCTCAGAATCCTGACTCCGAGAATCCTGAAGCCTTCCATATCCTCACCCTCATGTCACCAATCTTAATAGATTCTGAAGGCTTTCTGCTCCTCACTAAGAGCAAAATGCTTACCAAGCAAAGCAACCAAGAAGAAAAAGAAAGGGAGAACCGGAAGAGGAGTAGAATCGTCAATGTATGTACAATCGTTTCCACTAATCATGGACCTTCCATGCCCTCTGCTTTCCGGCTATATGGTCTCATCAAATCATAGCTCGGACGGGAGAGGCATCCTGAAATGGGAGTAATCCATAAAATACGATACATATTATTCATTTCAAGCCCGGCTATTTGAATGATCCATGAATAAGCAGCAGCGCTGTATCCTGCAAAACAATAGATTTTGGGGTATTGTTTGTGTGCTGCATTGTGACCATATGTTGCTGTGTTACTCTGTGTATGCTCCAGGCGTTTTCTCTAGAACTTATATCAGCAATTTTGTTGTTATTACTACTCTTCTTTAATTTAGAATACCACTACCATGCATTTTAACTTCTACAAAGTCTAGAAAATTTTTCCAGGGAGCTTTTTCCACCACACCATGTCTAGATTCAATGTAACCCGATTGGTAGAACTGGAGAAGAAACATGCTCGGTCCCTAGAACCGTATGCCTTCAAACTTCAAGTAATTTTAGCGCCGTTTCTGCAGGAAAGCACTCTTACATCACGCCAAGACGTCACTTCATCAGCTGCATTGTCGCACACAACAGAAAATTATGCAATTAAGTAAGAACTACCTTATAAGCGAAAAGCATTTGTTTTACCATGCAGTGTTACGTGAACGGAAAAGCAGCTGCTAGTCTGCTATGCTACAGCTTCCACGCATTGGGTAACTGCACTCTGATATCAACAAATTTCTACAGCGAGGTTATAAAGTTCTCATGGGAGTTCAGAAGTGGAGAAAAATGGGTAAGAACGGCCTGCAAAGCTCTTTGTAGGTTTATGTAATTCAAACGGTTCAAAAGGCATTTCAGTTTTCACAATTTATATTGCTAGAGTGATTGGGTTCCCTCATGGTGCTATGGAAAAAAAATGGTCCAATTATTTTTCCGGCCTTTTTTTCGGGATAAAAGCAGCCCACCTTTGTAGGAGGGATTCGGAATTCCTATAGCTCTTTAAGCCCAAAAAAAGGTATGAGGGTTACAGACACTTTATTCAGTATAATCAGAATGTATTTTTGCCGCTCCTAGGAGCTACTAGTATGGTTGAATTCATTTATTGTCCTCTGCCGTCCTCTGCTAAGATCTTTGTCTGTCCTCTAATAGGATCTCTGTCGCTGAGCAGAAGCAAACGCCTTTCAACCTTGCTTGGAGGGAGATCTTCCCAATGGTAATCACCTCTTCCACTGAAAGATAACGAAGTTTCCATGTTTGCCAAGAATTTATGAGAATTTCCAACATAGAGTTCCTCACTAGTGTAAGGAATTCAAGTAGTATAGTTAAAAAGCTAGCAGAAATTTCACACTAATTTTTTAAATGTTAGACTTCACACATCAACGAAATCACTCAGGGTAAACTTGTTAATTCCCAATAGATCCACCCATCTTCAGCATGGTAGTCAAGACTTTTACTCCGGGTAACCTCAATGATGCATAGAAGCTCTGGTGGGATCGGAAAAAATGAGTCTCACAGCAACCTCGTATAATTTTGCACTGTTCCGACTTACCCACTTTTTCGTCAACTGCTCATGGCTCCACGCGGCCACCGCCGCCTTCCAGACCTCCAATTATCGGGAAACTTTTAAGTTAGTGTTGAACTCCACATTCGTTGGCTGTTTAGTGGTTAAGTGGAGAAAATGAGAGCTGAGTGGTTAAGCGATTGGTTGCCGAACCTTCATGACTAAGGCTTTCCTCTTAAATTCCATGCTTCAGTGCACAGAATTCAAAAAAAAACACTAGCAGCTAGCAAGTCGACAAATTTGGCGGAATCCCAGCACTAATCTCTTCAGACTCCTCAATAAAACTAGTAGAGTGTTTCAGGAAGGAACACTTTCTGTGAAGATCCACTCACTGTACGTTCACTGTCTGGTACTATCCACCTTATAGCTACGGTCCGGTCAGGCAGCCACTGCAAATGGGCGCCGGCCGCCGCCACCCTCCGGCGCCCCGGTATTAATGAGCTATAAATCACTCGAGCTTGGGAGAAAGCGAAGAAAAATACAATTTTAGCCCATAGTAGACAGGGTAGATAAGCCTAACCCTATGCTTAAGAATGTGTTTAAAGCTTAGGCCTAGGCTTCACAGGAGTGGCCCCACCCAACTCTCTTTTCACCTAAATTTCGAAGATAAACTACGATAAGTGTAAGTGTAAGTAATAGTGGACACCATTTGTACGATGCATCGCGTGCGCGCATAGCGCAGTGGGTTGAGCGAATGATCGACGTTGTGGTGGTCAGGGGATCGAATCCTCCCCTGTGCACCCGTTTTGCAAATACATATAGTATGCTGCCTACTGCTGCTGCAGTTATCTAACAAACTCCAACATAAAAAGTAGCCCGGATGGCTCAGTGGTTTGAGTGGCAGATTGCAATCTGTCCCTATCGCTGGTTCCACTCCGCTGGAGATCCAGAGTTAAGTATCGCAGTGTTTGGGGTTCACTGCTTGGAACGTCCCCCGTGATCTCCTTCGGGTAGTCCAGGAAGGCATCCGGCAACGTTTTGCATAAATTTCGAAGATAAACTACGATAAGTGTAAGTGTAAATAATAGTGGAAAACTCTTTCGAAGACAAACTACGATAAGTGTAAGTGTAAGTAATAGTTATAGTGTAAGTAAAAGTGAAAAACCACTTTTTCAAAGTTGAGGGAAACCGGGAGAGAGTAACTCCGCCATGAAGGACTGCTCCACAAAAGATAAATGAGAGCAGCAGAACTACTTCGCAATGGATATGGAACAATTTATACGGATTTCAATTATTTCTGAGGATCCCGAATTGGACAAGCTTTATTATTCAGATGGGATAACTGAAGTACTGTGTCCATCTATAGAAGAATAACGGCCATTTTTGTATTCGCGAAGCAGTGCACTATAGCAGAAAATGGAAGAGTTGGCTTCGCTTATTGTGCATTCAGAAATCTTTCCCCATGAAAATCACAAAAATAAAAAACGTGAAAGTTGTGAAAATGGTAACCTGCTTTATAGCCTTAACATATCCACTGCACTCTGTCTACTATGGACTAAAATTGTATTTTTCTTCGCTTTCTCCCAAGCTCGAGTGATTTATAGCTCATTAATAGCGGGGCACCGGAGGGTGGCGGCGGTCGGCGCCCGCCGGCGCCCATTTGCCGTGGCTGCCGGACCCGACTGTACGTGCGCACTGATTCCTGGGAACAAACCTTTGAGAATTAGCAAGTGCTTCCTTATGTAGTATAGTTACTAATTGTAATGATAGGTAACTATGCAAGTAGGTAAGAAATAAGTACTCTGAAGTAGCCCGGATATGGGAGCTTTAATGAACTTATACTTATTACCTAAAACAGGACTTGTTCTCGTACTCGTTTCTATAAAAAGAAATCAGTGTCAATATTCCAATGGTGCAGGATACATGTGCAGAAAACCTTATTAGCACACAATGCGGTTAAGCAATCTGCTACGCAGTTTTTCGTACCAGTAAACACTGTGCGCACAGTCAGTGAGCTGTAGTACACCTCGCACGAAAAATGATTAGGTTAAAGCTACAATTACATGGTTGTTAATCGAATCCATTCTTGCACATGCACGGTTCTTGAGAAATTTTATTTATCCATTCATTCTTCACTGTGGAAAAATGCAGCGAACACAACGAACACAACCCAAGAAATAGAAAAATATCAACAATGCAATGAAGAAGGAAGTAGAGAGTAGAGCAACTCATGACAAAACATAGACAGTACATACATAGATAAGGAGGTGTTGAAGGTTTCTCTGACATGATTTCAAGGTCAGAATAGGTTAACCTACTTCGATCACCGTGTTCTCTGAATGAACACGACAACTATCTCCGAACTGAGCCTAAAACTTGCTTAAATGTCGTGGTAGCAACGTTTTTCCAATCTGATTTGGTAAGAGTGAAAGAGAAAATGCATAAACGAACAACATTAGCGGAAAGAATAACAAAGCAAGTACAAACAAACAAAAAAACAGATAAAAATACAACAAAGCAAATAGATAATATTAAAAAATAGCGGGTGCAAAGTGTCACAATTTGGGTGCAATATTTAAGAGTACCACAAGCTTCCATGGGTCTTAGACTTGTTGGATTTGTCCAGAAGCTCACACGTTTTTAATGCAATTTTGTGGAAAAAGCTCATTGAAGTCTTCAAACCTTGTAAATGAATGTAATGAAAACAGGTAAAAATCCGCACTGATTTCCCTGATTTTCTCTCAGAATTTCTCCAGCTATTCCCTTAGATTTGCTGTGCACAAATCTACTACATTGCTGCAACATATGTAGGTGATGCGATTCTCAGTGTCTTCGCATTAATCGCTGACGTTTCGGAAACGCGTAATGAAATTGATCAGTTGTAGACGGATTCTACGAAAATATCAAGCATAAAGAGGAAATATTTTGCACCTCTGGCGGATTTGTTATGGAGAAACGGAAGGCGGCGAAATCAGTGGCCAGTATGTTCTGTGCCGTTCCAAAAATCAGCCTAAGGGCAAGTTCTGATCGTCTGAGCTTGACTAGAAAGCTGGAAAACCTGAGCACGTGATCAAAGCCAGAAGGCAATATTTAATTATCTTGGAAATTTTGAAACTCGTCATCAGAGCCCGGATGCATCATCATGGTTAACCATGGTAAACATGGCAACGTACTCAAGTTTACCCTTCATCCAGAACTGACCAACATTTTTTCCCATAGGTGCCAATGTTTATATCCAGCTGCTAACCATGGCGATCATACCCATGGGTATGAGGTTACCCATCCTTTCATTGATGCGTCCAGAACAAGGTCTAAGCCTCGGATTTCTGTTCTGGATAAGTTATACCCTCATACCCCACCACTAGGTTATACCAGTCATACTTTACCCCTAAGTTATATCCCTATAGAAGTTATAGATTACGAGAATCCTGTTGGACTTTGAAAAAAATTGTGGCTCTGAAACACACAACGCTTACGTCGGAAAAGCTGGAAGTTCATTTGCAGAGTAAAATGTCGTTTTGCGGATTTTTATTGTCTTCCACAGGTGTTTCTCTGAATTGAATTTTTGCCGAACACTCTGTTATCACTTCATAAAGAAGACCAAACATCCTACTGATGCATATTATAATACATGAGCTTCACAGGCAAAAATGTGCATAATTCACCAATTTTCCATCGATTACTGAACTGTAACAACAAATATCCATAGCTGAGCATAGTATGTAGTGTCTGCTAAGCACCTAGGCGCTCTAAATCTGTTGTTAGGTCGTCGTCGGATTCAAAGATTATTGTTAGAAAACTCTCAGTTCCATTGTCGTGAAGCTTCTCAACCAAATACTAAACATTAAACTCTTTCGAGGTATGTTATATATGTAGTACCTGGGAGGTCTTGCATTCAAGCAGTGGTTCCTGGTCTTCTAGTCAAAAATAGATAGACTTCCAGAAAAATTGCTGGATTTTCAACAGCAAAGTGAAGAACTTCGAATAAATTTACATCCAGAACACCGGACGACCACAAAGAAAAACAAGCTCCACGCATATTTCTCACAAGGGAAGTGCAACAGGCCAGACTCGCAAATCGGAATGAAACCTATCTGGCTTGAATCTTTGTTGGAGAGGGTGTTACAGTATATATTTCATTATTGCCCTCGATTCCAAAAAACAAAAATCCCACCACAGTACCATATGCGCTGCAGCACTCGTCCGTCAGCGACGATGTGGCCGAGTGGGGAGGATGCTGCACTGTCAGCTCGAGAGTTTGAACCCCGTCATGCGCACCTACCTGTTTTGCTCTCTCATTTTTTTATTCCCCCTGTGTTGTTGAAATCAAATTTAAAAGGTTAGAAGATAATACTTATCCTTACTGACGCACTAGGCACGGAATAACTACGTTATATAAAACCTGCTTTTCTCCCTCGATTAGCTATAAAGTAGCAGTCACTTTTCACGACTGTAACTCAAAATCTTTCCCACTCGGTTCATAATGTTCGAACCTTCACGCGTCGTGGCCCTTTTGTTGGCTCGGTTTGGTCCGGGTGATGGCAACTGCAACATTGTCTGTGTGCACCGTTGCTGCCAGTAAATGCTTTCTCATTGACCATCCTTTTTTTGTTTTGAATGAAAATTTTACAATTTTCTAGCGACTCGAGGGAAAGCTGTACGATCACTAAACTACGTTCATAGCATAGTAGTTATTCTATAGCTAGTACGTCAGTAAAGACAAGTGTTGTCTTCTAGCCCTCCAAAATTGATTTCAATAACATAGGAGGAATAAAAAACAAAAATGCAAAACGAGTGTCAATGACGGGATCCAAACCCTCGACCTCCTGCCTATCAGTCCGCATCCTCTCCACTCGGCCACCTCGTCGCTGACGGACTAGTGCTGCACCGCATATAGTACTGTGGTGGGATTTTTGTTTTTTGAAGCCGAGGGCAGTAACAAAATATATACTGCAACACCCTCTCCAACAAAGATTCAAGCCAGATAGGTTTCATCCCGATTTTCGAATATGGCCTCTTGCACTTCCTTTGTCAGCTCTCATGGTAACATTAGAACCATTTTTTCTTTAAAAGATCACCTCAATTTTATTGTATTTTATTACACTTCATTGCAAAAACCCCCTTTTTCATCATTTTTCTTTCTTTTCTCCCTGTCTGACGTTTCAGCTCAAAGCCATGATTTACTTTGCAAAATTGTGTATTGGCACACTGAGTCATTGTGGTTCTCGCAAAAGATAGAATTCGATAGAATCCCCTCCATTAGGTGCAGGCCTAAATGATAGGCCTCAGGCTAAAGCACAGCAGGTCTCGTTGAAAAACATGGAATCAAGCGCAGCTGTCCTCGTTCGTATTTGTCTCTTTGCTTTTGAAGAAGACGGTGCACTAGTAGTTCTGCTGGCGACCTTTCCAGAACACACAGATGATTGCTCATCTAAAGAGGAGGAAAACATCAAAAACATCATAAGTAGATTATCATGAGTAATCACTGTGAGAAGTGCATATTGTGCATTCCAAGCTAGAACGAGTACGACTTGTCAGAAGCACCACACCAGAGTTCGGCACAAGCTTAGCTCGAGCAGAAAAAATTACGAAGTCCCCTTTGACCTAGCCAAGGACCTTCGAAGCCCCCATTGTAGACAAGTTAAGACGAATTTTTGCGAAGAACATTGGTTTTGTGTGTTCAATGCACATCGACATGTCCACACGAGTTAACAAGTGTTAACAAGTGCACTGGCGGTGGAGCACGTTAACACACTGGCACCGTCATATAATTTTTAAATTTGCGGCTAAAATTTGAGAGGAATAGGAGATTTTGGAGGCTTCTGTGTGATAGAGCAATACTTCCTTAATGCAACAGTGCGAATGAAATTGGAAACAATTGGTTTTGAAAGAAGTTATTTGAAGAAATTGTGTCCAAGTGGTGTTGAAGACCGTTTTTAGCTATTTTTTCCGCTGTAACTGGATACACGAGGCAATTTTATTATTTGCTGGAACGAGCAGCCTCTCATCTACTAACCGCTCCTGTGCAATTGGAAATATTTGATATTAGAGAAAGTTGTTTGAAAAATTCTCTGGACCTATGCTGAACCCTAAATCTTAGGGTAAATTTAGGGTTCAGAGAATTCCCGAGCAATGTCTCCTTTTGAAATCAAATATTTCCAATTTCTTCTGGCAGTTGGCAGCAGAGTCATACTCATAATCTCACCACAAAGTTTGAACAGGATCTATTCAGTACTAATGGTGCTGTGAGTACTGCAAGGTACTTTTTCAGGTGTAACTCCTAACAAAATCGATTGAATCAAATTATCTTTCCGATTTAGATAGTACATGGTCATTTGCAGTCGTGTGCCTGTTTCCAGGAATATCCGTGCAGTACCTGTCCCTTTGTAAGGGCCGGAAGCAGTGCTTTTGCAGAATTTTCGCATGATGACCCCACAAACTCTTGCCAAAACCAATTGATTCCAATTTCCTGCGACAGTAAGAGTAGGAGTAGTATTCGTGATCGTACTGTGAAATTTGAACAGGATCCGTTCAGTACCAACGATTCTGTGGGTACCGCTGGGTACTTTTTCGAGTGCCATCTTTTAAAAACAAATAATAAAACAAACAAAAACAATTAATTTTACTCTTATTTCAGTCAGAATTAATAGGATTAATGAAGGAAAAATTCTTAGGTTCGATCTTGATCTTGTGCTTTTTTACATGCATTGTTTCCCCATGCAATAAATAAGTTTTTTTTTTTTCTAAAAATAAGCAAGTGGCATCGGCATCACTCTAATATCCAGACGTGATATTTGGGCATAACATCTTACTTGAAGATTCTATGAAAAAGGGATGTGTTGTCGTCACAGTAATCTCTTCCTGGACTTCTTAATTTCGTGACCAAGTTGTACCTACGTGCTGTGACGTCACTGGCGACAAATTTCTATTGAAATTACAAGTTTGCTGCTGATCGTATAATCCTAGTTCATTATTGGCTGAGTCACCAGTCAGAGACAGCAGCACGTCATCAAGGGCGGACCACGTGCCAATGTCCTCGTGTCTACTTAGCAAGAAGAGGAGATTGCCTCATGTGTTCTTTGGAATATTTACCAACTCGACAAAGTGAATGCTGACCCTTCAATATTACACAGTCTCGAAGAATTTGGCTCATAATTTTTCCCTCCGGACAAGAGAGAAGGTATAGAAGGATAAAATGAATGTTGCTTTTTTCCTCTTAGTTTTATAGTTTATTATAGAAAAATTGTTAACTTAACCGCTCTGGTTTGAACCATTCAAAATCTCCATTTGTCCCGCTGTCAAGTTACCCGAAACATCCCGACAAATGTGATAGCCTATCCAGACTTGTGTGTCCGGATCAGGTCACAAACGAGATTGAAAACATCACATGTAGTTTCCGAAATTAGTTGAACTCATCTATAGGATTGTTTTCAAGAGCGAAGGAAGTTATTACCGCAAAGTACACATTCCAAGAGCTCATCTCAAACTCAAAAAATAAAGCTGGAATGGAGAATTCAGGAAAACAAAGTTCAACGAATTAGAAGAGCTCCGCCGCAACAAGTCCTTCAGCGATTCTTCAGCACGAATTCTTCAAACATTTTCTTCGAAAGAGACCGGGTTTTCCTCTCATGTGGTCAGGACTTGGATATTATTTTCCGACTTGGAGGAAACATTCAATTTTCACGACTTAGGCATGGTGCCCCATGCAGAACTCGATTTCTTACTAAATACTTGCATGTTACCTACAATGAAACTATGCAAAGAACATACGTTTAGTGCTCCCGTGAGTAAAATCCAGACAAAATCCATGAAAAATCCTCGATTTTTTCCCACTCACTCTCGGACTCAACCCCCATATAACTGCGCAAAACACTGTTTCTACGCACATGGGTTTCCTGAGTAGGAGGGCTGACGTCGACGTTAGTATTAGCATCAGTTGAGGAAAGAAACATTATTTCCTCAATTACAGGGCAATTGAGTCTGTGCAATTCCTAATTGTGGAAATACTTTGGAAAATAATAGTCTAGACCTATGAACTCCTGAGCGTTTCAACTGCAATGAGCATGAAATGAATTAACACCTAAAAGTCGTACTTCCACATTTCTAATTGGCAAAAATCTCCGTGTAGCTTGGATTCATGTTGTTGGCTACACTAAAGTCCCAAATTCAAGGTCACTCCTCTAAATTCCCGAAGGTCTCTAAGCTCCCTGCCTGAACCATAATTATTTTAAAGAGCTCTGTTTCGTTACTTTGTCATAATGGCCACGTCAATCAAATCACGATATGACGTAACTGTACGATCATACGAGAAAATACCCAGTGTTCGGTAAGTGCGAGAGTACTTGAGTATGGAGTTCATCTGCAATTTTAACTATGCTAACCGTTGGACTTTCATGCGGCTGACGATTAGTTTACTTTGTTATCTTGTACTTGTGCGATGACGTAGAAGAATGTTCTTAAATGATAAGCTCTGCTCTATGAAGGTGTAAAGAAAGGTTTGTGTGGTTCGTACGCTTTGAGTCCACCAGTTACGTAACTGTGAATATCCTGACCAAAATGACATGTCTAGGAATGCACAGAGGCATTGATTCAAGTGTGGGATATATGTATTAGGGTGGTCAGAAAGTCTTGAGCCGTTTTTGACTTTTTTTGCGCTTTATTTTATTTCCTAGCCCACAGTGGAAGTTGCTCAACAATATAATAGCCACAGTCAGTCACTGCTGTGTCCCACCTAATGGGCCGGTCAGCGTTCCCCTTCTTCCAGAACTGGGAAGACTGGAAGCCAAAGAAATCGCTGACCTCCGTTCCAACATGGTCAACTTTGGTGAATTTTTTCTTAGCCAGGAATGCTTCGAGGGGATGAAATAAGTGACAGTCAGAAGTGGCAACGTCAGGAGAATACGCTAAGTGGGGAAGCGTGTCCCAACCCAGCTCCATGGGGCCTAGCGTCACCATGGCGTAGGTGTACAAAAAACTCGTCTTTGCCGTTCTTCTCAAACAGCATCCGCGACCTTCCGGAACTGATTGGCGTATGTGTTATTGATGACCTTGCATGTTTGCTGGAGCAGCTTACAATACGACATTCCTGGCGAATTCCAGAGGTAGCAAAGGAAACACTTGTTTGGGTGGGGGTGCGATTTGGTGGATCTTCTGCTAGACGGAGCCACATGGCAAGACGTATGTTAGAATCGTAGAGGACACAACTCTCATCTCCAGTAATTAGTTATTCCAGAAACTCCTTTCGGTGTGGTCAATGAAGGAAAAACTGATCTTGGGTAGGAGGACCTCTTTTGGGATTGACGTCGTAATTAGAGTTAGGAAAGCCAATTCGGCCATATATGTCTATTATGGAGAAGCCCCGAGTTTGGTCTACGATTACCACATGGTAGGTCATGGGTACCGATCAATAATCAAAAGTTCTGGAACTTTCAAAAAAATCGGCTAGGACTTTCTGACCACCCTAATAATATTGGGCTGTTGGAAAAGTTTCCCGCCGCTTTTAAGCTGCCTTTTCAAATTTGTTGTTCTTTTTCAACACAACCAATAATTACACGATATAGGTGGCATCATTATTGACAGGACCTCCGGCGGTAGCAATGGGTTATATTGGCAGCAGCAACAAGTGAGTGATTCCATTTTCACCAAACACTGAGCATTGTCTTCTGGATTCTCGTTTTGACACTAGAATCCCAGCTTACCAGCGACCAAGCCACCCGCACTTTCTCATGTGATTTACCTAGGAAGTCCACTTCCCGTCACCAGCAACCAAGTTGTAGAGCGAAGTGGAAACCTGTGAAAAAGTCAAAAAGTTTACGAACACATCTCTCAGCACTTGAAGATGTAGCAGCTCAGATCAGGATGGATACATGAGTCGTATAACAGTGTAGTAAGAGCCACTGGAGAGGCCTATCTTATGACGTACATTTTTTGCCGCATCGCTTTCGTTACCGCGTTTCATGGATTTTCAAAGCAGAAGTTCATACTCCCACTATTTTATTGTTCGAGCCTTGTCAAACTGTAGATACTAAACTGTGGTGAATAGGTAGCAAGAGAAGGGTACTTTCTAGCCGTGGCATTCCTAATAATTTATGTACTATTTAGTGCAGCTGGCAACGCTGATGTCGAATCTGTACCGCACCATTCTTGAGGGGTCCTGACAGGAAAGTTATGGCGGTTTTTGTTGATGCGGTGATCCTCGCATTCCTCGCATACGATCTCGCTCAAATTGGTTATAAGTAGATTTAGCGAATTTGCACTTTTTGAACAGAATAGGAATGGATGAGCTTTAGAAGCTTTGCATAAAATTGTTTGTCTAATTAAAATAAATACTGCGTAGCTATCACGACTATGGGCATGGATTATTCTACATATTGCATTAAAAAAAACCGAAATATAAACCAATGGTTTGTAGAAACCGTATAACATACAACATGGAAAACTGTAAATGTTTAGTTAGTAGCTCAACCGTTCTGATCCAATCATTGCTCCAACAGAATAGATTTCTGTTTTTTTTCTGTTTTTTTTGTGGAATCCGAAGTCGGTCATCTTACTGGGAAAGGTCATTGTCTGGATCCCTTAATCCTCTACGTTATAACACGTGGAACAGACGCAGGTGTACAGGGGTATCAAAAAGTTTCCGGCCTCCGCTTGCCTGTTCCATATTTCGGTACTGTTTTGAGAGCGCCATGTAGGGCAAAGCCTTTCATGTTAATTTGCAGAGTTTCATGAGATTTCGTCAAACTTCTAAGAAATGAGAACGTTTTGCTCAAGCCAAAGTGTAGTTATTGCTCAAAAAATCTGTATCCAGCTAGAAGAAACCGACGAATTTTTGTTTTGTAATCGAACTTTATTGGACAAAATCTAAATCAGCCCCGGGATTCTGAACGAAGAGAAACTATTCCAGCATTCCCAGATAAAATTCCGGAACTCAATGTTTTCAATGGAGTGACAAACGATCAGAAACGGAGCGACCTCTGATCAACGAGCAGAGACAAGACGAATGCAGATTACTGCGGCTGTAGAAAAAATTATTGAGCATCACAGACAGGCTTTAGGAGCAGAAAGTGTGCAAGGATTGAAGCTATTCAAAACTTCCTTTGGAAATTTCCTGGGCTACCATGTAACAATTTTAACTTTCGCAGAACATTGAGTCTCTAAAACCTTTTCGGCGTTCATCAAGAAAATTCCAGTTGAATATTAAAAGGAGATTTTTGGGAGCTTTGTAGAAAGCGAAGAGGATTTTCTGTAGTTCTTGACTGTCGATAAGTGGCAAATTCCCTGCCAAGATTTGAAGTCCCAAGCGCGTAGACTGGGTCAGGACGGGCAGATCTCTGAGAGCAGTGCCATCGAACACGGTAGCGGGGGTGCAATCGTCTCGCCCAAAGTTCTCTGTGATCGAGAAAAGATCTTGTCACCTAGCCTCCTGTAGGTAAATCCCAAGGAAGTGGATTATTACAACGCTACTTTGTTCCACCCATTCGGAAACGAACCAAGAAAAATGACTGCAGGCATGCAACCACGGAATTCAAGCTCTTCAATGAGACATCTCTTTTCACAAAATTATATTGCTTTATGACAATGCTTATGCATTTCGCTAATTCATCCAGTTTGTAAACGGGGTCTAGGGACAGCTACTAGAACCCGTGAGAAAATCTGAAACGGCACTTCAGCGGAACAAAACACACAACGAAAAAGAGTCTACGTTCGGTGTTTAAATTCGGGTGATAAAAATTCCTATAAAATTGGGCAAGTGAAATAAAATGACAAAGTGAAGAGTGTTCTGGTCTCCGAGGGATGCATATTAATTTCCTTCGAAATTTCACTGCGGTAGCTAATCCGCAAGTGGTCCAGGCCGCAAACTTTTTGATACCCCTGTAATATGTATGTGCGTTATCTACACTCAGGATGCTTGTGCCGCTTTGGTCGGTCTTCACGGATAATCCTTAGCAAATGGATGCGTGCGACTGGAGCGGGATGACTCACCCCTACGAAAAAAGTTGCCCTTATGCGAACCAGTAACAATTCAACGATATTCTTCAGCGCACTTTAGCGGAAAATTGCTGCCTTCACCGAAGTATGGATGAGTCATCGACCACAATAAGAATTCAAGTCAAGTTGTTGCCCAACCTGTTTCCAGCGAAAAAGGCATTGGCTGAGAATCAGTGAGAGGAGAGAGATTGACATCTCTTTCATGAGACATGGAGCAACTTCCTGGTTTTTTTTTTCACAGTGTCTCTTGTAGAATAAGTGAACAGTTTTACAGTCCATATAGAATGTGAAAAAATTTCTCAAAAACACATATAAATTGAGATGAGGCTTTTAAGAATGCAAGCGCTTCTGAAATGAGTTAATATTTACAAGACAAGGAAGGGATACACATATACACGCACTGAGCGCCTGCGGTAAACATAGATTACTAGAGACATCGACTGCTGATAAAACCACAGCCAGCTAGTTTACTTCCTCCTACTATTTTGATGGTGAGAAATGTGATCGGGGGTTACGCAACAACTGTGGAAAAGTGGAAACGCTCAGAATCAAAGAGGCAAACCAGCTTAACGAAAAGCCCAAACTCAAACAGAATTGCAGCAGAGCACAAAAACTGACATGCGTTGTGCCGAGTATCTTTGAAAATTTTCGAAAAACTAAGCGCATAAAACTTCGAGTTGAAGTGGTGGTGTCGTGCTCCCATAGAAACTGGTTGAATTACGACGATTAATAGTCTTTTATTCACCTATTTGCATAGTCTGTTCGTTCTCCTCTCTGTAAACAGACGCGTTCACTGTTATGGACACTTACACCCAGACACTTCCGCGGTTGCGATACTGGAGACAAATATTGCATTGGAACACAATGTAGCCGCCGATTTTTGGAAGGAGAAGTGGACACAGGATAGTAAGCTATTAGGTTGGTCCGAAAGTCTTTCACCTAATTTCATACTTTTTTCAAGGAATGTTAAGTTCATTGTGAATGGATGTCAATCAACAAAATAATTACCTTCATGATCCATGAGGTATGGCCAACGTTTCACTAGAGCATCAGCTCCAGGAGTCAAGAACTCTGGCAGCTGTCTGAGAAGCTTGAAATCTCACTTTTGGGTTTGGTCCAATCATCTGATTTCTTTTCTCGCAGACGCAGCTTCGCGGCTCCGAACAAGTGGTATTCAGACGGGGGTAAGTCATGAGAATAAGCAAGGTGTGCTAGAACTTCCGAACCTAGCTCCGCAATTTTTTGGCGGTTAGGAATGCCACGTGCGGTCGGGCGTTGTCATGAAGTGGACCAACATGGTCAGTTTTTCCTCACTTCAGGCGAGTTGCGTCTGCCAGTTTCTTTACTCAAAAAGATTAGACTTGAGCAGTCACGGCGGCCCAGGTGTCAGCAGTTCTCGACACAGCATTCTCTCGGGATCCCACCAACAACACAGAAAAACCTTCTTTTGTGAACTTTTCCTTTCGGCTGTTTTGGAGATGGTTCGCCATTCGGGAGTCAACTTTTCTCTCGTGTATGTTTAACATACAGCACCCGGCCCTACTCTCCACAAATGAGCTGGAGCAGAAAGTTCCTCCTGTGTGGCCACAGCAACAAAGACTGGCACATACTCAGTCCTGCAAGACACTCAGTTTGTGGGGAACCCAATCTGTCATCAGTTTTCTATAACCCAGCGCTTCGAGATGTCTGGTGATTATTGTACGGCCACAGCCAAGTGTATCCTACAGTTCACATATAGTGGCATTTTGATTCAATGTCTGGAACTCTTGATCCTAAAAAATATCTTCGTGCAAAACTTTCGGACCAACCTACGACATTGGTAAATGTTTCAGTGGCGATGACAGGAAATAGACTGTTCCCCTAACCTTTGGACTCCACAGAGTCTTGAGTAACAATAAACTGTGCAGAAATCCTTGTATGAAGACGCTCACATTGTTTCAGGGAACTAAATGAATCATAAGCCAGAAGAAAGTACATACCTTCGGTAACGTATCAATCATGTATGAAACGAGAATGTGATAATATTTG